>JAGFBZ010002340.1:132500-207948 GCA_018398805.1 Hirundichthys speculiger
AAGAGACGGACCTGAAGAGACGGGCCTGAAGAGACGGACCTGAAGAAACAGACCTAAAGAGACGGGAGACAGACCTGAAGAGACAGACCTAAAGAGACAGACCTGAAGAGACAGACCTGAAGAGACGGACCTGAAGAGACGGACCTAAAGAGACGGACCTGAAGAGACGACAGACCTGAAGAGACGGACCTAAAGAGACAGACCTGAAGAGACAGACCTAAAGAGACAGACCTGAAGAGACGGACCTGAAGAGACAGATCTGAAGAGATGGACCTGAAGAGACAGACCTGAGGAGACGGACCTGAAGAGACGGACCTGAAGAGATGGACCTGAAGAGACAGACCTGAAGAGACAGACTGAGAGAGACGGACCTGAAGAGACGGGACTAAAGAGGACAAGACTGAAGAGACAGACCTGAAGAGACGGACCTGAAGAGACGGACCTGAAGAGACAGACCTGAAGAGACGACCTGAAGAGACAGACCTGAAGAGACGGACCTGAAGAGACGGACCTGAAGAGAGACGGACCTGAAGAGACGGACCTGAAGAGACCTGAAGAGACGGACCTGAAGAGACAGACCTGAAGAGACAGACCTGAAGAGACGGACCTGAAGAGACGGACCTGAAGAGACGGACCTGAAGAGACGGACCTGAAGAGACGGACCTGAAGAGAAGACCTTGAAGAGACGACCTGAGACGTGAAGAGACGGACCTGAAGAGACAGACCTGAAGAGACGGACCTGAAGAGACGGACCTGAAGAGACGGGCCTGAAGAGACGGACCTAAAGAGACGGACCTGAAGAGACGGACCTGACCTGAAGAGAGACGGACCTGAAGAGACGGACCTAAAGAGACGGACCTGAAGAGACGGATCTGAAGAGACAGACCTGAAGAGACGGACCTGAAGAGACGGACCTAAAGAGACAGACCTGAAGAGACAGGACCTGAAGAGACGGACCTGAAGAGACGGACCTAAAGAGACGGACCTGAAGAGACAGACCTGAAGAGACGGACCTGAAGAGACGGACCTGAAGAGACAGACCTGAAGAGACTGACGAGACGGAAGACCTGAAGAGACGGACCTAAAGAGACGACCTGAAGAGACCAGACCTGAAGAGACGGGCCCGAAGAGAAGAGACGGACCTGAAGAGACCTAAGAGACGACCTGAAGAGACGGACTGAAGAGACGACCTGAAGAGACCTGAAGAGAGACCTGAAAGAGAGGACCTGAAGAGACGGACCTGAAGAGACGGACCTGAAGAGACAGACCTGAAGAGACGGGCCTGAAGAGACGGACCTAAAGAGACAGACCTGAAGAGACGGGCCTGAAGAGACGGACCTAAAGAGACAGACCTGAAGAGACGGCCTGAAGAGACGGACCTAAAGAGACAGACCTGAAGAGACGGGCCTGAAGAGACGGACCTAAAGAGACAGACCTGAAGAGACGGGCCTGAAGAGACGGACCTAAAGAGACAGACCTGAAGAGACGGACCTGAAGAGATGGACCTGAAGAGACGGGCCTAAAGAGACGGGAGACAGACCTGAAGAGACAGACCTTAAGAGACGGGCCTGAAGAGACGGACCTGAAGAGATGGGCCTGAAGAGACGGACCTAAAGAGACAGACCTGAAGAGACGGACCTGAAGAGATGGACCTAAAGAGACAGACCTGAAGAGACGGACCTGAAGAGATGGACCTGAAGAGACAGACCTGAAGAGACAGACCTTAAGAGACGGACCTGAAGAGACAGACCTGAGGAGACGGACCTGAAGAGACAGGCCTGAAGAGATGGACCTGAAGAGACGGGCCTAAAGAGACAGGAGACAGACCTGAAGAGACAGACCTGAAGAGACGGACCTGAAGAGACAGACCTGAGGAGATGGGCCTGAAGAGACAGACCTGAAGAGACAGACCTGAAGAGAAGGACCTGAAGAGACAGACCTGAGGAGATGGGCCTGAAGAGACAGACCTGAAGAGACGGACCTAAAGAGACAGACCTGAAGAGACGGACCTGAAGAGACGGACCTGAAAAGACGGACATGAAGAGACGGACCTGAAGAGACGGACCTGAAGAGACGGACCTGAAGAGACGGACCTAAAGAGACGGACCTGAAGAGACAGACCTGAGGAGATGGGCCTGAAGAGACAGACCTGAAGAGACGGACCTAAAGAGACGGACCTGAAGAGACGGACCTGAAGAGACGGACCTGAAGAGACGATTGCTAACGTGACCGCGGTCAGCTGTCAATCAAGAAACCTGTTAGCAGCTGTTAATCATTAGCATCTGCCCCTAATTCTACAGATGAAGAACATTAAATCCTATGTTAAGTCACAGATCCATCCATGGAAACCAAGAGACTGTACAGGTGAACAGGTGTACAGATGAACAGGTGTACAGGTGAACAGGTGTACAGGTGTACAGGTGAACAGATGTACAGGTGTGCAGGTGCACAAGTGTACAGATGAACAGGTGAACAGGTATACAGGTGCATAGATGAACAGGTGTACAGGTGACCAGGTGTACAGGTGAACAGGTGTACAGGTGCACAGGTGCACAGGTGGCACAGGTGCACAGGTGAACAGGTATACAGGTGTACAGGTGAACAGGTGAACAGGTGTACAGATGAACAGGTGTACAGGTGAACAGATGTACAGGTGTACAGGTGCACAGGTATACAGATGAACAGGTGTACAGGTGTTCACTCACTTGTCGGGCCTCATGCGCACCGCCAGGACAGCTTTGGTGAAGGTGAACTCCAGAACCAGCTTGTCTTTGGGGTCCCGTGACTCTCGAGCGTCGTCCCAGACCAGAACTGAAACACGCCAGAGGAACGTTTCACAGGACTGTTTCTATGGCAACAGGAGAGGGACGAGACGCTGCAACTCACCAGATATTTCTGAGAACTTGGGGCTGACTCCGCCTCCAACAACGGCGAGCAGGTTGGAGCGATGCAGCATGGAGCAGAGCGCCACGCTGCCCACCTGCTCGTGGTCTGCAGACAGAAATGGAGCCTGTTTAGACGGGGTCAGGTACGGGGGGGGGGGAGGGGCTCTTCTGGGGGACTCACCCAGGTGACCCTTCTCCATCAGCGGCTCCACGTTGTAGATCCGGACCCCCGTCTCCATGGCGCAGCAGAAGCAGCCTGGAGACAAGAGGGACAGGTTTGAGTCCTGCAGCACACCTGACACAGGTATCTAACCCTAACCCATCATCAATGATTAACCGATCAGCATCACTGATTAACTGATCAGCATCACTGATTAACTGATCAGCATCACTGATTAACTGATCAGCATCATTGATTAACTGATCAGCATCATTGATTAACTGATTAGCATCGCTGATTAACTGATCAGCATCACTGATTAACTGATCAGCATCATTGATTAACTGATCAGGTTCACTGATTAACTGATCAGCATCATTGATTAACTGATCATCATCACAGGTTAACTGATCAGCATCACTGATTAACTGATCATCATCATTGATTAACTGATCAGCATCACTGATTAACTGATTATCATAACTGATTAACTGATCAGTATCACTTATTAACTGATTATCATAACTGATTAACTGATTATCATAACTGATTAACTGATCAGCATCACTTATTAACTGATTATCATAACTGATTAACTGATTATCATAACTGATTAACTGATCATCACTTATTAACTGATTATCATAACTGATTAACTGATCAGCATATGATTAACTGATCAGCATCATTGATTAACTGATTAGCATCACTGATTAACTGATCAGCATCACTGATTAACTGATTATCATAACTGATTAACTGATCAGTATCACTTATTAACTGATTATTATAATTGATTAACTGATCATCATCACTGATTAACTGATTATCATAATTGATTAACTGATCAGCATCACTGAATAACTGATCAGTATCACTGATTAACTGATCAGCATCACTGATTAACTGATCAGCATCACAGGTTAACTGATCAGCATCACTGATTAACTGATCAGCATCACTGATTAACTGATCATCATCACAGGTTAACTGATCAGCATCACTGATTAACTGATCATCATCATTGATTAACTGATCAGCATCACTGATTAACTGATTATCATAACTGATTAACTGATCAGTATCACTTATTAACTGATTATCATAACTGATTAACTGATTATCATAACTGATTAACTGATCAGTATCACTTATTAACTGATTATCATAACTGATTAACTGATCAGCATCAGTGATTAACTGATCAGCATCATTGATTAACTGATTAGCATCACTGATTAACTGATCAGCATCACTGATTAACTGATTATCATAACTGATTAACTGATCAGTATCACTTATTAACTGATTATTATAATTGATTAACTGATCATCATCACTGATTAACTGATTATCATAATTGATTAACTGATCAGCATCACTGAATAACTGATCAGTATCACTGATTAACTGATCAGCATCACTGATTAACTGATCAGCATCACTGATTAACTGATCAGCATCATTGATTAACTGATCATCATCACTGATTAACTGATCAGCATCACTGATTAACTGATCATTGAAGAACTTTGCAGAAACACTGCAGGGTTAATGGTTTGTTGGAAGGGCAGGAACCAGCAGAAACAGCTCAGACCCACTGAAGCACGGTGGTGGAGGGATGATGATCTGGGCTAGCTTTCTTAGCTACAATAACGTTGTAAAGAGACCAGAATTCCTCCAGAACCACGTGACAGACCGATACAGTCATCCAGGAAACCTGAACTTACTGCTGCTGCAGGTGGATCTACAAGCTGCTGGACCACGGGGGTACTTAGTGTGACCCACATCACTTCTACAATGATTCATTGTGTTTGTAAAGAAGTTCATGTGAAGGTTTCCTCATCAGGACACAATAAGTGGCCTAAACATGAATATAAAGGTGTTCCAGCCATCAGTGAACGGGCTGAGGAGGTCTGGAGGAGGTCTAGAGGCCTAGAGGAGGCCTGGAGGAGGTCTAGAAGAGGTCTGAAGGTCTAGAGAAGGTCTAGAGGCGTAAAGGAGGCCTAGAGGAGGCCTGGAGGAGGTCTGGAGGTCTGGAGAAGGTCTAGAGGCCTAGAGGAGGTCTGGAGGTCTGGAGAAGGTCTAGAGGCCTAGAGGAGGTCTGGAGGAGGTCTGGAGGTCTGGAGAAGGTCTAGAGGCCTAGAGGAGGTCTGGAGGCGGCCTGGATGAGGTCTAGAGGAGGTCTGGAGGAGGCCTGGAGTAGGCTTAGAAGAGGTCTGAAGGAGGTCTAGGGGAGGTTTGGAGAAGGTCTAGAGGTCTAGAGGAGGTCCGGAGGAGGTCTGGAGGTCTAGAAGAGGTCTGAGGGATGTCTGTGGGAGATCGAGAGGAGGTCTAGAGCTCTGGAGAAGGTCTAGAGGAGGTCCAGAGGAGGTCTAGAGGAGGTCTGAGGGAGATCTGGGGGAGATCGAGAGGAGGTCTAGAGGTCTAGAGGAGGCCTGGAGGAGGTCTAGGGGAGATCTGGAGGAACTCACTCTGGTCCTGGTTGAACTGCAGGCTGTTGACTCCTCTCTGCTGGGCCATGGCTGCTCCAGTACCGAGCTGTTAACGGGACACTGCAGTCCTGCCGGGTTCGAGCTGGACAGAAGAGACACAGACACTCAGAAACATCCAGGTTTAGCACCAGTTAGCATCGGCGGCAGGAAACAAACGGCCCTTTTCTTTTCTTATTTTTTTTACATTCGCGGTGTTGAAACAGAGTCTCACCATGAAGCAGAGGAGCAAAGACGATAAAGAAGTTTGATGATCAGGAGAACCGGAGATAAACAACAACATTAACAACGACGACAACAGCGGAGACGTTTGTTTTTGTTTTTCAACGAGCGACGTCATTGTCACGTGTTTCCGGGTTACTTCCGCTTCACAGAAGTGGAAAAATAACAACACACTTTTATCAGATTGTAAATCACTTATAATGACACTAATCACACGAAAATAATAATAGTAGTAGTTTATTTCACATGAGAAAAGAGCGCAATCCTATTCTCTGTAACAATCTTTTTTTTCTTCGCGCGCTGTCACTCATCGGATGTCACACACTAACCTCGCGACATCTTCCACCTACAGCATCTGTAGCTGCTGCTGTGGCAGTTATCGCGAGGCAAGTGACACCTCAGATTTGGAATGTCTTCTTTTTTTTTTTTTTAACTCCGCCCGATGCGGTTATATTATTTTTTAATAACGCGGGTTAAAATACGGGAGATTTACTAATAATAATACGAAAGGACGGCGGGAGAGAAGATTAAAATACGGGACTTTCCCGGCCAAAACGGGATACTTGACAGGTATGATTTAATAGCATGTTTTGCTGCTCCGAGTCCATTTATCATGATTGTTGCAGTTCCTCCTTCAGCCACCAATGGCGCAACACGTCACAACCAAAGAAGAAGAGGCACCAAACTGACGACAGGCTGTAGAAGAAGAGTGACGGCTTCTTTTCATGAGAATGTAAACACACGTGAAGAAAGCGTGAACGGGTAAGGGCTTTAATTCAATTTAAAGTAGAAACCTCGAAACAAGTCATGTTTTAATCAACTTTAATGGTTTATGTAGGATGACTTATTCCGAACGGAATGTGTTTTATTTTTCTGCTGTTCGCTTTTTGTGATTAAATCAGATGAAAGTCGGTGGTTTAGCAGCTAACAGCTAACGTTTGTGTCATTCCCGAGACATTGAAAACATTAACTAAACTCCATTTTTTTTTAATTTAATCTTTTAGCTTTGATTATATCTACGGTGGCTTCATTCTGTCCAGAGTCCAGCAGTGAAGTTACCGTAGTTTGATGATCAGCTCGGGATCAATACACTTATCAATAACTCTTAAGTTAAAATAAAATTATTTGTATTTAATCCGAGGCTTCACTTTATTCTGTAAAAGGGTTTTAGTGGAAAATGTGAATTTTTAAAGTGAAAATAAGAACATTTAATAGCTGAAAGTTTAAATATTCACCACTGAGTTGGATTTTAAAGGATTTTCTGGCTAACTGAAGAGATTTTGTTCTTTCACACTTTTAGTTTATAAAGTTAACATTTGATTTGTTTTCTATTTGTGTTTTTTTTTTTACAAATCGACATTTTAAGTTTTTTCAAAATTACAAATTAAAGTCATCAGTCATCTTTACCTCCATTCAGCCACTTCTTTTCCTCCTCCAGTGACCCTCTTATGCCTTTCTGCCCAGATAAATATGTTAGATGTATTTTTCTGCCACAACTTGACATTTAGATTCATAAATGTAACTTCTCAAAGTGGAACAGATCAACACATCAGGACTTCATCTGGAGGTTCTGGAGTTTTACCGCCCAGGACCCACAAACAGCTGGAAACGGCCCTGAAGAGGAGAGAAAATTTTAAAAAATCATTTGAAGTTTTTGTTTTTCTGCTGTTTCAGCCGTTTGTTTGCAGCCATGACGAGGTGGGCGAGAGCCAACAACGTCCACAAACACAAAGCAGCTGACGCCACTCCCTGGAGCCAGCTGAGAGGAGGAGGAGCAGGAGGAGGAGGAGGAGGAGGAGGAGGAGGCCCTCTGAGGAAGACTCAGGCCCACAGCTCTGCTGTAAAGAAACCAAACAAGAAGAAGAAGGAGTACGTGAGCGACGATGTGAACGGATTCCTGGAGTATCTGCAGCAGAGCGGACAGCCGCCACCGCCGCCGCCGTCGTCGGGGGGACGTGCGGGGGGGCGGGAGCTCAGGGAGGAGGTGGAGGAGGCGCTGAAGAAGGACAGGAGGAGGGAGGATCGCAGAGTGAAGAGGCAGAAGGACAAGAAGAACCGGATGGTGAGTGATTGTTGTTTCTACAGGAGCCCAGAAGGTTCAAACATCTGAACCAAACCAGCAGCTGCTGACTGAAGCTGAGGATTCTGGACCGAAGAGTCCAGTTGGACTTCACACATTCACGGATGCCTCCAGTAAAATATCATTATTATTGTACTTTAAATAAACAGTTAAATCTGTATTAAAGTTCAGATGCTTCAGATGTCTGGAAGTCCTGCTGAAGATGCTCCTCTGTTACCGTGGCGATGCCTCTCTGACTCCGCCCCCTGCTCTCTCTCCAGCTGTGCTTCAACTGCAGGAAGCCGGGTCACGGGCTGGCCGACTGTCCGGAGGCCGACAGAGACGAGGAGATGGGCCGGGGCATCTGCTACCGCTGCGGCTCCACCGAACACGAGATCCAGCGGTGCCGGGCCAAGGTGGACCCGGCTCTGGGTGAGACCCTCATCCAGACTCGCCCCCCCGGTTCTGACGTGACGCGCTCTAACCGCTCTGTCTCTGCAGGAGATTACCCGTACGCCAAGTGCTTCATCTGCGGTCAGACCGGACACCTGTCCCGCTCCTGCGCCGATAATCCCAGAGGCCTCTACGCTGAAGGTACCAGAACCAGCAGACCCATCAGAACCAACAGACCCGCTACCAGAACCAATATACCGTCCATTCTATCAGAGCCAACATACGTCCATCAGAGATTAGATTAGATTCAACTTTATTGTCATTGCACATGTCAGAGTACAGGGCAACGAAATGCAGTTAGCGTCTAACCAGAAGTTCTTTTGCAGTGAAATAAACACAATGTACAGTATACACAGACATATTTGAACAGGGAAACAGCTGATGGAAAGAAGCTGTTCCTGAATCTGCTGGTTGGTGTACAGAGACTCCTGTAGCGCCTCCTAGAGTGCAGGAGAGCCGATGATCGTCTCTGGAGCACCGATGATCGTTTCTGGAGGAGCGATGATCGTTTCTGGAGGAGTGATGATCATTTCTGGAAGAGCGATGATCGTTTCTGGAGAGCGATGATCGTTTCTGGAGGAGCGATGATCATTTCTGGAGAGCCGATGATCGTTTCTGGAGGGGCGATGATCGTTTCTGGAGAGCCGATGATCGTTTCTGGAGAGCCGATGATCGTTTCTGGAGGGGCGATGATCGTTTCTGGAGGGGCGATGATCGTTTCTGGAGGGGCGATGATCGTTTCTGGAGGAGCGATGATCGTTTCTGGAGAGCCGATGATCGTTTCTGGAGAGCCGATGATCGTTTCTGAAGAGCCGATGATCGTTTCTGAAGAGCCGATGATCGTTTCTGTAGAGCCGATGATCGTTTCTGGAGGAGCGATGATCGTTTCTGGAGGGGCGATGATCGTTTCTGGAGGGGCGATGATCGTTTCTGGAGGGGCGATGATCGTTTCTGGAGAGGCGATGATCGTTTCTGGAGGAGCGATGATCGTTTCTGGAGAGCCGATGATCGTTTCTGAAGAGCCGATGATCGTTTCTGTAGAGCCGATGATCGTTTCTGGAGGAGCGATGATCGTTTCTGGAGGGGCGATGATCGTTTCTGGAGGGGCGATGATCGTTTCTGGAGGGCGATGATCGTTTCTGGAGAGCGATGATCGTTTCTGGAGGAGCGATGATCGTTTCTCTTTCTGGAGAGCCGATGGTCGTTTTCTGGAGGAGTGATGATCGTTTCTGGAAAGCCGATGATCGTTTCTGGAGAGCGATGATCGTTTCCTGGAGAGCGATGATCGTTTCCTCGGAGAGCGATGATCGTTTCCGGAGACCCGATGATCGTTTCCGGAGACCGATGATCGTTTTCCGGAGAGCCGATGATCGTTTCTGGAGAGCCGATGATCGTTTCTGGAGAGCCGATGATCGTTTCTTCTGGAGAGCCGATGATCGTTTCTGGAGAGCCGATGATCGTTTCTGGAGAGCCGATGATCGTTTCCGGAGAGCGATGATCGTTTCTGGAGAGCGATGATCGTTTCTGGAGAGCGATGATCGTTTCCGGAGACCCGATGATCGTTTCTGAAGAGCCGATGATCGTTTCTGGAGAGCGATGATCGTTTCTGAAGAGCCGATGATCGTTTCTGGAGAGCCGATGATCGTTTCCGGAGAGTGATGATCGTTTCCGGAGAGTGATGATCGTTTCCGGAGAGCCGATGATCGTTTCCGGAGACCCGGTGATCGTTTCCGGAGACCCGGTGATCGTTTCCGGAGAGCCGGTGATCGTTTCTGGAGAGCCGGTGATCGTTTCTGAAGAGCGATGATCGTTTCTGGAGGAGCGATGATCGTTTCTGGAGAGCGATGATCGTTTCTGGAGAGCGATGATCGTTTCTGGAGAGCGATGATCGTTTCTGGAGAGCGATGATCGTTTCTGGAGGAGCTCATGATCGTTTCTGGAGGAGCGATGATCGTTTCTGGAGAGCCGATGATCGTTTCTGAAGAGCCGATGATCGTTTCTGAAGAGCCGATGATCGTTTCTGGAGGAGCGATGATCGTTTCTGGAGAGCGATGATCGTTTCTGGAGAGCGATGATCGTTTCTGGAGAGCGATGATCGTTTCTGGAGGAGCGATGATCGTTTCTGGAGAGCCGATGATCGTTTCTGGAGGGGCGATGATCGTTTCTGGAGAGCCGATGATCGTTTCTGGAGAGCCGATGATCGTTTCTGGAGGGGCGATGATCGTTTCTGGAGGGGCGATGATCGTTTCTGGAGGGGCGATGATCGTTTCTGGAGGAGCGATGATCGTTTCTGGAGAGCCGATGATCGTTTTCTGAGAGCCGATGATCGTTTCTGAAGAGCCGATGATCTTTTCTGAAGAGCCGATGATCGTTTCTGATCGTTTCTGGAGAGCCGATGATCGTTTCTGGAGGAGCGATGATCGTTTCTGGAGGGGCGATGATCGTTTCTGGAGGGGCGATGATCGTTTCTGGAGAGGCGATGATCGTTTCTGGAGAGGCGATGATCGTTTCTGGAGGAGCGATGATCGTTTCTGGAGAGCCGATGGTCGTTTCTGGAGGAGTGATGATCGTTTCTGGAAAGCCGATGATCGTTTCTGGAGAGCGATGATCGTTTCCGGAGAGCGATGATCGTTTCCGGAGAGCGATGATCGTTTCCGGAGACCCGATGATCGTTTCCGGAGAGCCGATGATCGTTTCTGGAGAGCCGATGATCGTTTCTGGAGAGCCGATGATCGTTTCTGGAGAGCCGATGATCGTTTCTGGAGAGCCGATGATCGTTTCTGGAGAGCCGATGATCGTTTCTGGAGAGCCGATGATCGTTTCCGGAGAGCGATGATCGTTTCTGGAGAGCCGATGATCGTTTCTGGAGAGCGATGATCGTTTCTGGAGAGCGATGATCGTTTCCGGAGACCCGATGATCGTTTCTGGAGAGCCGATGATCGTTTCCGGAGAGCCGATGATCGTTTCTGGAGACCCGATGATCGTTTCTGGAGACCCGATGATCGTTTCTGGAGAGCCGATGATCGTTTCCGGAGAGTGATGATCGTTTCCGGAGAGTGATGATCGTTTCCGGAGAGCCGATGATCGTTTCCGGAGACCCGGTGATCGTTTCCGGAGACCCGGTGATCGTTTCCGGAGAGCCGGTGATCGTTTCTGGAGAGCCGATGATGGTTTCTGGAGGAACGATGATCGTTTCTGGAGAGCCGATGGTCGTTTCTGGAGAGCGATGATCGTTTCTGAAGAGCCGATGATCGTTTCTGGAGAGCGATGATCGTTTCTGAAGAGCCGATGATCGTTTCTGGAGAGCCGATGATCGTTTCTGGAGAGCCGATGATCGTTTCCGGAGAGCCGATGATCGTTTCCGGAGACCCGATGATCGTTTCCGGAGAGCCGATGATCGTTTCTCGAGAGCCGATGATCGTTTCTGGAGGAGCGATGATCGTTTCTGGAGTGCCGATGATCGTTTCTGGAGAGCCGATGATGGTTTCTGGAGAGCCGATGATGGTTTCTGGAGGAGCGATGATCGTTTCTGGAGAGCCGATGATCGTTTCTTCTGGAGGAGCCGATGATCGTTTCTGGAGATGATCGTTTCTGGAGAGCCGATGATCGTTTCTCGAGAGCCGATGATCGTTTCTGGAGGAGCGATGATCGTTTCTGGAGACCCGATGATCGTTTCCGGAGAGCCGATGATCGTTTCTCGAGAGCCGATGATCGTTTCTGGAGGAGCGATGATCGTTTCTGGAGAGCCGATGATCGTTTCTGGAGGAGCGATGATCGTTTCTGGAGTGCCGATGATCGTTTCTGGAGAGCCGATGATGGTTTCTGGAGAGCCGATGATCGTTTCTGGAGAGCCGATGATGGTTTCTGGAGAGCCGATGATCGTTTCTGGAGAGCGATGATCGTTTTTCTGGAGCCGATGATCGTTCTGGAGGCTGAGGAGAGCGATGATTTTTTTTCTGGAGAGCCGATGATCGTTTCTGGAGAGCCGATGATCGTTTCTGGAGGAGCGATGATCGTTTCTGGAGAGGCGATGATCGTTTCTGGAGGAGCGATGATCGTTTCTGGAGAGCCGATGATCGTTTCCGGAGAGCCGATGATCGTTTCTGGAGACCCGATGATCGTTTCTGGAGACCCGATGATCGTTTCTGGAGAGCCGATGATCGTTTCCGGAGAGTGATGATCGTTTCCGGAGAGTGATGATCGTTTCCGGAGAGCCGATGATCGTTTCCGGAGACCCGGTGATCGTTTCCGGAGACCCGGTGATCGTTTCCGGAGAGCCGGTGATCGTTTCTGGAGAGCCGATGATGGTTTCTGGAGGAACGATGATCGTTTCTGGAGAGCCGATGGTCGTTTCTGGAGAGCGATGATCGTTTCTGAAGAGCCGATGATCGTTTCTGGAGAGCGATGATCGTTTCTGGAGAGCCGATGATCGTTTCTGGAGAGCCGATGATCGTTTCTGGAGAGCCGATGATCGTTTCCAGAGAGCGATGATCGTTTCCGGAGACCCGATGATCGTTTCCGGAGAGCCGATGATCGTTTCTCGAGAGCCGATGATCGTTTCTGGAGGAGCGATGATCGTTTCTGGAGTGCCGATGATCGTTTCTGGAGAGCCGATGATGGTTTCTGGAGAGCCGATGATGGTTTCTGGAGGAGCGATGATCGTTTCTGGAGAGCCGATGATCGTTTCTGGAGAGCCGATGATCGTTTCTGGAGGAGCGATGATCGTTTCTGGAGAGCCGATGATCGTTTCTCGAGAGCCGATGATCGTTTCTGGAGGAGCGATGATCGTTTCTGGAGAGCCGATGATCGTTTCCGGAGAGCCGATGATCGTTTCTCGAGAGCCGATGATCGTTTCTGGAGGAGCGATGATCGTTTCTGGAGAGCCGATGATCGTTTCTGGAGGAGCGATGATCGTTTCTGGAGTGCCGATGATCGTTTCTGGAGAGCCGATGATGGTTTCTGGAGAGCTGATGATCGTTTCTGGAGAGCCGATGATGGTTTCTGGAGAGCCGATGATCGTTTCTGGAGGAGCGATGATGGTTTCTGGAGAGCCGATGATCGTTTCTGGAGGAGCGATGAT
Organism: Hirundichthys speculiger; assembly: GCA_018398805.1. NCBI lineage: Eukaryota > Metazoa > Chordata > Actinopteri > Beloniformes > Exocoetidae > Hirundichthys > Hirundichthys speculiger. The sequence continues at coordinate 145,852 of JAGFBZ010002340.1, forward strand.
CGTTTCTGGAGAGCCGATGATCGTTTCTGGAGGAGATGATCGATGATCGTTTCTGGAGAGCGATGATCGTTTCTTCTGGAGAGCCGATGATCGTTTCTGAGAGCCGATGATCGTTTCTGGAGGAGCGATGATCGTTTCTGGAGAGCCGATGATCGTTTCTGAGAGCCTGATCGTTTCTGGAGAGCCGATGTTTTCTGGAGAGCCGATGATCGTTTCTGGAGAGCCGATGATGTTCTCCGTCCTCAGGTCTCACCAGCAGCATTTCTAAAGTGGAACGTTTGCCAGCGCTGCCTCCTCGGCTGGATCCTTGAGTTTACCTGAAGGTTTCCAGATCACTCGGATCAGGTGGTGGTCTGATAACCTTGAACCTTTAACCTCCTGGACGGGTTCTGATCATTGATCTGATCTTCATGAGATCAACTATGTTCACACCTTCTTACCTTCATTAGTCTGGAGCAGGTTTGGTTCTGGTGGATGAGGTTCTGGTTGATGAGGACTTCATGACAGAGGTCCACGTCAGGAGAAACAGGACTTCAAAGATTTAAAATAATGTGTAGATGAATGTGAAGGTCCATCTGAAGTTCTGCTGTCAGCCCGGTTCTGGTTGGATAATTGGGTCTTTGTGTGTTTCAGGAGGCTGCTGTCGGGTTTGTGGTTCGGTGGAACATTTCCAGAAGGACTGTCCAGACCACCAGGCTGCCAGTGAGTTTCTGTCCTCAGACCAGAACATGTGGTCCCTGAGAGCGGTTCTGATTCTCATGTGTCTGGTCGTTGTCCCTCCAGCGAACTCTCTGACGGTCGGCTGGTTGTCCAACAACATGAGCGCCGACCACGAGGACGTCCACGTCCCAGTGAAGAAGGTCAGACCCCAGCAGACCAAGGTGGTGAAGTTCTGATCGGTTCTGGTGACGTTGGGATCTCCTGGAGTTCTTCTGTTCAGACCGGCCCTAACGGACCCCCCTCTGATCTGATCAGGAGCAACTGATCACAGTTATTGATCAGAACGTCTTCAGAGGTGGTCGGGACGCTCGTTTTTCACATTCAGGACCGTCTCCTGCTCCTGAGTATGGAGGGTTGGACTGAAGGTTCAGGGAACCAGGTCCATAAAGACCAGGTCTGTGAAGACCGGGTCTTCAAAGACCCGTCTTGAGAACTCTATTTTAAACTTCCATGGTTTTTCAAGGTTTTTTTTTATAGTTCAAATCTACTTAAGTTTCAATAAAGTGTTGTGCTCAGATTTCCTTTAAATAATAAAGCTGCTGTCTGAGACCAAAACCCAGAACCTGCTGCTTCCATGACCCGGTAAAATCTCCTTTTCTCTCTACGTCACAACCAGACGAGCTGAAACTACAGGATCTGAAACCTGCACAATGTGTCAAGAACCTGGTTTTAGATTTTACAGCTTAATTTTATTCCTCACATCAAAAACGTAACAAAGAGGTTTTTATCATGTTCAGAATATATCCAGAACCGACCCGTTTCTCTCTCAGGCTAACGCGGAGGTGCTGATGCTTTTATCTCCTGTTTTTAAATTGTTTTAAATTTCTACATTTTTATACATTTTATCATTATTGTATCTATTATCTGTTTTTGTCCCGTTTTACTGTCTTTAATCTTTTAGTTTTCAGCTCCAGTGTTTCCTCCACACTGGGAGGTGTGTCTGGTCTGCAGGTACGTGGTCTTGGAGATCCCTCAGACCTGGAGGACTGGGGAGATCTGTAGGATGTAGGTCTACCCTGGTCTACCTGGGTTGAGGTGGTCTCTGGGACGGCGCCCCCTGTGGTCGTTGGCTATGGCTCCTCTCAGTGTGGAGGATGACCTCCCAGAGGTGGATCCTCCTCACCTGGATCCTTCTCACCTGGATCCTCCTCACCTGGATCCTTCTCACCTGGATCCTCCTCACCTGGATCTTCCTCACCTGGATCATTCTCACCTGGATCATTCTCACCTGGATCCTCCTCACCTGGATCCTTCTCACCTGGATCCTTCTCACCTGGATCTTCCTCACCTGGATCCTTCTCACCTGGATCCTCTCACCTGGATCCTCCTCACCTGGATCCTCCTCACCTGGATCCTTCTCACCTGGATCCTCCTCACCTGGATCCTCCTCACCTGAATCCTTACACCTGGATCCTCCTCACCTTGATCCTCCTCACCTTGATCCTCCTCACCTTGATCCTCCTCACCTGGATCCTCCTCACCTGGATCTTCCTCACCTGGATCCTTCTCACCTGGATCCTCTCACCTGGATCCTCCTCACCTGGATCCTCCTCACCTGGATCCTTCTCACCTGGATCCTCCTCACCTGGATCCTCCTCACCTGAATCCTTACACCTGGATCCTCCTCACCTTGATCTCCTCACTGGATCCCTCCTCACCTGGATCCTCCTCCCTGAATCCTTACCCTGGATCCTCCTCACCTTGATCCTCCTCACCTGGATCCTCCTCACCTGGATCCTCCTCACCTGAATCCTTACACCTGGATCCTCCTCACCTTGATCCTCCTCACCTGGATCCTCCTCACCTGGATCCTTCTCACCTGGATCCTTCTCACCTGGATCCTCCTCACCTGGATCCTCCTCACCTGAATCCTTACACCTGGATCCTCCTCACCTTGATCCTCCTCACCTGGATCCTCCTCACCTGGATCCTCCTCACCTGGATCCTTCTCACCTGGATCCTTCTCACCTGGATCCTCATCCTTTCATATGGATGAAAGTGTAATAGAGCTAAAGTTTGATTAGATATAAAGTCAGTGGTGTCTGGATGGTGTAATGCTCTGCGGTGGCCAGTAGGAGTCACTGTTACACCAGAATCAGTCCTCAGTCGTCATTTACAGACACCAGCAGAATATCTTCTCTCAGTTCCTCACTAATGTAGTTTCATTTATTTTCCCCGGTGGCTGTATTAAGAGGCTGATCAGTAAGTGACCAACTTCCTGTTGGAACCTGGTTCTCCTAACATGCGTCAGCAGTTTGGTTTCTGGACTCACGTCAGACGCTGATGCCAGAGCTTCTTTAATGACTGCAGCTTTTATTGGAGGTGGAGGAGATCCGGTTGCTCTGGTTCCTGCAGAGAAGCAACACGATGAAAAGAATCTGAGGCAAACTGGACCCACAAACACCTGGAAGGTGTTTCCATATTTACCCTGGTTCCTCCTGCAGCTCTGGTTCCTCCAGCAGCTCTGGTTCCTCCAGCAGCTCTGGTTCCTCCAGCAGCTCTGGTTCCCCCAGCAGCTCTCTGGTTTCTCCCAGCAGCTCTCTGGTTCCTCCAGCAGCTCTGGTTCCTCCCAGCAGCTCTGGTTCCTCCAGCAGCTCTGGTTCCTCCAGCAGCTCTGGTTCCTCCCAGCAGCTCTGGTTCCTCCCAGCAGCTCTGGTTCCTTCCAGCAGCTCTGGTTCCTCCAGCAGCTCGGTTCCTCCCAGCAGCTCTGGTTCCTCCAGCAGCTCTGGTTCCTCCCAGCAGCTCTGGTTCCTTCCAGCAGCTCTGGTTCCTCCAGCAGCTCGGTTCCTCCCAGCAGCTCTGGTTCCTCCAGCAGCTCTGGTTCCTCCCAGCAGCTCTGGTTCCTTCCAGCAGCTCTGGTTCCTCCCAGCAGCTCTGGTTCCTTCCAGCAGCTCTGGTTCCTCCAGCAGCTCTCTGGTTCCTCCAGCAGCCCTGGTTCCCCCTAGCAGCTCTGGTTGTTCCCAGCATCTCTGGTTGCTCCAGCAGCTCTCTGGTTGCTCCAGCAGCCCTCTGGTTCCTCCAGCAGCCCTGGTTCCCCCTAGCAGCTCTGGTTGTTCCCAGCATCTCTGGTTCCTCCAGCAGCTCTCTGGTTGCTCCAGCAGCCCTCTGGTTCCTCCAGCAGCCCTCTGGTTGCTCCAGCAGCTCTGGTTCCCCCTAGCAGCTCTGGTTCCCCCCAGCATCTCTAGTTCCTCCAGCTGCTCTTTGGTTGCTCCAGCAGCCCTCTGGTTCCTCCAGCAGCTCTTTGGTTGCTCCAGCAGCTCTCTGGTTCCTCCAGAAGCCCTCTGGTTGCTCCAGCAGCTCTCTGGTTCCTCCAACAGCCCTCTGGTTGCTCCAGCAGCTCTCTGGTTCCTCCAACAGCCCTCTGGTTGCTCCAGCAGCTCTCTGGTTGCTCCAGCAGCTCTGGTTCCTCCCAGCAGCTCTGGTTCCTCCAGCAGCTCTCTGGTTCCTCCAGCAGCTCTCTGGTTCCTCCAGCAGCTCTCTGGTTGCTCCAGCAGCTCTCTGGTTGCTCCAGTAGCCCTCTGGTTCCTCCAGCAGCCCTCTGGTTGCTCCAGCAGCTCTCTGGTTGCTCCAGCAGCTCTGGTTCCTACCAGCAGCTCTGGTTCCTCCAGCAGCTCTCTGGTTCCTCCAGCAGCTCTCTGGTTGCTCCAGTAGCCCTCTGGTTGCTCCAGCAGCCCTCTGGTTGCTCCAGCAGCTCTCTGGTTGCTCCAGCAGCTCTCTGGTTGCTCCAGCAGCTCTCTGGTTGCTCCAGCAGCTCTCTGGTTGCTCCAGCAGCTCTCTGGTTCCCCCAGCAGCTCTCTGGTTGCTCCAGCAGCTCTCTGGTTCCTCCAGCAGCTCTGGTTCCTCCCAGCAGCTCTGGTTCCTCCCAGCAGCTCTGGTTCCTCCAGCAGCTCTGGTTCCTCCAGCAGCTCTGGTTCCTCCAGCAGCTCTCTGGTTCCTCCAGCAGCTCTCTGGTTGCTCCAGTAGACCTCTGGTTGCTCCAGCAGCTCTCTGGTTGCTGCAGCAGCTCTCTGGTTGCTCCAGTAGACCTCTGGTTGCTCCAGTAGCTCTCTGGTTCCTCCAGCAGCCCTCTGGTTCCTCCAGCAGCCCTCTGGTTCCTCCAGCAGCTCTCTGGTTCCTCCAGCAGCTCTCTGGTTCCTCCAGCAGCCCTCTGGTTGCTCCAGTAGCTCACTGGTTGCTCCAGCAGCTCTCTGGTTGCTCCAGCAGCCCTCTGGTTGCTCCAGCAGCTCTCTGGTTGCTCCAGCAGCCCTCTGGTTGCTCCAGCAGCTCTCTGGTTCCTCCAGCAGCCCTCTGGTTGCTCCAGCAGCCCTCTGGTTTCTCCAGCAGCTCTCTGGTTCCTCCAGTAGCTCTTTGGCTGCTCCAGCAGCTCTCTGGTTGCTCCAGTAGCTCTCTGGTTGCTCCAGCAGCCCTCCGGTTCTTCCAGCAGCTCTCTGGTTCCTCCAGTAGCTCTTTGGCTGCTCCAGCAGCTCTCTGGTTGCTCCAGCAGCCCTCTGGTTGCTCCAGTAGCTCTCTGGTTCCTCCAGTAGCTCTTTGGTTGCTCCAGCAGCCCTCTGGTTCCTCCAGTAGCTCTCTGGTTCCTCCAGCAGCTCTCTGGTTGCTCCAGTAGCTCTCTGGTTGCTCCAGTAGCTCTCTGGTTGCTCCAGTAGCTCTCTGGTTGCTCCAGTAGCTCTCTGGTTGCTCCAGTAGCTCTCTGGTTGCTCCAGTAGCTCTCTGGTTCCTTCAGTAGCTCTCTGAAGGTGGTTACACAACTCACCTCTGAGTTTAACCGCAGCTGAAGTGTGTTTGTGCGTCATGGTATCGCAGCACAGAGGCTTCTTTCTCTCAGGAGCTCTGGTTCTAATTTAAATCTCATCTGAGGGGGTCCAGCTATTGTCTCTCTCTGCGGTGGTGTTGCCCAACACCCCCTCTAAGCGTTTACCAGAACACATCAATCTTCAGAGGTCCAATCACCCAGAAAAATATAGAAGCTCAAAACCTCAACAGAGCTCCCACGCAGAGGGATGAAGATCTATAAATATCCAGCATGGACCCCCCCAGACCTGGACCAGACTGGTCCAGAACCTTCTTTTCTTTTTCAGTCTTTCTGGTACATTCTGCTGCTGTGTTCAGGGTCATTGTTCCTGTTTTAGCCAACATTTAGCTAGCATACTCACTAAGGGTTAGTGCGACCTATGCTAAGCTAAAATAGCTAGCATGTGGTGAGGGCGGTAGTGACATCAAGAGAAGAAGAGATTCGATTGCTCCAGCAGCGCTGCGGCCTCTAGTGGTCGGTAGAGGAACCGCAGCCTCTAGTGGTTGGTAGAGGAACCGCAGCCTCTGGTGGTCGGTGGAGGAACCGCAGCCTCTGGCGGTCGGTGGAGGAACCGCAGCCTCTGGTGGTTTGTAGAGGAACCGCAGCCTCTGGTGGTTGGTAGAGGAACCGCAGCCTCTGGTGGTCGGTGGAGGAACCGCAGCCTCTGGTGGTCGGTGGAGGAACCGCAGCCTCTGGTGGTTTGTAGAGGAACCGCAGCCTCTGGTGGTCATTAGAGGAACTGCAGCCTCTGGTGGTCGGTGGAGGAACCGTAGCCTCTGGTGGTCGGTAGAGGAACCGCAGCCTCTGGCGGTCGGTGGAGGAACCGCAGCCTCTGGCGGTCGGTGGAGGAACCGCAGCCTCTGGCGGTCGGTGGAGGAACCGCAGCCTCTGGCGGTCTGTAGCGGAACCGCAGCCTCTGGTGGTCGGTAGAGGAACTGCAGCCTCTGGCGGTCGGTAGAGGAACTGCAGCCTCTGGTGGTCGGTAGAGGAACCGCAGCCTCTGGTGGTCGGTAGAGGAACCGCAGCCTCTGGTGGTCGGTGGAGGAACCGCAGCCTCTGGCGGTCGGTGGAGAAACTGCAGCCTCTAGCGGTCAGTAGAGGAACTGCAGCCTCTAGTGGTCGGTAGAGGAACCGCAGCCTCTAGTGGTCGGTAGAGGAACTGCAGTTTTTTCACTTCCTGGTTTGATTGAGGCTACTAAGTGGGCGGAGCCTCTTGATGAACTCCCACAGCACCGCCCTCCAGTGGCTGAAGTGTGTAACACCACAGAAAACCTCTGGAGTGGATTTTGTGTTTAAATTCATCATAAACTATTTCAGGATAGAAGTAACAACTAAACTGGTTTTTACTCACTTGTCATCATCTAACTGGGCAGATCCAGGATCTAAGAGGACAGACAGGAAGTAGGTCAGCAGTCTTCCTCAGGCGGCTGACAGGGAAACCTCGTTATCTTCAGATGGAGCTGGAAGTGATTAGAGCTGCATCACAGTGAAGAACATGTGTCTACTGGTAATTAGAGGAAGGAAGGAAGGAAGGATGGAAGGATGGAAGGATCCCTCAGAGGAGGATGGGTTGAAGATGAAAGTGAGCTCCTGTTAATGACGTGTGAGAGTGTGAAGGTTCTGTGAGGGTCCAGACCTCTGGTCCAGGCTGGTGTGTCCAGACTTCAGCCTGGACAGATGTTTCTGGTCAAAACAACTCCAACTGACTGAGTCAAACTGAGGAAACTGTCCTGATCAATAACTGATCAAATCTTCAACAACCAGCTGAGGAACTCATGTCAATGATGAAACCTTTCATTTTTCAACAATATTCATTTTGATCTCCAAGGAAACGTCACATTTAATAAAAGTGATTGATAAACAGGGCTGTTTCCAGCCTTTTAGGGGCCCGGGGCCAGATTCTGTTTGGGGGCCCCGACTGGTTAAAGTAAATATGTTTCAGTTTAGATGAAAACAGGCTCAGTATATAACAATCTAGGTCCCTGAGTGAACCCAGCTGTGGTTCTGAGGGGCCCGCGGTCCCGGGGCCATCTGGGCAAAAGACCATACAGCAAGAAAAAAAAAAAAAGGAAACTTTATAACTTCCAAATATGTATAAAAAAGAAATCTGAATTTCTGACTTAATAAATCCACAAAAAAGTTTAAAACATCAAACTTAATAGGATCAAACCGACTAGCGGGAATATGATGTGTAAAGGCCCATTTCTGGGCGGAGCCTTCTGTCCTGCGTCGATGCCTCGCTGCTGAATATCACAGACAAAATGGAGGAATACAACCAGCAGTCATGGGGGCAGTAATGAGTAACGAAATACAAAACTAAATTTTTTTTAACCTAAAATGGGGGAAACTGGTCTGAGCGACCTCGTCCTAAAACACTACGCTCATATGAATAAAGAAACTCACAAATGTTCTCACAACATCAGAAAATACTGAAAGTGACGTTTATCATCAGTTTCATGTCTGCGTAAGATTAAAGAACTCTCCTTTAATGTAGCCACTTTCATTAGTGATCTCACACTATCGCGTTTGTTGCGCTATTGTATTGCTGTTATCACAGCGCTGTTGTCGTATCGCTGTTATCGTAGCGCTGCTATCACAGCGCTGTTATTGTAGCGCTGCTATCACAGCGCTGTTATCGTAGCGCTGTTATCGTAGCGCTGTTATTGTAGCGCTGCTATCACAGCACTGTTATCGTAGCGCTGTTACCACAGCGCTGTTATCATAGTGCTGTTGTCGTATCGCTGTTATCGTAGCGCTGTTATTGTAGCGCTGCTATCACAGCACTGTTATCGTAGCGCTGTTACCACAGCGCTGTTATCATAGTGCTGTTATCGTAGCGCTGTTATTGTAGCGCTGCTATCATAGCGCTGCTATCGCAGCGCTGCTATCACAGCGCTGTTATCATAGTGCTGTTATTGTAGTGCTGTTATCGTAGCGCTGCTATTATAGTGCTGTTATTGTAGTGCTGCTATCATAGCGCTGTTATCGTAGCGCTGTTATCGTAGTGCTGTTATTGTCGCAATGTTATTGTAGTGCTGTCATCGTAGCGCTGTTATCATAGTGCTGTCATTGTAGCGCTGTTATCGTAGCACTGTTATTGTAGCGCTGTTATCGTAGTGCTGTCATCGTAACGCTGCTATCATAGTGCTGTTATCGTAGCGCTGCTATTGTAGCGCTGCTATCACAGCGCTGTTATCGTAGAGCTGTTTTTGTAGCGCTGCTATTGTAGCGCTGCTATCACAGCGCTGTTATCGTAGAGCTGTTATTGTAGTGCTGTTATCGTAGCGCTGCTATTATAGTGCTGTTATTGTAGTGCTGCTATCATAGCGCTGTTATCGTAGTGCTGTTATTGTAGTGCTGTTATTGTCGCACTGTTATTGTAGTGCTGTCATCGTAACGCTGCTATCATAGTGCTGTTATCGTAGCGCTGCTATTGTAGCGCTGCTATCACAGCGCTGTTATCGTAGAGCTGTTATTGTAGTGCTGTTATCGTAGCGCTGCTATTATAGTGCTGTTATTGTAGTGCTGCTATCATAGCGCTGTTATCGTAGTGCTGTTATTGTAGTGCTGTTATTGTAGCGCTGTTATCGTAGTGCTGTCATCGTAACGCTGCTATCATAGTGCTGTTATCGTAGCGCTGCTATTGTAGCGCTGCTATCACAGCGCTGTTATCGTAGAGCTGTTTTTGTAGCGCTGCTATTGTAGCGCTGCTATCACAGCGCTGTTATCGTAGAGCTGTTATTGTAGTGCTGTTATCGTAGCGCTGCTATTATAGTGCTGTTATTGTAGTGCTGCTATCATAGCGCTGTTATCGTAGTGCTGTTATTGTAGCGCTGTTATCGTAGCGCTGTTATTGTAGCGCTGTTATCGTAGTGCTGTCATCGTAACGCTGCTATCATAGTGCTGTTATCGTAGTGCTGCTATAGTAGCGCTGTTATCGTAGCGCAGCTATCATAGCGCAGATGTTCCCGCCTCCTCAATAACAGCGCTTCGTTTGTTGATGTCAGTAACTGGACGCGTCACTGCCCCCTGGTGGATGTGGTGATAAACAACCACACAAACACAAATATGGCTCAAAGGTATGAGGAGCAATAACGGAGACGACGTCTGGAACGGACAGAAGAAGACATGAAGGTGGAGTTGAAACGGGTCTGAAGGAGGCAAAACGCGTCTTCCTCCAGTTGTCCCAGTAGAAGCAGACTGGACCACCACTGGTCCCAGTAGAAGCAGACTGGACCACCACTGGTCCCAGCAGAAGCAGACTGGACCACCACTGGTCCCAGTAGAAGCAGAGCGGACCACCACTGGTCCCAGTAGAAGCAGACTGGACCACCACTGGTCCCAGTTGAAGCAGACCGGACCACCACTGGTCTCGGCGCTGATCCGTTCCTGACTGAGCTAACCCTACCTGGGAATGTAGCCTGTGGTTTCTATGAGGTTCAGGACGTTGTCTTCTCCGTTGTGTCCTCACCTTCACATGTCCTCCCAGTGAAGTCCACACAGTCGCTTTCAGAACCAGAAGTTTACATGATGTAGCAGTAACGACCAGTCTGACCCAGTGCTGCCACCCAGTGGCCACCGCCAGCTGGGTAGATCTTTATCGGTCCATCTCAGTTCTGAGTGGGAGGAGTCTGTGGGAGGAGTCTGTGTGTGTTTCTTGTGTGTTTTGAAGGACACAGTCCAGATGTTCAGCAGCTGGAACATCATTGATCACAGCTCAGCTAGCAGCTAACATGGATTCAGAAACTTCTAGTTTCATTGTGGATAAAATAAACTGAAGTTTAATGAGTCTGTGTCTGTTATTTTATAGGATGATTTAACGGGTTTATGCGTTTGTATTTCAGTCATGTTATCAATAATAAATCCTATCCTGATCAATTATCCATAAATTTGAAGTTAGAAGAACTATATTGTCACATGAAAACATCTTGAACTCCGTTCTGCTATGAAACAACAAAGTTAAAACGTTCTTTTCACCGCTGCTGATGAGAAATGCATTCTGGGATACTTCAAATCTTCACTGGAGGCATCCTGGACAAAATGGGTGGAGCTAGAACACACCTGGAGGTTTCTAGTGTCCAGGTCCAGGACTGAGAACTGGATCAGAACCGGATCAGAACAGACAAATGGCTCGTTTTAATTCACCGGTTTGTCTGAGAATTTTAGGATTTTTGACTTAAGACATTTTTGACAAAAACAACTTTGTGGCAAAAACTGATTTTATAAATTTGTTAGAAAGATGTTGAAAATGATAATTTTGAATCAATAAACTTGTTAATGAGAGTTCTGAATTTCTGACTTAAAGTCATACATTTTTGAAAAATCAACGTGATCAAGAGATTTGAGAGAAAACATCTGAACAATCGCTTTTATAAACAATAAAAGCCTCCGAACTCATTTGTGAATCACGAGTCGACGTCACAAATGTTCCATTCTAGATTAAAAAGTCGCGACTTTGCAACAAAAACTTTTACTAGTGACAGAAAGTCTCAATGTGGTGCCATACACGTATTAGCACATGCTAACACACGTATTGGCACGTGCTAACACACGGATTACCATGTGCTAACACACAGATTAGCACATGCTAACACACGTATTAGCACGTGCTAACACACGGATTACCATGTGCTAACACACAGATTAGCTCGTGCTAACAAACCCATTAGCTCATGTGAACACACATATTAGCTCATGTGAACATGCGTATTAGCTCATGTGAACATGCGTATTAGCTCATGCTAACACATGTATTAGCTCATGCTAACACACGTATTAGCTCATGCTAACACATGTATCAGCTCATGCTAACACACAGATTAGCTCATGCTAACACATGTATTAGCTAATGCTAACAAATGTATTAGCTCATGCTAACAGGTTGCACTTCTGTTAGATGATCAGTTTCCTGTTGTAAAGTTGTCATTTCATTGGAAAAGTTGTTGTTTGTTGTGACCGTTTAAATGATAAACTGGGTGGAGCTACAGAGCTCTGAAGTGGGCGGGGCTTTTCACCGTTTTCAGCCAATCTTCAGTCGTTTCAAAGCGATTGTTTTGGAGCTTTTTGTGAGTTTTGTAAAAAGGATAAACAAGGATTCGCTACCAACGTCGTTCCTGACAGCTGCCCGCTTCGTTGGAGTTTTTAAATATTTATTTTCTGACGTCATAAACAGCATCGTAGGAACGGTTACCATGGTGTCGCGAGGATGAAACGGTTTGACAGCTGGTCCAGAACCCCCTGAAAGGGTCCCGGTAGCGTCCCGGTAGTCCTTCAGGCCTCCAGCAGAGGTGAAGCAGGTCTGCAGCGCAGCGTTAGCAGATGAAAGTTCCAGCTCCTGCTGCTGCTCCTCCTCCTTCACGGCGGGAGGAGCTGCAACGCTCCATAAATGCCAGCGGGGACGTTCATTAGTCCCGCTCTGGTTCTGGAGGAGGGGGCGCCAATGGGTCCACATCTGGGTCTCCGTGACGACAGACACGTGGACAGACGACCTCAGCGGGTCCAGAGGTTTGAAGCCAGGAGGCCTCACAGTTTAGAACTGAAAAACATCCAAGAACTTCCTGATTTATGAACTTCAGTTTATCCAGAAAGAAGAAAAAGTTTGTAGAAGAAGCTCGTGAGTCCTTCATCGTCTCAGACGGAGATCTTCAGCTCCGTGAAGCTGAGAGTCTGTGAAGGAACGTTCGTCGGAAAAACAGGAACTTAACAGAAACTCTCTGATCTGATTCCATGTTTATAAATATTCAAATTAACAGAGAAAATCCAGATGTTCTGACTTTAGAAGCTCATATTAGTTTTTCAGGAATTCAGGACTTTTGATTCTATAAAACAAAAACTCAACAGTTAAACAAAACTCTCAGAACATCTGATTAATTGATTAATTTCTACTATTAAAAACATTGATCTGGTGACAAATGTACTTTTTACAACAATATTTCTTGATTTTAGAGCAGAAAGTTGTAACTTTTTGACAAAACAGTAATTTTATATAAAAAGTTGTAATTTTTATGTTACAGTTCTGCAGAACCTGATGTCTGATGACCCAAACTGGAACATTCAGTTCAACAGTCAGGATTTAGTGAAATATGTGAGTTTACAGCAAAATATTTCACCTGAGGAGCATTTCTGGGAACGAGAGAAGAACCTGAACATGTGAAGGTGTTGGACCAGAGACCAGAGACCAGTAGAAGGTCCTCCAGTTCTAGACGGGATCCAGTTCTAAAAGGTCCTTCAGTTCTAGACGGGATCCAGTTCTAGAAGGTCCTCCAGTTCTAGACGAGATCCTGCAGTAGAAGGTCCTCCAGTTCTAGATGGGATCCTGCAGTAGAAGGTCCTCCAGTTCTAGATGGGATCCTGCAGTAGAAGGTCCTCCAGTTCTAGATGGGATCCAGTTCTAGAAGATCCTCCAGTTCTAGACTGGATCCTGCATTAGAAGGTCCTCCAGTTCTAGACGGGATCCAGTTCTAGAAGGTCCTTCAGTTCTAGATGGGATCCAGTTCTAGAAGGTCCTCCAGTTCTAGATGGGATCCAGTTCCAGAAGGTCCTCCAGTTCTAGACGGGATCCAGTTCTAGAAGATCCTCCAGTTCTAGACGGGATTCTGCTGTAGAAGAACCTACAGTCCTAGACTGGATCCTGCAGTAGAAGGTCCTCCAGTTCTAGATGGGACGCTGCAGTAGAAAGTCCTCCAGTTCTAGATGGGATCCAGTTCTAGACGGGATCCAGTTCTAGAAGGTCCTTCAGTTCTAGATGGGATCCAGTTCTAGACGGGATCCAGTTCTAGAAGGTCCTTCAGTTCTAGACGGGATCCTGCAGTAGAAGATCCTCCAGTTCTAGATGGGATCTTGCAGTAGAAGGTCCTTCAGTTCTAGACGGGATCCAGTTCTAGACGGGATCCAGTTCTAGAAGGTCCTTCAGTTCTAGATGGGATCCAGTTCTAGAAGGTCCTCCAGTTCTAGATGGGATCCAGTTCCAGAAGATCCTCCAGTTCTAGACGGGATCCAGTTCTAGAAGGTCCTCCAGTTCTAGATGGGACGCTGCAGTAGAAGGTCCTCCAGTTCTAGATGGGATCTTGCAGTAGAAGGTCCTTCAGTTCTAGACGGGATCCAGTTCTAGACGGGATCCAGTTCTAGAAGGTCCTTCAGTTCTAGATGGGATCCAGTTCTAGAAGGTCCTCCAGTTCTAGATGGGATCCAGTTCCAGAAGATCCTCCAGTTCTAGACGGGATCCAGTTCTAGAAGGTCCTCCAGTTCTAGATGGGACGCTGCAGTAGAAGGTCCTCCAGTTCTAGATAGGATCCAGTTATAGACGGGATCCAGTTCTAGAAGATCCTCAAGTTCTAGACAGGATCCTGCTGTTGAAGATCCTACAGTCCTAGACTAGATCCTGCAGTAGAAAGTCCTCCAGTTCTAGATGGGATCCAGTTCTAGATGGGATCCAGTTCTAGATGGGATCCAGTTCTAGAAGGTCCTTCAGTTCTAGATGGGATACAGTTCTAGAAGGTCCTTCAGTTCTAGACGGGATCCTGCAGTAGAAGGTCCTCCAGTTCTAGATGGGATCCAGTTCTAGACGGGATCCAGTTCTAGAAGGTCCTTCAGTTCTAGATGGGATCCAGTTCTAGAAGGTCCTCCAGTTCTAGATGGGATCCAGTTCTAGATGGGACGCTGCAGTAGAAGGTCCTCCAGTTCTAGACGGGATCCAGTTCTAGACGGGATCCAGTTCTAGAAGGTCCTTCAGTTCTAGATGGGATCCAGTTCTAGAAGGTCCTCCAGTTCTAGATGTGATTCAGTTCCAGAAGATCCTCCAGTTCTAGACGGGATCCAGTTCTAGAAGATCCTCCAGTTCTAGACGGGATTCTGCTGTAGAAGATCCTACAGTCCTAGAATAGATCCTGCTGTAGAAGGTCCTCCAGTTCTAGACGGGATCCAGTTCTAGAAGATCCTCCAGTTCTAGACTGGATTCTGCAGTAGAAGGTCCTCCAGTTCTAGATGAGTTCTGAACTTTATGAACTTTTTCGGAAACGTTTGAAACAAATAAACAGTATTTCAGTCTCGAAACATTTTCTAAAATAAAATGAAATCTGTGAATAAAAATGTTCCTTTTCTGAGTTTAGTTTATGCGCCTCTGAACATCCGTTCACTGAAACCAGAAACAGCGCAGAGAGGGCGGAGTCACGCATCTGGCTCCGCCTCCTGACAGCAGCTGAGAGGCTTCCGTAGTCCGCTGGACGGTGCATTGTGGGAATTGAAGAAGAAGGTAAACATGATTAAAGAAAGTCAGACTTCGTTTTCAAGTTGTTCAGTTTCTCTGTTCTGCAAAAAATAATATCGAGAAAAATGTCCAATTTTGGGTCAACAACGCAGAGTTAAAAAAAAAAAAAACTTTATTAGCAAAACTTGCTATACAACAAACAACAAGGTATATAATGGTATAGCACAGCACATACAATAATGGAGTAAATTATAAAAATATATAGTATGAATAAGAAGTCATAATATAGATAATAAAGGTAACAGTCATAATAATAATAAAGATGAGTAAGTAAATAAATAGAGAACAAAATAAATAAATAAACAATAACAATAAGGAAAGGTCAAGACAGTTATAAATAAAAGGTTAGTCAGATGATACAGGGAAAAACTTTTCAACAACGCGGAGTTGTTGAGTCACCATGATTTTCAGCTCATCACTTCCGGCTGGTTGCTATGGAAACAGACGCTCTCGCAAGACCGCTGGTGACCAATGACAGCGTTGACCGTTGTCACGTGATGCTCGGGCTCCGTGAAAACAACATTAAATGAAGAGGAGTGAGTTTCTCTTGTTTTGTTTTGTTGTTTTTTTCTTTCAAATTTGCTAGTGTAAAGAATAAAAAATATTTTTTTCTTTCATATTTTTTGAAAATGAATTTTTTGAATCTATAAAGTCATAAACTCAAATAGTTTTAATTTTACATATTTTCTAATCTTATCTCTAACCCTTTTTTTTTCTAACGCCGTAAACACAGAAAAATGTGTTTATGGGGTTAGAAGCTAGTGTTTCTTTTTCAAACTTAGTCCGTTTTTGGTTTCTTTGGTTTTGATTTTATTTATTTTTCTAATCACAACTGTGACGCCTGCTGATGACGTCATCCTCACGACGGTTCAGCGCTTGCAAACTAAAACCGTAAACTTCTAATTTCCTTTATAAATTCGTCCTGTTAAGTCTCCAGGTGCAGGTTCAGGTGCGGCTTCAGGTAAGACTGGAACTGTCGTGACTTCAGGTGTGCGCAGTCGCCTCCAGCTTGTGTTTTAAACGGCTCATTTCTGAGGTTAGCCTGTTAGCTTAGCTTCACTCAGAGTCTGATGAATGGAACAGTAAATATAAAGTTTCAGCTTAAACAGTTAACTGATCTGAAACAAGTAGACAACATTTATATACCTGTTTACTCGGTAGTTGAAATCTTCTCTTAAAACCGTCCAACTTGTAAAACAGACTTGTGTTTCAGCTGATTATATCCGGACAATGATGTTTAATAAACCGATAAATCTTAATCTCTTTCCTCTAAATAAATAGTTTAAAAACATTAAAACAGCTGAAGTCAACTTCCTGTTCTGGAGAAGGTTAAATGATGATTTCAGTGCTTTTTAAAAGTTAGTTTAGTTTGAGTTTAGTTAGTGTTGGTGTTGAGTCTGGTTTATCTACCTCAGGAATAATAAAAATCATTCTCTGATCCAGTATTGATCTGGAAAGAGTGTAAGAAAAGTCCAGTTTAGTTCTGTCTTAGTTTAGGATTAAAGTAGAGTTGACTTGTTATGGACTAAAGGAAAAAAAAACTTGATACTGTAGTGATTTATTGAAAAGAGGACAGCAGGACTATTGTAAAGAAAGAAAAAAAAAAAGAACAGAGCTGGAGGGACGACTGCAGGGACGAGCTGTAGAGACGAGCTGCAGGGACCAGCGGCAGGGACCAGCTGCAGGGACGAACTGCAGGGACGAGCTGTAGAGACGAGCTGCTGGGACGAACTGCAGGGACGAGCTGCAGGGACGAACTGCAGGGACGAGCTGCAGGGACGAGCTGGAGGGACGAACTGCAGGGACAAGCTGTAGAGACGAGCTGGAGGGACGAGCTGCAGGGACCAGCTGTAGAGACGAGCTGGAGGGACGACTGCAGGGACGACTGCAGGGACCAGCTGCAGAGACGAGCTGCAGGGACGAGCTGCAGGGACGAGCTGGAGGGACGAGCTGGAGGGACCAGCTGCAGAGACGAGCTGGAGGGACGAGCTGGAGGGACGACTGCAGGGACCAGCTGCAGGGACGAGCTGGAGGGACGAGCTGGAGGGACGAGCTGCAGGGACCAGCTGCAGAGACGAGCTGGAGGGACGAGCTGGAGGGACGAGCTGGAGGGACGACTGCAGGGACCAGCTGCAGGGACGAGCTGGAGGGACGAGCTGGAGGGACCAGCTGCAGGGACCAGCTGCAGAGACGAGCTGGAGGGACGAGCTGGAGGGACGAGCTGGAGGGACCAGCTGCAGGGACGAGCAGGGACGACTGCAGGGACCAGCTGCAGGGACCAGCTGCAGGGACGACTGTAGGGACGACTGCAGGGACGAGCTGCAGGGACCAGCTGCAGGGACGAGCTGCAGGGACGACTGCAGGGACGAACTGCAGGGACCAGCTGCAGGGACGAGCTGCAGGGACGAGAGGGACGACTGCAGGGACGACTGCAGGGACGAGCTGCAGGGACCAGCTGCAGGGACGAGCTGCAGGGACCAGCTGCAGGGACGAACTGCAGGGACGACTGCAGGGACGAGCTGCAGGGACCAGCGCAGGGACGAGCTGCAGGGACCAGCTGCAGGGACGAACTGCAGGGACGAGCTGCAGGGACCAGCTGCAGGGACGAGCTGTAGGGACCAGCTGCAGGGACGACTGTAGGGACCAGCTGCAGGGACGAACTGCAGGGACGAGCTGCAGGGACCAGCTGCAGTGACGACTGTAGGGACCAGCTGCAGGGACGACTGTAGGGACCAGCTGCAGGGACGACTGTAGGGACCAGCTGCAGGGACCAGCTGCAGGGACGACTGTAGGGACGACTCCAGGGACGAGCTGCAGGGACCAGCTGCAGGGACGACTGCAGGGACGAGCTGCAGGGACCAGCTGCAGGGACGACGACTGTAGGGACGACTGCAGGGACGAGCTGTAGAGACGAGCTGGAGGGACGACTGCAGGGACGAGCTGCAGGGACAAGCAGGGACCAGCTGCAGGGACGACTGTAGGGACGACTGCAGGGACGAGCTGTAGAGACGAGCTGGAGGGACGACTGCAGGGACGAGCTGCAGGGACGAGCTGGCAGCTTCAGCCAGAACGTTCTGAATAAAGAAGTCGTCCAGAAGATGAGCAGTGAGCTTGTGTGGCTGCTTTAGCAGCTGGTCTCGTCCACAGCTGGATGCTGTCTGTCCAGATGTTGAGTTGTTCTTCTACGTCTCAGTGCTGCATCTCATTTTCATCTTTAAGTCTAAAATGATTCCAAACTTTGGACATTTTCAGTCTTTTAGGGGCTGTTTGTCTCTGTATTCTGATTACAGTCCATAATTACCGTCTCTGGGTGGAATAATTAATCTGATTAAATTTGTCCTCGACACAAAGAATTTGCTTCAAGAATGTTCTTGAATGGGCTCTAATCTTGAGTTGTTTCTGGAGTTTTCTAGTTCTGTGTTCAGGTGTGATTCAGTCCCGTTGGCACCTGTTCATCCAGAAACCCCTCTGAGGTTGATGGTGGCTCCTCCCACAGACAGATAATAAAAATAATAATAATGATAATAATAATAACAATAATGATGATAATATTAATAATAATGATGATAATATTAATAATAATGATGATAATAATGATGATAATGATAATAATAATGATGATGATAATAATGATGATAATGATAATAAATAATAATAATAATGATAATAATGATGATGATGATATAATAATAATAATAATAATCCTGATGATCCTCCTCGCTCTCTGAATAATGCCTGATGATCCTCTGCTCCTCCTAATAATCTGCTCCTCCTAATCCTCTCGTAATGCTAATCCTGATGTGCTACTCCTCCTGCTCCTCCTCCTCCTCGTCCTGCCTCTACTGCTGCTGCTGAATCCTAAGTTCCTCCTCCTCCTAATCCTCCTCCTCCTCCTATAATAATAATCATGATAAAGGAATTTTAGCCGTAAAGGAAGTTTAGCCGTAAAGGAAGTTTAGCCGTAAAGGAAGTTTAGCCATAAAGGAAGTTTAGCGATAAACGAAGTTTAGAGGTAAAGGAAGTTTAGCGGTACAGGAAGTTTAGCGACAAAGGAAGTTTAGCGGTACAGGAAGTTTAGCGACAAAGGAAGTTTAGCCGTAAAGGAAGTTTAGCGGTAAAAGGAAGTTTAGCCGTAAAGGAAGTTCAGCGGTAAAGGAAGTTTAGCCGTAAAGGAAGTTTAGCGATATTGGAAGTTTAGCCATAAAGGAAGTTTAGCGATAAACGAAGTTAAGGAAGTTTAGTCGTAAAGGAAGTTAAGGAAGTTTAGTCGTAAAGGAAGTTTAGCCGTAAAGGAAGTTTAGCGGTAAAAGGAAGTTTAGCCGTAAAGGAAGTTCAGCGGTAAAGGAAGTTTAGCCGTAAAGGAAGTTTAGCGACATTGGAAGTTTAGCCATAAAGGAAGTTAAGCGATAAACGAAGTTAAGGAAGTTTAGTCGTAAAGGAAGTTTAGTCGTAAAGGATGTTAAGGAAGTTTAGTCGTAAAGGAAGTTTAGCCGTAAAGGAAGTTAAGGAAGTTTAGCGACAAAGGAAGTTTAGCCGTAAAGGAAGTTTAGCGATATTGGAAGTTTAGCCATAAAGGAAGTTTAGCGATAAACGAAGTTAAGGAAGTTTAGTCGTAAAGGAAGTTTAGTCGTAAAGGAAGTTAAGGAAGTTTAGTCGTAAAGGAAGTTTAGCCGTAAAGGAAGTTAAGGAAGTTTAGCCATAAAGGAAGTTAAGGAAGTTTAGTCGTAAAGGAAGTTTAGCCGTAAAGGAAGTTTAGCGATAAACGAAGTTAAGGAAGTTTAGTCGTAAAGGAAGTTAAGGAAGTTTAGCCGTAAAGGAAGTTTAGTCATAAAGGAAGTTTAGCTGTAAAGGAAGTTTAGTCATAAAGGAAGTTTAGTCATAAAGGAATTTTAGCGATAAACGAAGTTAAGGAAGTTTAGTCGTAAAGGAAGTTTAGTCGTAAAGGAAGTTAAGGAAGTTTAGTCGTAAAGGAAGTTTAGCCGTAAAGGAAGTTAAGGAAGTTTAGCCGTAAAGGAAGTTAAGGAAGTTTAGCCATAAAGGAAGTTAAGGAAGTTTAGTCGTAAAGGAAGTTTAGCGATATTGGAAGTTTAGCCATAAAGGAAGTTTAGTCATAAAGGAAGTTTAGCTGTAAAGGAAGTTTAGCCATAAATGAAGTTTAGCCGTAAAGGAAGTTAAGGAAGTTTAGTCGTAAAGGAAGTTTAGTCATAAAGGAAGTTTAGTCATAAAGGAAGTTTAGTCATAAAGGAAGTTTAGCAGTAAAGGAAGTTAAGGAAGTTTAGTCGTAAAGGAAGTTTAGTCATAAAGGAAGTTTAGTCATAAAGGAAGTTTAGTCATAAAGGAAGTTTAGCAGTAAAGGAAGTTTAGCCATAAAGGAAGTTTAGTGGTAAAGGAAGTTAAGGAAGTTTAGTCGTAAAGGAAGTTTAGCCGTAAAGGAAGTTAAGGAAGTTTAGCCGTAAAGGAAGTTAAGGAAGTTTAGTCGTAAAGGAAGTTTAGTCATAAAGGAAGTTTAGTCATAAAGGAAGTTTAGTCGTAAAGGAAGTTTAGTCGTAAAGGAAGTTAAGGAAGTTTAGCCGTAAAGGAAGTTAAGGAAGTTTAGTCGTAAAGGAAGTTTAGTCATAAAGTAAGTTTAGTCGTAAAGGAAGTTTAGTCATAAAGGAAGTTTAGTCGTAAAGGAAGTTTAGTCATAAAGGAAGTTTAGTCGTAAAGGAAGTTTAGTCGTAAAGGAAGTTTAGCCGTAAAGGAAGTTTAGCCGTAAAGGAAGTTTAGCCGTAAAGGAAGTTTAGCCATAAAGGAAGTTTAGCCATTAAGGAAGTATAGTCATAATGGAAGTTTAGCGATGAAGGAAGTTTAGTCGTAAAGGAAGTTTAGTCGTAAAAGAAGTTTAGCCGTAAAGGAAGTTTAGCCATAAAGGAAGTTTAGCCATAAAGGAAGTTTAGTCATAATGGAAGTTTAGCGATAAAGGAAGTTTAGTCGTAGAGGAAGTTTAGTCATAAAGGAAGTTTAGTCATAAAGGAAGTTTAGTCGTAAAGGAAGTTTAGTCGTAAAGGAAGTTAAGGAAGTTTAGCCGTAAAGGAAGTTAAGGAAGTTTAGCCATAAAAGAAGTTTAGCGATAAAGGAAGTTTAGCGATAAAGTAAGTTTAGTCATAAAGGAAGTTTAGCAATAAAGGAAGTTTAGCAATAAAGGAAGTTTAGCAATAAAGGAAGTTTAGTCATAAAGGAAGTTTAGTCGTAAAGGAAGTTTAGTCGTAAAAGAAGTTAAGGAAGTTTAGCCGTAAAGGAAGTTAAGGAAGTTTAGCCATAAAGGAAGTTTAGCCATAAAGGAAGTTTAGCGATAAACGAAGTTTAGCGATAAAGGAAGTTTAGTCATAAATGAAGTTTAGCAATAAAGAAAGTTTAGCAATAAAGGAAGTTTAGTCGTAAAGGAAGTTTAGTCGTAAAGGAAGTTTAGTCGTAAAAGAAGTTTAGCCGTAAAGGAAGTTTAGCCATAAAGGAAGTTTAGCCATAAAGGAAGTTTAGCCATAAAGGAAGTTTAGCGATAAAGGAAGTTTAGCGATAAAGGAAGTTTAGCGTTAAAGGAAGTTTAGTCATAAAGGAAGTTTAGTCGTAAAAGAAGTTTAGTCATAAAGGAAGTTTAGTTTAGCCGCCTGTCTGTCAGGTGTGTCTGACGTCAGTTTGGTTTGTGTCTGCAGTCATGCCCACGTCAGTGCGGGAAATCCAGGTCTCATCACAGTCTGACTCCTCCTACTTCCTGCGTGTAGACTGGGATGGGCGGAGCTTGGCCTCAGGCTTCCAGATGCTGCTGACAGATGGACAGGACGCCTGGAGAGGTGAAGGTAAACACCTGAGAGCAGTTCTAGAAAGTCCAGCAGGGTCTCAGTCTTGGACCAGGATCCAGACTGGCGGGGGGACTGGGGGGGGGGGGGGGGGGGGGGGGGGGGGGTAGCAGTACCAGCTGCAGTTTCTCTGAGGTCAGAGGTCACAGCTGTTTCTGAGGTCAGAGGTCACAGCTGTTTCTCTGAGGTCAGAGGTCACAGCTGTTTCTGAGGTCAGAGGTCACAGCTGTTTCTCTGAGGTCAGAGGTCACAGCCGTTTCTGAGGTCAGAGGTCACAGCTGTTTCTCTGAGGTCAGAGGTCACAGCTGTTTCTCTGAGGTCAGAGGTCACAGCTGTTTCTGAGGTCAGAGGTCACAGCTGTTTCTCTGAGGTCAGAGGTCACAGCTGTTTCTCTGAGGTCAGAGGTCACAGCCGTTTCTGAGGTCAGAGGTCACAGCTGTTTCTCTGAGGTCAGAGGTCACAGCTGTTTCTGAGGTCAGAGGTCACAGCTGTTTCTGAGGTCAGAGGTCACAGCCGTTTCTCTGAGGTCAGAGGTCACAGCTGTTTCTCTAAAGTCAGAGGTCAGAGGTCACAGCCGTTTCTCTGAGGTCAGTCGTCCTTCTCTGCAGTCAGCGAGGCGGCGCTGAGCGTTGAGGCCCAGGACCTGGAGATGAGGACGGACAGGTACGTCCAGGACCTCCAGCAGGCGCTGACCGGACCAGGAGACTCCGCCTCCTACAGCTTCACGCTGAGTCCAGATCCAGCGGACCGCAGCTCGGTGACGTTGACCTACGAGAAGATGCAGAAGGACATCAAGGTGGGTCACTGAAATAAAAATATGAAACAGTCAGGAACTGTCACGGGTTAGGGTCCAGACCAGAGACCTGAGACCAGAGACCAGGAGACCAGGAGACCAGGAGACCTGAGACCAGGAGACAGTAGAGAGACCAGGACACAGTAGAGAGACCAGGACAGGAGTAAGACGGAAAAAGGCGAGACTTGAATAAACCAAGAAACAAATTAGACGGAGGTGGAAACAGTGGAGATGAACCAGGGGAACCAGAAAACTAGATGAACCAGAGAAACCAGAGAACTAGATGAACCAGAGGAACCAGAGAACTAGATGAACCAGAGGAACCAGAGAACTAGATGAACCAGAGGAACCAGGGGAACCAGAGGAACCAGAGAACTAGATGAACCAGAGGGACCAGAGAACTAGAGGAACCAGAGAACTAGATGAACCAGAGGAACCAGAGAACTAGATGAACCAGAGGAACCAGAGAACTACATGAACCAGAGCAACCAGAGAACTAGATGAACCGGAGGAACCAGGGCAACCAGAGGAACCAGAGAACTAGATGAACCAGAGGAACCAGATGAACCAGATAAACCAGAGGAATCAGAGAACTAGATGAACCAGAGGAATCAGAGAACTAGATGAACCGGAGGAACCAGGGCAACCAGAGGAACCAGAGAACTAGATGAACCAGATAAACCAGAGGAATCAGAGAACTAGATGAACCAGAGGAACCAGAGAACTAGATGAACCGGAGGAACCAGGGCAACCAGAGGAACCAGAGAACTAGATGAACCTGAGGAACCAGAGAACTAGATGAACCAGGGCAACCAGAGGAACCAGAGAACTAGATGAACCAGAGAAACCAGATGAACCAGAGGAACCAGAGAACTAGATGAACCAGAGAACTAGAGAAACCAGATGAACCAGAGAAACCAGAGAACTAGATGAACCAGAGAACTAGATGAACCAGAGGAACCAGATGAACCAGAGAAACCAGAGAACTAGAGGGACCAGAGAAACCAGATGAACCAGAGGAACCAGAGAACTAGATGAACCAGAGAACTAGAGAAACCAGATGAACCAGAGAACTAGATGAACCAGAGGAACCAGAGAAACCAGAGAACTAGAGGGACCAGAGAAACCAGATGAACCAGAGGAACCAGAAAACTAGATGAACCAGAGGAACCAGAGAACTAGATGAATTAGAGAACTAGATGAACCAGAGGAATCAGAGAACTAGATGAACCGGAGGAACCAGGGCAACCAGAGGAACCAGAGAACTAGATGAACCAGAGGAACCAGATGAACCAGATAAACCAGAGGAATCAGAGAACTAGATGAACCAGAGGAACCAGAGAACTAGATGAACCTGAGGAACCAGAGAACTAGATGAACCGGAGGAACCAGGGCAACCAGAGGAACCAGAGAACTAGATGAACCAGAGAAACCAGATGAACCAGATAAACCAGAGGAACCAGAGAACTAGATGAATCAGAGGAACCAGAGAACTAGATGAACCAGAGGAACCAGAGAACTCGATGAACCAGAGGAACCAGAGAACTCGATGAACCAGAGGAACCAGATGAACCAGAGGAAGTGAAACAAGTCAAGAAGGAAACGACAAAAAGAAGTTTTACTGTTGTCAAAGTAAAACAGGAAGTAAAGTTAACAGGAGACCAGCAGGCCAGACCAAGGAAACCCTGAAAACACAAAAACCAAACCCTAAACCAGACACAGAACCCCGGACTCCAGGAGGACCCCCCACAGAACCTCAGACTCCTGGAGTACCCCCCCACAGGACCCCGGACTCCTGGAGGACCCCCCCACAGGACCCCGGACTCCTGGAGTACCCCCCACAGAACCCCCTGAGGGACCCGTTCAGATGTCTTCTCCAAGTCCACAAAACACATGTGGATACTATGGTACATACTGGTCCTGGTGTCCCCCCCCCCCCATAGACAGAGTTGGTGAAGACCTGCTTTCACTGCTGAGACCACTTGACAGTTTTCCAGAATCTTCTCTGGGCCAGTCAAAAGTCCGTCTCCATGTCCAGGTACTGGTGGTACCTGTCTGCTGCCTCCAGGGTCCAACAGGTGACTCCACCCTCCCTCACCTGAGATGTCCACCACCAGGTCCAGGGGTTGAGCCACGATGGCACCAACGACTGCGGTCAGCCACCTGAACACTGGAGATTGAGACTCCTCCCCCTCCCTCAGGTGCTTCTCAGGCTCCTCCCCCTCCCTCGGTGCTCCTCAGGCTCCTCCCCCTCCCTCAGGTGCTCCTCAGGCTCCTCCCCCTCCCTCAGGTGCTCCTCAGGCTCCTCCCCCTCCCTCAGGTGCTCCAGCAGAAACATTAGAAAAACCTGCAGGAATCAAAGCAGAAGCTGAAACCAGAGGAATCATGTGAGTGAAATAAAAGCAGCCTGATTCAGCTGACTGGACTTTTCTAACTTTCAACATGTTTCCGTTATTTAGAAATCCTCTGAATAATTCACAAACACTCCTCTGTTGTCATGGAGACGGTGATGACAGCATGGAAATGTGAGCATCGTTGCATCAGAGAGGAAATGAATCAGAGCTGCTGTTTCTGTGGCTCCAGATGTTTCCTTCCTCAGCTGGAGCTGGTGATACTGGGAACGTTGGTGTCGGTCCAGTACCACGTAAATACAGGGCCCGTGTCGCTGATACGATACGATACTGATAACGTTACCGATACTGATAATGATACGGTACTGATAACGATACGATACTGATAACGATACTGATAACAATACGATACTGATACCGATATGATACAGATGCGATAACGATGCGATACTGATAATGATACTGGTACCGATACGATACTGATACTGATAACGATAACGATGCGATACTGAAAACGATACTGATACCCATAACGATACAATACTGATACATTACCGATACTGATAGCGATGCAATTCTGATACCGATACGATACTGATACAGATAACGATACGATACTGATACCGATACTGATACCGATAACGATACGATACTGATTATGATACTGATACCGATACTGGTACCGGTACCGATACGATACTGATAACAATATGATACTGATACCGATACGATACCAATAACATTACGATACCGATAGTTTTTCACATTAATCTTGATCTGAAACTGCTGACCTTTTGGTGTTTTTGTGATTTTTGTCTTTTGATTATTTTGTTAAAACTTAGAATTTCAGCAAACTTTATAGGTGACAGAAAAATACTTTATTCTTTAACCAACCACCATCAGAACCAAACACCATCAGAACCAAACACCATCAGAACAAAACACCTGCAGAACCAAGACCTGCAGAACCAAACACCTGCAGAACCAAACACCATCAGAACCAACCACCATCAGAACCAACCACCATCAGAACCAAGACCTGCAGAACCAAACATTAGAAGAACCAACCACCATGGACCTCCTCCAGCTCCTGGACCTCCTCCAGGTACTGCTGGACCTCCTCCAGCTGCTGCTGGACCTCTTCCAGCTGCTCCTAGACCTCCTCCAGGTGCTCCTGGACCTCCTCCAGCTGCTCCTGGACCTCCTCCAGGTACTGCTGGACCTCCTCCAGCTGCTGCTGGACCTCTTCCAGCTGCTCCTGGACCTCCTCCAGCTGCTCCTAGACCTCCTCCAGGTGCTCCTGGACCTCCTCCAGGTGCTCCTGGACCTCCTCCAGCTGCTCCTGGACCTCCTCCAGGTACTGCTGGACCTCCTCCAGCTGCTGCTGGACCTCTTCCAGCTGCTCCTGGACCTCCTCCAGCTGCTCCTAGACCTCCTCCAGGTGCTCCTGGACCTCCTCCAGGTGCTGCTGGACCTCCTGCAGCTGCTCCTGGACCTCCTCCAGCTGCTCTGCAGAGGTCCTTCCAGTCAGTCTCAGCTGGCGCTGAGTCTCCAGGAGGTACTGAGGTCATACCTGGCAGCTCTGAGACCAGTAGAAGAAAGTGTGGAGGTGAATCTGAATCAGTAAATAACTGGAGCCACTGGAGAGAAACCAGTCTGAGACCAGAAACTGGTCTTCATCCGTCAGAATCTCAGGAACTCTGAGTCTGTCTGGTTTCTACTCCGACTACAAGGAACCCAAAGACAGTTGATTAAAGTCGTCAGAACCCTTTAATGGGTCTACAGGAGCTGACAGGAGCTGGTCATCAGCAGCTGGCCAGATGTTTTGGTAGTTTGCTGCTCAGGAGGGAAAGATATCAGTAATGTTCTTAGAGGCAACCAGCAGTCGACCAAGTCTGCATCCAGACCTGAGTGGGCGGAGCCTCCACAGACTGTCCTGAGGTGGGCGGAGCCTCCATAAACCGTCCTGAGGTGGGCGGAGCCTCCACAGACCGTCCTGAGGTGGGCGGAGCCTCCACAAGCCATCCTGAGGTGGGCGGAGCCTCCACAGACCGTTCTGAGGTGGGCAGAGCCTCCACAAGCCATCCTGAGGTGGGCGGAGCCTCCACAAGCCATCCTGAGGTGGGTGGAGCCTCCACAGACTGTCCTGAGGTGGGCGGAGCCTCCACAAGCCATCCTGAGGTAGGTGGAGCCTCCACAGGCCATCCCGTCCTGAGGTGGGCGGAGCCTCCACAGGTTGTTCTTTGTCACCAATCTTTGTTTTTATTTCCTGTTAAGTTGCAAAGTTGTAAAGTTGTTTCCCAGACAACTGTAACTTTTTTAAAAATCAGGAATTTTCTGCAGGAATAACTTTTTTTTCTCATAAAATCCTGAATTTTTTCGGTCATGAAATCGTGACTTCATGATTGCAGTTTTTTTTTTTTTTTTTTAAGAATATTGCAATTCTTTTTGTAAACTAACAACCTTTTTTGCAAAGAAAAGAAAACTTTTTCATCAAATTTGCCACTTTGGTTTGATTTTTGTAAAATCACAACTTTTTTTTTTTTCTTTTGCCAGTATGTGGCAGGCTTCCCTTCTCTGATTGGCTGGAGTTCCATCCAGTAGCTCCTCCTCCTTCAGTCGGGTCACCAGAGGAGCCTGGAGGAGGTCCTGGATGGAGACCTACAGAGTTTAACTCATGTCAAACCAAGAAGAGCCTTTAACCCGACAGTTGAACGTTTCTATAGTTAATTATGTCCAACTCATCCCTGACAGCTCGTTTCTGCTGGAAACAGCCTCAACACCTGAACAGGTACCAGGATGGAAGGTCAGTCCTGGACCCAGTTCAGCCCTTAGATCCCAGAGCTCTGGTCCAGGGACTCATCACACGAGCATCACCGCAGTGTTTCTATGGTTACTGAGCAGTTAGACTGAAGGACGCAGACGTCTGTTCTCCACCGCTGAAGTATTTAATCTGAAGATGGAGGTCTGATACAGGAACATCCTGGACCTGCAGGATCACTGCAGACCAGACTGAGGTCTGAGACCATCTGCTCCAGTCCCCATCTGTCCCCGTCTGTCCCCGTCTGTCCCCGTCTACCAGGAGGACACGCTTCTGTTGTGATGGACATGATCAGGAGCTGCTGTCAAACACGGCGGTGGAGCGTTGATGATGCGGGGCTGGTTTACAGTCCAAATGAGTCTCCATGAAATCTATCAAATAAACATCAGAATGGAGAGAAAATAAAAGGAATGATGTGGTCCAAGTCCAGACCTCAGAATATTGATCCATAATGAGCATCGTTACTGGTCTCACCCAGACTTGTCCTGGTTCCAGTTCAGGCTGGGCTCCGTCCTGCTGGAGGTCGTCGAGGAGCCGGCGGACGCCGTCAGGGAGCTGCTGGTTCACGGTCTGCAGCGAGGAACCGGTCTGGAGCAGCAGAACCACAGACTGGACCAGGAGAACCAGAGGCTGAGGAGGGAGCAGCAGAGCATCTCTGCAGAGTAACGCCTGCACACTTGCACACACCTGCACACCAACACCCCTGCACACCAACACAACAATAACACCTGCACACCAACACACACCTGGACACCAATACACACTAACACACCTGCACACTAACACACCTGCACACTAACACACCTGCACACACCTGGACACCAATACACACTAACACACCTGCACACCAACACACCTGCACACTAACACACCTGCACACACCTGGACACCAATACACACTAACACACCAACACAACAATAACACACACCTGCATCTCCAGTGAATCCAGAGCTGCTCAGAGCTTCAGCTGGTGTCTCAGTTCTTCTCAGAGGAACTTCCTCCATCAGCTCTGAATCTGCAGCAGTAACTTCATCAGAGCACAGCAGGTCTTTGATCATGTGGCTGTGATGTCACAGTCTTACGGCAGTGATGTCACAGTCTTACGGCAGTGATGTCACAGTCATACGGCTGTGATGTCACGATCATACGGCTGTGATGTCACGATCATACAGCTGTGATGTCACGATCATACAGCTGTGATGTCACAGTCATATGGCTGTGATGTCACAATCATACGGCTGTGATGTCACAGTCTTACGGATGTGATGTCACAGTCATACGGCTGTGATGTCACGATCATACAGCTGTGACGTCACGGTCATACGGCTGTGCTGTGACATCACAGCCGTATGACCGTGACATCACAGTCGTATGATTGTGATGTCACGGTCATACAGCTGTGATGTCGCTTCCAGACGCTTAACCAAGTTCAGTATCTGATCAAGTCCAAGTGGTGGAAAAATGCTGTTTTTTCCTGAAAAAATTAACTTTCAAATCAGGACTTCTTAAAAAAGTTTGGATTTTTTTTTTTTCATAAAATTGCAACTATTGAGCTTTTTTTCTTAATTGTTATATTTTTTATTCTGTTTTCTGCTCTATCTTCTCTAAGACCATTCCTGATGTCTTTCCCTCTTTTCTTTGGTTTACTCACATCTGAGTCCCGAAACATCAGCTTCTATAGAGATTTTCTGATGTTGATGAGGAACTGGTTCTTCAGTTGCTGGACTGGTGAACCTCTGAGGAACCTCTGAGGAACACCTGAGGAACCTCTGATGAACATCTGAGGAACCTCTGATGAACCTCTGAGGAACCTCTGAGGAACCTCTGAGGAACATCTGATGAACCTCTGAGGAACATCTGATGAACCTCTGAGGAACATCTCTGACACCACCGCTCCCTGTGTTCCAGGCTACAGCGCTACGTCGGCGGTAAAGAGGCTCTGGAGAGAGAGCTGTTGTCTCGCTTCGTCCTGGTGCTGAACGAGAAGAAAGCAAAGATCCGGAGCCTGCAGGAGACCATCACAAAGCTGCAGGACACCAGGTGCTCTGCCCCGTTACCAGCTGTTACTGGTTGTTTACTGGTTTTAACCAGCTTCTGCTGTCAGCATGGCGACACACCAACACTTCATCTGACTCCACCAGAGAAACCCAGTCCACCAGGAAAACCTGCAGCTGCTCAGCAACATCTCCACAGGCTTCAGGGGGTTCACAAATACACTAACAGAGAACTGAGCTGGAGGTCTGGGATGAAGATGACCAGCTGAGGGAGCAAGAATAAAAAATAGAAAAAACATCTGGAGGCAGATGTTGACGATCCAGATGTTGATGACCCAGACGATGACGATGCAGATGTTGACGACCCAGACAATGACAATGTTGACGACCCAGACGATGACGATGCAGATGTTGATGATCCAGATGTTGACGACCCAGACGATGACGATCCAGATGTTGACGACCCAGACAATGACAATGTTGACGACCCAGACGATGACGATGCAGATGTTGATGATCCAGATGTTGACGACCCAGACGATGATGATGTTGACGACCCAGACGATGACGATCCAGATGTGGACGACCCAGACGATGAGGATGCAGATGTTGACGACCCAGACGATGACGATGCAGATGTTGACGACCCAGACGATGACGATCCAGATGTTGACGACCCAGACGATGACGATGCAGATGTTGACGACCCAGACGATGACGATGCAGATGTTGACCACCCAGACGATGACGATGCAGATGTTGACGGCCCAGACGATCACGATCCAGATGTTGATGACCCAGACAATGACGATCCAGATGTTGACGACCCAGACGATGATGATCCAGATGTTGACGACCCAGACGATGACGATCCAGATGTTGACGACCCAGACGATCACGATGCAGATGTTGACGACCCAGACGATCATGATGCAGATGTTGACGATCCAGACGATCACGATGCAGATGTTGACGACCCAGACGATCACGATGCAGATGTTGACGACCCAGACGATGACGATGCAGATGTTGACGACCCAGACGATCAAGATCCAGATGTTGACGACCCAGACGATGACGATCCAGATGTTGACGACCCAGACGATGACGATGCAGATGTTGACGACCCAGATGATCACGATCCAGATGTTGACAACCCAGACGATCAAGATCCAGATGTTGACGACCCAGACGATGACGATCCAGATGTTGACGACTCAGGTGGTAATGATCCAGATGTTGACGATCCAGATGTTGACGGCCCAGACAATGACGATCCAGATGTTGACGACCCAGACGATGACGATCCAGATGTTGACGACCCAGACGATGACGATACAGATGTTGACGACCCAGACGATGACGATACAGATGTTGACGACCCAGACGATGACGATACAGATGTTGACGACCCAGACGATGACAATCCAGATGTTGATGACACAGACAATGATGATGTTGATGACCCAGATGATGACGATCCAGATGTTGATGACACAGACAATGCAGATGTTGATGACCCAGACGATGACGATCCAGATGTTGACGACCCAGACGATCACGATGCAGATGTTGACGACCCAGACGATCATGATGCAGATGTTGACGATCCAGACGATCACGATGCAGATGTTGACGACCCAGACGATGATGATGCAGATGTTGACGACCCAGACGATGACGATGCAGATGTTGACGACCCAGACGATCAAGATCCAGATGTTGACGACCCAGACGATGACGATCCAGATGTTGACGACCCAGACGATGACGATGCAGATGTTGACGACCCAGGTGATCACGATCCAGATGTTGACGACCCAGACGATGACGATGCAGATGTTGACAACCCAGACGATCAAGATCCAGATGTTGACGACCCAGACGATGACGATCCAGATGTTGACGACTCAGGTGGTAATGATCCAGATGTTGACGATCCAGATGTTGACGACTCAGGTGGTAATGATCCAGATGTTGACGGCCCAGACAATGACGATACAGATGTTGACGACCCAGACGATGACGATACAGATGTTGACGACCCAGACGATGACAATCCAGATGTTGACGACACAGACAATGATGATGTTGATGACCCAGATGATGACGATCCAGATGTTGATGACACAGACAATGCAGATGTTGATGACCCAGACGATGACGATCCAGATGTTGACGACACAGACAATGCAGATGTTGACGACCCAGACAATAACAATCCAGATGTTGTTGACCCAGGTGGTAATGATCCAGACGATGCCGGTGTGAACAGTCTCTGCAGACACCAGGCTGTTAAAAGGTCTAAAGAGTCCAGGAGGAAACAGAACATCTGTGGAGTCACCAGTCTGACAGAAATCAGAACAGCAGTCACGAACGTTTGCTGGAAGTTACAGGAGAAAACCAGTTTGATTTTTCATCAGAAAAAAATAGATTAAATAGGGAAAATAAAAAAGTTACAGAAAAATAAAAAATCTGCTTTTAAAAGGGTAATGGAGAAAAACCGCTGCCAGTTTTACAAAAACATTTAGATTTTTCAAAAAGTTGATTCAATAAGAAAAAAGTCATAAATTTACAGAACAAAGTTGCTATTTTCTAGGAAAAAAAGCATTTAATTTCCTTAAAAAAAACTTTGACATGTTTTTTCCTGAAAAAAACGACAGGGATCCAGTCAGGTTGGTCCAAACAGCAGGTCTGGATGGAGCTGAGGATGACTACGGAGGAAGCACCGATGAAGAGCCAGGAGGAGGTCAGGACGCTGCCGTGGCCTCTTCACCGTCCAGAGGTGAGAAACTCATATAACACGTCTCATCATCACTGAGAAGATCACTGAGTCCCTTCAGGGGCCCGAAGGGTCCCGTTTCATGTTCTGAGGTTACAAACCAACTTCTGGTGAGACTGGTCTGGGTCTAGGTCTAGATCTGGGTCTAGGTCTAGGTCTGGGTCTAGGTCTGGTTCTAGGTCTTGGTCTGGGTCTGGTTCTAGGTCTTGGTCTGGGTCTGGTTCTAGGTCTTGGTCTGGGTCTGGTTCTAGGTCTAGGTCTGGTTCTAGGTCTTGGTCTGGGTCTGGTTCTAGGTCTTGGTCTGGGTCTGGTTCTAGGTCTAGGTCTGGGTCTAGGTCTGGGACTGGTTCTAGGTCTTGGTCTGGGTCTGGGTCTGGGTCTAGGTCTGGGTCTAGGTCTGGGGGGTCTAGGGTCTGGTCTCTAGGTCTTGGTCTGGGGTCTGGGTCTGGTCTGGTCTAGGTCTTGGTCTGGGTCTGGTCTAGGTCTGGGTCTGGGTCTGGGTCTGGTCTAGGTCTGGTCTGGTTGGGGTCTAGGTCTGGTCTAGGTCTAGGTCTGGGTCTGGGTCTGGTCTAGGTCTTGGTCTGGGTCTGGGTGGGTCTGGGTCTGGTCTGGGTCTGGGTCTAGGTCTAGGTCTAGGTCTAGATCTGGGTCTAGTCTGTCTGTCTGGGTCTGGGTCTTCTAGGTCTAGGTCTGGGTCTGGGTCTGGGTCTGTTCTGGGCTAGGTCTGGTCTGGGTCTGGTCTGGGTCTGGTCTAGGGTCTGGGTCTGGGTCTGGGTCTGGGTCTAGTCTGGGTCTGGGTCTGTTCGGGGTCTGGTCTGTGTCTGGTTCTGGGTCTGGATCTGGGTCTAGGTCTAGGTTCTGGGTCTGGTCTAGGTCTGGGTCTGGGTCTGGTTCTAGGTCTTGGTCTGGGTCTAGGTCTGGGTCTGGGTCTGGGTCTAGGTCTAGGCTGGGGTCTGGTCTGGGTCTTGGTCTGGGTCTGGTCTGGGTCTGGGTCTGGGTCTGGGTCTGGTCTAGGTCTGGGTCTGGGTCTGGTTCTGGGTCTGGTCTGGGTCTGGGTCTGGGTCTGGGTCTAGGTCTGGGTCTGGTCTAGGTCTGGGTCTAGGTCTAGGTCTGGGTCTGGGTCTGGTCTAGGTCTAGGTCTAGGTCTGGGTCTGGTTCTAGGTCTGGTCTGGGTCTGGTTCTAGGTCTGGGTCTGGTCTGGTTCTAGGTCTGGTCTGGGTCTGGGTCTGGGTCTAGGTCTAGGTCTAGGTCTGGGTCTGGTTCTAGGTCTGGGTCTGGGTCTGGTTCTAGGTCTGGGTCTGGGTCTGGTTCTAGGTCTTGGTCTGGGTCTGGGTCTGGGTCTAGGTCTAGGTCTAGGTCTGGGTCTGGTTCTAGGTCTTGGTCTGGGTCTGGGTCTGGGTCTGGGTCTAGGTCTAGGTCTGGGTCTGGTTCTAGGTCTGGGTCTGGGTCTGGTTCTAGGTCTTGGTCTGGGTCTAGGTCTGGGTCTGGGTCTGGGTCTAGGTCTAGGTCTAGGTCTGGGTCTGGTTCTAGGTCTTGGTCTGGGTCTGGGTCTGGGTCTGGGTCTGGGTCTAGGTCTAGGTCTAGGTCTAGGTCTGGGTCTAGGTCTAGGGGTCTGGTCTGGGTCTGGGTCTAGGGTCTCTAGGTCTAGGTCTGGGTCTGGGTCTGGTTCTAGGTCTGGGTCTGGGTCTGGGTCTCTAGGTCTTGGTCTGGGTCTAGGTCTGGGTCTGGGGTCTGGGTCTGGTCTAGGTCTGGGTTCTCTGGGTCTAGGTCTGGGTCTGGTTCTAGGTCTTGGTCTGGGTCTGGGTCTAGGTCTGGGTCTAGGTCTAGGTCTGGGTCTAGGTCTAGGTCTGGGTCTGGTTCTAGGTCTGGGTCTGGGTCTGGTTCTAGGTCTGGTCTGGGTCTAGGTCTGGGTCTGGGTCTGGGTCTAGGTCTAGGTCTGGGTCTGGTTCTAGGTCTTGGTCTGGGTCTGGGTCTGGGTCTGGGTCTGGGTCTGGGTCTGGGTCTGGGTCTAGGTCTGGGTCTGGGTCTGGTTCTAGGTCTTGGTCTGGTTCTAGGTCTAGGTCTGGGTCTAGGTCTGGGTCTGGGTCTGGTTCTAGGTCTTGGTCTGGGTCTGGGTCTAGGTCTGGGTCTGGGTCTGGGTCTAGGTCTAGGTCTAGGTCTGGGTCTGGTTCTAGGTCTTGGTCTGGGTCTGGGTCTGGGTCTGGGTCTGGGTCTAGGTCTAGGTCTAGGTCTAGGTCTAGATCTGGGTCTATGTCTTGGTCTAGATCTGGGTCTGGGTCTAGGTCTAGGTCTGGGTCTGGTTCTAGGTCTGGGTCTGGGTCTGGTTCTAGGTCTTGGTCTGGGTCTAGGTCTGGGTCTGGGTCTGGGTCTGGGTCTAGGTCTGGTTCTAGGTCTGGGTCTGGTTCTAGGTCTTGGTCTGGGTCTGGGTCTAGGTCTGGGTCTAGGTCTAGGTCTGGGTCTGGTCTAGGTCTGGGTTTGGTTCTAGGTCTGGGTCTGGGTCTGGGTTCTAGGTCTTGGTCTGGGTCTAGGTCTGGGTCTGGGTCTGGGTCTAGGTCTAGGTCTGGGTCTGGTTCTAGGTCTTGGTCTGGGTCTGGGTCTGGGTCTGGGTCTGGGTCTGGGTCTAGGTCTGGGTCTGGTTCTAGGTCTTGGTCTGGGTCTGGGTCTGGGTCTGGGTCTGGGTCAGGGTCTGGGTCTATGTCTAGGTCTATGTCTAGGTCTAGATCTGGGTCTATGTCTAGGTCTAGGTCTAGGTTTAGATCTGGGTCTATGTCTAGGTCTAGGTCTAGATCTGGGTCTGGGTTTAGGTCTAGACTGGCCATGGCAGACATTCTTTGTTTTGTGTAAAGCTGGCGTCAACCCCTGTTTCTAGTCTACCCTGTCTCCTGTTTTACTTTGAAGGTCTGTCTAGTCTTCATTGTTTTCTGCTTTTCTTCCTCCCCCTCGTCCTCCTGATTGTTTGCACCTGCCTCTTGTTTGTCCCTTCTGTGTCCTGTATAAGTCCTGTCCCTCCCGTTCTGTTTGCTGGTCCGTCTACTTGGTTTTTCTGGTTGTACACCTGCTTGTATTCTTGCCCTTTATCCTGCTTATAGTCATGTCCCCCTGGATGTCCTCCACCTGTCTCCGTTCCCTGCTCCTGCCTTGGATTTAAGTTAAGTTTGGATTTCTGTGCTTTTGTTAATAAATACCTCATTTGAACTCCTTCATTTTGGGTCCTCCCTCCAACTGCTATACTAAATGGTGACACTTCTAACCTTTGTTCTGTTGACGGACAGCTGGAGATGAGTCTGAGCCTCTGAGAGTCAGAATATGGACCTTTGAATTCAGAAAAGTTGAATCAGGTCCTCAAAGTCTTCTACAGACGGTTCCTTGGGTCATCAACGTTAGACATCAGTAACGGGACAGAACCAGATTCAGCTACGCTGCAATATTTAAGTCTGCTGAAAATAATGAGTACTTGAGGTGAGGAGAGACACAGAAGAGACAAAGGAGGAGAGACACAGGAGAGCAGGGGAAGAGACACAGGGGAGCAGGTGGAGAGACAAGAGTTGGGGGAGAGACACAGGAGAGCAGGAGAAGAGACACATGAGAGCAGGGGGAGAGACACTGGAGAGCAGGAGGAGAGACACACGAGAGCAGGGGAAGAGACAGGAGAGACAAAGGAGGAGATACACAGGAGACTAGGAGGAGAGACGCAGGAGAAGAGACACATGAGAGCAGGGGAAGAGACACTGGAGAGCAGGAGGAGAGACACAGGAGAGACAAAGGAGGAGAGACACAGGAGACTAGGAGGAGAGACACAGGAGAGCAGGAGAAGAGAAACATGAGAGCAGGGGAAGAGACACAGGAGAGACAAAGGAGGAGAGACACAGGAGACTAGGAGGAGAGACACAGGAGAGCAGGAGAAGAGACACATGAGAGCAGGGGAAGAGACACAGGAGAGACAAAGGAGGAGAGACACAGGAGACTAGGAGGAGTGACACATGAGAGCAGGAGAAGAGACACATGAGAGCAGGGGAAGAGACACAGGAGAGACAAAGGAGGAGAGACACAGGAGCCTAGGAGGAGAGACACATGAGAGCAGGAGAAGAGACACATGAGAGCAGGGGAAGAGACACTGGAGAGCAGGGGAAGAGACACAGGAGAGACAAAGGAGGAGAGACACAGGAGACTAGGAGGAGAGACACAGGAGAGCAGGAGAAGAGACACATAAGAGCAGGGGAAGAGACACAGGAGAGACAAAGAAGGAGAGACACAGGAGACTAGGAGGAGAGACACATGAGAGCAGGAGAAGAGACACAGGAAGAGAGACACAGGACAGACAAAGGAGGAGAGACACAGAAGAGACAAAGGAGGAGAGACACAGGAGACTAGGAGGAGAGACACATGAGAGCAGGAGAAGAGACACATGAGAGCAGGGGAAGAGACACAGGAGAGACAAAGGAGGAGAGACACAGGACAGACAAAGGAGGAGGGACAAAGGAGGAGAGACACAGGAGAGCAGGGGAAGAGACAGAAGAGCTGGGAGAGAGACACAGGAGATGACAGGAGCAGATTCTTGACCCTGAAAAGTCTCTCAAAACTGATGATTCCCTCAAAAAGAAATTCCACAAAAATTGCAGTTTTACAAGTTTTTTTTTTTTTTTTTGAAAGTCAATTTAGCAAAAAAATTGCAATTTTACAACAAAATGTGTGATTTTTAGACAAAAAGTGGAAGTTTATGTAAAAGTTATATACTCCTCACCAGAGGGAGGAGCTTGCTAGACGGAGGAGTTCGCTAGAGGGAGGAGCTCGCCAGAGGGAGGAGCTCCCATTTCAATGGGATTTTTTTTATAGTTCCTTTTTTGTATTTTTGGCTTCATAAACTGTACAACAAGTCGCCACCAAAGGTCATAGCACAACATTCCTGATCGAGTGGGTTGTTTTTATGTATTTTTTGTTTTTTCCTCAAAATTGTGGGCGGAGAAAAGCTGTAACATTTGACAAAAGACGGAGGAATAGGAGGAACAGTCAGAAGGTAGCGGCCCGTGATTTTGCGTCGGCACCTCTTAATTAGATATTTCTGGGAACTGTTGCCATGGCAGCTGGGGGTTTACCCAGGTCCATAAACCTCTGATGACATCACCTCAGTGATGTCATCAAAGGGGTGGGCCTCTGTGTTGACAGTTCATCAGCGTCCAGACGGTCACCTCCAAGCGGTTCGGCTCGACTGACGAGCCGTCAGCAGAGGCTCATGCACAACAGCTCAGGTTGTGTCCCTGCTGGGACTTCAGGAAAAGCCTTCAGGGTTTATGTTGTTTGTGTTGCCACGGCAGCAGCTCAGACGGAGGGGGAGGGGTTTGTTTTCATGAGTGTGTGAGGGTTCATCTGGAGCAGCTGTACTCAGAGAGATGACGCTGCAGGTCCAGGGTCTCCTGTCTGGACCACAGAAAACCAGTGAAGGGGACTACCTGGAGAGACAAGAGTCCCTTCTGGTTCCAGGGCCCCTCATGTGGGGCCCCTGAGGGGTTCCACATAGTTTCAGTCATGTCCTCTCAGGGGGGGGGGTTACTGAAGTTCTTATTTCTTTGATATAAATCACATTTCTAGTTCCATCAGGGTTTTGTTGTTTTTTTGTTGTAAATTCAAAAATGTTTTCACATAAATCAAAGTTATCAGTTATAATAAAATATAATAATCTCATCCCAAATATTCCACTTTGCTCCTCATTTTTGGAAAATATTTCATATTTAGTTGGTTTTCCCCTAAAAACCAGGAATCAGCTCCAATTACAGTAAAAACATGTTAAACATGTTAACGGCCGTCTCTCCTCAGAGCCCTCTGCTCCAAGCCCATTGGACGACAGCCTGCGTGACATCACAGACGTGGCTCCCTGTCGGAAGCGGCGTTTCCGGCATCTTAGAGCGCCAGACGTCACCGTGAAGAGGCCGACCCCGGAGGCGCCTCAGAGGTAGGAGGGCGTTTCCTCGTGGTTCAGTGTCGCAGCTGCTGCTCTTTGAAGTCTGAACTTCACTGCATCTCCTCCAGCAGACAAAACCTTAGAAATGTGCGCGGAGCAACGTGCACTCATTTCACTTTTACTATCCGAACGTGAGCGTGGAAAATTGTGTTTGGGACTTTTTTCTGAGTTCCCCTGAGGTCCCTGGTGTCTGCAGAAGGATGAGTCAGAGTCTGTGATTGTTGACGTGTCCGAGGAAATCAGAATAAACCACCGTAGAAAGGTTCACAACTGGTAGAGGACGAGACAGCTTTCAGAACCGGAGTTTGGGCCTTGAGCGGTACCAAACCAGAGTGTCTCAGATGGTTGAGGGGGTCTCAGTTTTTATGTCGAGTGACTTTTCTTAATTTCTTTAATTTTTTAATTTCCTGGATTTTAGTGAAAGCTCTTCTGTGGTCTTCGTAGACCAACAGGGGTTCTAAAGGACGTCTGGGACATAAACTATGCAGCAGAAATGGGTCTTTATATGGTTCTGGCTGGT
The DNA here is from genome assembly GCA_018398805.1 of Hirundichthys speculiger. Lineage (NCBI taxonomy): Eukaryota > Metazoa > Chordata > Actinopteri > Beloniformes > Exocoetidae > Hirundichthys > Hirundichthys speculiger. Next base: position 184,677 of record JAGFBZ010002340.1, read on the forward strand.
TTCTATGGTCTCTGTGTCCAGGCTGGACGTCATGCCGCCGTCACCGCTCTGAAGCTCTGTTGCTGATCTTCCAACAACCTCACAAAGCCTCTGCTCTTGTTCCCAGATCTCCCTTTAACTAGCTTCTGTTTGGACGTGTCCACTCAGAGAAGGACACTCAGACATGTCTCAGACTGATATTGTTCCTCCCACAGAGGAGGAGGGGGGGTGGGGGGCAATAAACGGCATCCAGGCGTCTCTGGGTGCCAGCGACTGTGAACCGGACCGCCTGCAGATGGATGGAAGTGTTGCCATCCTCCACCAGCTGCCGGGCGCTCCATCAGCCCCGATGGAGACGACAACAGCAGCAGTGAGCTGATGAGCAGCTGCTGACATCTGGAGCTGGACATCTGGGGGGTCCGGGCTTCTAGCAGTCCTAGAACCATATTACTGTCAGCATCAGAGTATTAAAATAAACAGACACATATCTCAGATAACAATGTATAAATATTAATTTCACTAAAACAAAGACAAAATAAAAACATGTAGACAATGCTAAATACCCTCCTCACACCCATCCAGCTCAGAGCTCAGACCCTGGAACGATGCAGAACCATTATCAGAACGTTGCAGAACATTGCCAGAACGTTGCAGAAACATTGCCATAATGTTGCCAGAACGTTGCAGAACATTGCCAGAACGTTGCCAGAACGTTGCAGAAACATTGCCATAATGTTGCCAGAACGTTGCAGAACATTGCCAGAACGTTGCAGAACATTGCCAAAACGTTGCAGAAACATTGCCAGAACGTTGCCAGAACGTTGCAGAAACATTGCCATAATGTTGCCAGAACGTTGCAGAACATTGCCAGAACGTTGCCAGAACGTTGCCAAAACGTTGCAGAACATTGCCAGAACGTTGCCAAAACGTTGCCAAAACGTTGCAGAAACATTGCCAGAACGTTGCCAGAACGTTGCCAAAACGTTGCAGAAACATTGCCAGAACGTTGCCAGAACATTGCCAGAACGTTGCCAAAACGTTGCAGAAACATTGCCAGAACGTTGCCAGAACATTGCCAGAACGTTGCCAAAACATTGCAGAAACATTGCCAGAACGTTGCAGAAACATTGCCAGAACGTTGCAGAACATTGCCAGAATGTTGCAAAACGTTGCAGAAACATTGCCAGAACGTTGCAGAAACATTGCCAGAACGTTGCAGAACATTGCCAGAATGTTGCAAAACGTTGCAGAAACATTGCCAGAACGTTGCAGAAACATTGTCAGAACGTTGCCAGAACGTTGCAGACACATTGCCAGAACGTTGCAGAAACATTGCCAGAACGTTGCAGAAACATTGCCATAATGTTGCCAGAACGTTGTAGAACATTGCCAGAACATTGCCAGAACGTTGCAGAACATTGCCAGAACGGTGCAGAAACATTGACAGAATGTTGCCAGAACATTGCAGAAACATTGCCAGAACGTTGCAGAAACATTGCCAGAACGTTGCCAAAACGTTGCCAGAATATTGCAGAAACATTGCCAGAACATTGCCAGAACGTTGCCAGAACATTGCCAGAATATTGCAGAAACATTGCCAGAACGTTGCCAGAACGTTGCCAGAATATTGCAGAAACATTGCCAGAACGTTGCCAGAACGTTGCCAGAATATTGCAGAAACATTGCCAGAACATTGCCAGAATATTGCAGAAACATTGCCAGAACGTTGCCAGAACGTTGCCAGAATATTGCAGAAACATTGCCAGAACATTGCCAGAACGTTGCCAGAACATTGCCAGAACATTGCCAGAACATTGCCAGAACGTTGCCAGAACATTGCCAGAACGTTGCAGAAACGTTGCCAGAACATTGCCAGAACGTTGCCAGAACATTGCCAGAATATTGCAGAAACATTGCCAGAACGTTGCCAGAACGTTGCCAGAATATTGCAGAAACATTGCCAGAACATTGCCAGAATATTGCAGAAACATTGCCAGAACGTTGCCAGAACGTTGCCAGAATTTGCAGAAATTGCCAGAAACATTGCCAGAACGTTGCCAGAACATTTCCAGAACGTTGCAGAAACGTTGCCAGAACGTTGCAGAAACATTGCCAGAACGTTGCAGAAACATTGCCAGAACATTGCCAGAACGTTGCCAGAACATTGCCAGAATATTGCAGAAACATTGCCAGAACGTTGCCAGAACGTTGCCAGAATATTGCAGAAACATTGCCAGAACATTGCCAGAACGTTGCCAGAACATTTCCAGAACGTTGCAGAAACGTTGCCAGAACGTTGCAGAAACGTTGCCAGAACGTTGCAGAAACATTGCCAGAACGTTCCAGAAACATTGCCAGAACGTTGCCAGAACATTGCCAGAACGTTGCCATAACATTTCCAGAACATTGCCAGAACATTGCAGGCATCAACAGCAGATTCAGAAGAATAGTGAACCTGAGATCAAGGGTTTCCATGGAAACACGACTGAGGTTCACTCACCTGCATCTGAGTTCTGGACAACGTCCTCTGGACAGATGAGACCAACGTGGAGTCCAGAACCTCAGACCCACTGAAGCACGGAGGTGGAGGGCTGATGGTTTGGTTCCTGGACAGCTGAAGTGGTGTCTGGTACTGACGGAGGTCCAGTGGAGGTCTACCTGAGATCAGCGGTTCGTGTAGAAGCTCAGATCAAAGGTCCAGTTGGTCCAGAACAGCTGCTGCTCCATTTACTCTGCTGGGTCCGGCTGTTCCTGAGAAACTGAGACCTGTTTTGGTTCTGACTCATTTCAGTTCCTGTTTAACATGTCTGAGCGTTTGTATACTCACACGCCTGCTTTCCCATGAAGGGAGACCGACCCACTGGCCCTCACACAAGGACCGGTTCTGGAAACTATCAGACGTGGCCTCCGGCCAGCGCTCCTAATCACTGCTGATCAGTGCTTGGTGAGTCATCCAGAACCAGAACCGCCTGCTCAGAGCTCTGAGATGTCTGTGAGGAGACCACGGCAAGATCAGGACCAGGACCAGGACCAGAACCAGGATGGAGACCAGGACCAGCAGCAGGATCAAGACCAGCATCAGAACCAGGATCAAGACCAGCAGCAGGATCAAGACTAGTACCAGAACCAGGATTAAGACCAGCAGCAGGATCAAGACTAGTACCAGAACCAGGATCAAGACCAGCAGCAGGATCAAGACTAGTACCAGAACCAGGATCAAGACCAGCAGCAGGATCAAAACCAGTACCAGAACCAGGATGGAGACCAGGCCCAGAACTCTGGATGGAGGATGAGCAGTAAATCTGAACTGGATTTGAATTTAGATTAATGACAGAAACAGGTGGTTTCAGTTTGAACACAGTTCTGGTTCTGGATCACAGACTAGAAAAGAACTGGACAAACCTCACTGTGACATCACCTTGAATCCAGTTTTACTGTGAACCTGACTAATTTAAATCACTGCCCTGATTTTAGGTATTCTGTCAAATATTTGAAATTTTGCATTTTTTACGTTAAAAACGTCACAATTTTATAATGTCACAGTTGTAAACTACAAATGTTGCACTTTTTATTTCAAAACCTCAGTGGCTGCGATTGATGCAGTGGCAGCAAATGAGTTAATGTGAGGGTTAATTATGTTTAGTTAAGGGTTATTTAGGGTTAGTTAGGGGTTAGTTAATTGTTAGTTATGGTTACTTCAGGGCTAGTTATGGTTAGTTGAGGGTTAATTATGGTTAATGGTCAATTAGGGCTAGTTGAGGGTTACTGAGGGTTAGTTAAGGGTTAATTATGGTTAGTTCAGGATTAATTGTGGTTAAGGATTAATTAGAGTTAGTTGAGGGTTAATGAGGAATAGTTAAGGGTTTATTAGGGTTAGTTGAGGGTTAATTATGGTTAAGTATTAATTAAGGTTAATTGAGGGTTAATTAGGGTTAGTTCAAGGTTAATTATGGTTAAGGATAAATAAGGGTTAGTTGAGGGTTAGTTAAGGGTTTATTAGGGTTAGTTCAGGGTGAATTATGGTTAAGGATTAATTAGGGTTAGTTGAGGGTTAATTAGGGTCAGTTCAGGGTTTATTAGGGTTAGTTGAGGGTTAATTATGGTTAAGTATTGATTACGGTTAGTTGAGGGTTAATTAGGGTTAGTTCAGGGTTAATTATGGTTAAGGATAAATAAGGGTTAGTTGAGGGTTAGTTAAGGGTTTATTAGGGTTAGTTCAGGGTGAATTATGGTTAAGGATTAATTAGGGTTAGTTGAGGGTTAATTAGGGTCAGTTCAGGGTTAATTATGGTTAAGGATTAATTAGGGTTAGTTGAGGGTTAGTTAAGGGTTTATTATGGTTAGTTGAGTGTTAATTATCATTAATGGTCAATTAGGGCTAGTTGAGGGTTAGTAAAAGGTTAATTATGGTTAGTTCAGGATTAATTATGGTTAAGGATTAATTAGGGTTAGTTGAGAGTTAATGAGGGTTAGTCAAGGGTTTATTAGGGTTAGTTGATGGTTGTTTAGATTAGTTCAGGGTTAATTATGGTTAAGGATTAATTAGGGTTAGTTGAGGGTTATTAAGGGTTGGTTAAGGGTTTATTTGGGTTAGTTGAGGGTTAATTAGGGTTAGTTCCGGGGTAATTATGGTTAAGGATTAATTAGGGTTAGTTGAGGGTTATTGAGGGTTAGTTAAGGGTTTATTAGGGTTAGTTAAGGGTTAATTAGGGTTAGTTGAGGGTTAATTGTGGTTAAGTATTAATAAGGGTTAGTTGAGGGTTAATTAGGGTTAGTTCAGGGTTAATTATGGTTAAGGATTAATTAGGGTTAGTTGAGGGTTATTGAGGGTTAGTTAAGGATTAATTAGGGTTAGTTGAGGGTTATTGAGGGTTATTTAAGGGTTTATTAGGGTTAGTTAAGGGTTAATTAGGGTTAGTTGAGGGTTAATTATGGTTAAGTATTAATTAGGGTTAGTTCAGGGTTAATTTGGGTTAGTTCAGGGTTAATTATGGTTAAGGATTAATTAGCGTTACTTGAGGGTTATTGAGGGTTATTTAAGGGTTTATTAGGGTTAGTTGAAGGCTTATTAGGGTTAGTTGAGGGTTTATTAGGGTTAGTTGAGAGTTAATTAGAGATAGTTCAGGGTTAATTATGGTTAACGATTAATTAGGTTTAGTTGAGGGTTATTGAGGGTTAGTTACGGGTTTATTAGGGTTAGTTGAGGGTTAATGTGGGTTAGTTAAGGGTTTATTAGGGTTAGTTAAGGGTTAATTAGGGTTAGTTTAGGGTTAATTAGGGTTAGTTCAGGGTTAATTATGGTTAAGGATTAATTAGGGTAAATTGAGGGTTATTGAGGGTTAGTTAAGGGTTTATTAGGGTTAGTTAAGGGTTTATTATGGTTAGTTAAGGGTTTATTAGGGTTAGTTAAGAGTTTATTAGGGTTAGTTGAGGGTTAATTAGGGTTAGGGGTCAGTGTCCAGCAGCCTTCTTCAGCTTCTTGAAGCTCAGACCTCCTAACTGTTGTTGGTTTGTCTCTTGGGGGGGGGGGGGGGGGGGGGTTCTCCTCGCTGCTCCTCCTGAGCTCAGCAGAACCTCTGAGGGGTTGAAACCCCCCCCCCCGAAGTCCCGGTGGTCCTCTCCACGTCTCCTGTTTCCTGTTAACTGGTTCCAGCAGCTCAGCAGCGGTCGTCATCCAGTTGGTAATCATTTGAACCAGCTGAGCCCCCCCACACCCCCCCCCCCCCCCATAGTTCCCCACAGCCCCCCCACAGCCCCCCATAGCCCCCCCACCGGACCTCTCTTCTTGTTCGTGTTCAGCGTTCCTCCGTCTCAGTGAGAGCAACACAGAGAACCTTTAATTTATCACATTCTGCTTTTGTCTCCATGTTTGTGATGAGATGATCAGTCGTCCTGCAGCAGGTTAAAGGTCCTGGTCCTGGTCCTGGTCCTGGTCCTGGTCCTGGTCCTCAGGGTCCTGGTCCTGGTCCTGGTCCTGGTCCTCAGAGTCCTGGTCCTGGTCCTGGTCCTGGTCCTGGTCCTGGTTCTGGTCCTGGTCCTGGTCCTCAGAGTCCTGGTCCTGGTCCTCAGAGTCCTGGTCCTGGTCCTGAGAGTCCTGGTCCTGGTCCTCAGAGTCCTGGTCCTGGTCCTGGTCCTGGTCCTCAGAGTCCTGGTCCTGGTCCTGGTCCTGGTCCTGGTTCTGGTCCTGGTCCTGGTCCTCAGAGTCCTGGTCCTGGTCCTGGTCCTGGTCCTGAGAGTCCTGGTCCTGGTCCTCAGGTCCTGGTCCTGGTCCTGGTCCTCAGAGTCCTGGTCCTGGTCCTGGTCCTGGTCCTGGTCCTGGTCCTCAGAGTCCTGGTCCTGGTCCTGGTCCTGGTCCTGGTCTGGTCCTGGTCCTGGTCCTGGTCCTGGTCCTGGTCCTGGTCCTGGTCCTCAGAGTCCTGGTCCTGGTCCTCAGAGTCCTGGTCCTGGTCCTGAGAGTCCTGGTCCTGGTCCTCAGAGTCCTGGTCCTGGTCCTGGTCCTGGTCCTCAGGTCCTGGTCCTGGTCCTGGTCCTGGTCCTGAGTCCTGGTCCTGGTCTCCTGGTCCTGGTCCTGGTCCTGGTCGGTCCTGGTCCTGGTCCTGGTCAGGTCCTGGTCCTGGTCCTGGTCCTGGCCTGGTCCTGAGTCCTCAGAGTCCTGGTCCTGGTCCTGGTCCTGGTCCTGGTCCTGGTCCTGGTCCTGGTCCTGGTCCTGGTCCTGGTCCTGGTCCTCAGAGTCCTGGTCCTGGTCCTGGTCCTGGTCCTGGTCCTGGTCCTCAGAGTCCTGGTCCTGGTCCTGGTCCTGGTCCTGGTCCTGGTCCTCAGAGTCCTGAGTGCCCCAGTTAGGATACTGGAGTCATTTATGTGTCACATCTTAGAAAGAAACAAAAGCGCTTTAACGCCCCCACAGATGGACGGAACAGCAAATCTGAGTCGTTCAGAAAAACTTGACAGAAAACAAAAAGTCTATAAATACTCTTCATAAACACAAACTTTTGTACTTTAATAAACTCACAAATTTACCAGAAAAAAAATCCCCTTTTTCTGTTTTTCTTATATATTATTATATATAATCTTATATTATACTTGAATAAATTCACCAAGAGAAACACAAAATGTTTTACTTTAATAAACCTGAACCTTCCCCGGGAGAAAACTCCAAAAACTCACCAATTTTTTTTAAGTAAAAATTTATTATTTTTACCTAAAAAAAAGTATTTTCTTTAAATGTAAATAATGTGGAATAGAAGTGAGAAGTTTTTATGTGAATAATTACAAAACTAGGAATTTTTTTCACTTTATTAAAATTCACAAATTTTCAAGATAAAACCTGTTTTTTTCTTTTTTACTTTATAAACTTTGCTAATGAAAAGTTAGAAGTTTTGAATGTAATAAACTTGAAATGAAATTCAGAATTTGAACCTTTCCAGATTCATAAATTTGTGAGACATCTCAGATTTGTCTGGTTTAACAACCTGGAGTTGGGCGGAGCCAGCGCTCTGTGATGTCATCGCTGTCGTAGAGTTCATGTCTAACTCCAGTTGTGAAGGTTCCCAGCAGCGGTAAAACTAACTAACCCAACACCACAGCTGGTCCTGGACCCTGACAGACGTCCAGGAGAACCAGAGATCCTGAAATTCATTCATTCACTTTCTGGTGAAGCTGTGACGCAGTTTCAAAGCGCGTTGGAGGAAAATGTTGAAACTGGTGTTGGACAAGCAGAGAGCTGGAGCAGCCAGAGATGATGAAACGCTCCGCAGAGCCTGAGAACCCGTCCAGATTCATGCTCCAGATCTCCTGTTGGAGATGTTTTTAACTCCACCGAGTTGAGCAACAGTTTCCCTGCAGGAATCAATAAAGTTATTCTGGTCCTCGTCAGGACTTGAATTAAACGGAGCCTGTTGGGACGCAGCTCTGACAACATTTGGATCACATTTATATTTTTCTTCTCAGTTCTGCTTAATTCTCTCTGGATCTATTTAAACAGCAAATACATAAAAGCTTTTTGTTTTATTTTTCATCATCGTGACAAACGCACCAGGGATAAAAAAGACTGAATAATCAGGACTTTTCCCCAGTTTTTAACAAAACGTCTTTTCTTTCACGACCTGGAGCTGCTCAGAAACATCATTGTTTAAACTCCTTAAGTAGATATTCAGCGTAAACATGGACGTACGGTGGCTGTAGCTCAGCTGGTAGAGCGGGTCGTCCAGTCACTGGAGGGTTGGCGGTTTGATCCCGGCTCCGACTGACCACATGTCAGTGTCCTTGGACACGACGCTGAACCCTCACCTGCAGTGGGTCTGGCAGCGCCCTGCATGGCAGCAGCCGTTACCCTGAGAGGCCAATGTAAACCGCTTTGAGGGTACCTTGGTGTGGAGACGCTTACTGCAGACAAAAGAAAACGACGAGACGCAAGAAAACGACGAAACGCAAAAACACTACGACAAGACACAAGAATACGACGAGACGCAAGCAAACGACGAGATGCAAAAAAAACGACAAAACGCAAAAACACTATGAGGAGACGCAAAAACACTACGACGAGCCGCAAGAATACTACGAGACGCAAGAAAACAATGAGACGCAAAAACACTACGACAAGACACAAGAAAACGACGAGACGCAAAACACTACGAGAGGACGCAAGAATACGACAAGATGCAAGAAAACGACGAGACCCCAAAACACTACGACAAGACGCAAAAAAACTACGACGAGACGCAAAAACACTACGACAAGACGCAAGAAAACTACGACAAGATGCAAGAAAACTACGACGAGACGCAAAAACACTACGACAAGACGCAAGAAAACTACGACGAGATGCAAAAACACTACGACAAGACGCAAGAAAACTACGACGACACGCAAAAACACTACGACAAGACGCAAGAAAACTACGACGACACGCAAAAACACTACGACGAGAGGCAAGAAAATGACGAGGCGCAAGAAAACTATGACAAGACACAAGAAAACTACGATGAGAGGCAAGAAAACTACGATGAGATGCAAGAAAACTACGATGAGACGCAAGAAAATAACGAGATGCAAGAAAACGTTGAAGAAACAAGAAAACTACGATGAGACGCAAGAAAACTACAGACGCAAGAAAACTACAGACGCAAGAAAACAACAAGACGCAAGAAAACTACAGACGCAAGAAAATAACGAGACGCAAGAAAACTACAGACGCAAGAAAACTACAGAAACATGAGACAACTACGTAGAAGAAACTAGAACATTGCAATTGTTTGCAACTTGTAAAAATGCTAATTTTGCGAGACCGTTAATTTTTGTTCTAAAGACTTTTTTTCCCCTAAAATCACAAACTTTTGTAAAGAAAACTTTACTGAAAACTAAACTTTTTGTGGGAACGTTGAGAACTATACTCACAAAATGTTCAAAAAACATCTCAGGAAATATTGAAGTTTTGACATAAAACTAAGACAAAAAACACATTTTTGCTTTAAAATTGAATATTTTTACAAAATCATAAATTTCTAATTTTAGTCATAAAGCTCACAGCTCTTTTAGAATTATGTTTTTGTTGTAAAACATTAAATTTTCCATGGTGACGTAGCTGCTCTACGTCTCCTGGCTGCTCTACGCCTCCTAGCTGCTCTACGTCTCCTGGCTGCTCTACGTCTCAGTTATTCAGGTTAATTGTGACGTCACAACCAGCTCTAACAGGTTGAGGTGCTGGAACATCTTCAGAGGTTCGTCTGAAATCATTTCTGAGTAAATGACATCTTTAGTCTGGTCTCGTTTAAACTGTCACTGGTCTAAATTAGTGTCGACCACTGAGCAGTCCTGACTGACTGAGAAATCTCACTGTTGACCACAGGGACGAGACATTTCTGAAAGTCTCCCACCATCACTTCTGAGACAGAAACATGTAAACAGAGTCATAAAGACCCTCCATGTGTTTCTTGTCTGGTCACATGACTCATTTCCTGTCTCTCCAGGAAGACTCCTGTAAATCCGTCTCATTAGCCCACTGACCTGCTCCTTCTCTGTGTGTGTGCATTTGCTTGTGTGTGTGTGTTGTATAGGACAAAGTCCCCTCCAGCTTCCAGAAAGATCCGGAACCCCCGGAGCTCCGAAGACGCCGCGGTGGCGACGACGACGACGACGACATCAGCTGAGGATCTGTTTGAGGACTTTTAACATCAGATGCCAATGATCACGACAACAATCACAGCTACAGTCACGACCACGATTCAGGACTACGATCAGGACTACGATCACAGCTACGATCACAGCTACGATCAGGACTACGATCAGGACTACGATTACAGCTACGATCAAGTCTATGATTCAGGACTACAATCACAGCTACGATCAAGACTACGATTCATGACTACGATCACAGCCATGATCAGGACTACGATTCAGGACTACGATCAGGACTACGAATCAGGACTACGATCACAGCTACGATCAAGACTACGATTCAGGGCTACGATCAAGACTACGATTACAGCTACGATCAAGTCTATGATTCAGGACTACAATCACAGCTACGATCAAGAATACGATTCAGGACTACGATCAGGACTACGATTCAGGACTACGATTCAAGACTACGATCACAGCTACGATCAAGACTACGATTCGTGACTACGATCAAGACTATGATTCAGGACTACGATCACAGCTACGATCAAGACTACGATTCAGGACTACGATCAAGACTACCATTCAGGACTACGATCACAGCTACGATCAAGACTACGATTCATGACTACAATCAGGACTACGATTCAGGACTACGATCACAGCTACGATCAAGACTACAATTTAGGACTACGATCACAGCTACGATCAAGACTACGATTCAGGACTACGATTCAGGACTACGATCACAGCTACGATCAAGACTACGATTCAGGACTACGATCACAGCTACGATCAAGACTACGATTCAGGACTACGATCACAGCTACGATCAAGACTACGATTCAGGACTACGATCAAGACTACGATTCAGGACTACGATCACAGCTACGATCAAGACTACGATTCAGGACTACGATCACAGCTATGATTCATGACTACAATTCAGGACTACGATCACAGCTACGATCAAGACTACGATTCAGGACTACGATCAAGACTACGATTCAGGACTACGATCACAGCTACGATCAAGACTACGATTCAGGACTACGATCACAGCTACGATCAAGACTACGATTCAGGACTACGATCACAGCTACGATCAAGACTACGATTCAGGACTACGATCACAGCTACGATCAAGACTACGATTCAGGACTACGATCACAGCTACGATCAAGACTACGATTCAGGACTACGATCACAGCTATCATCAAAACTACGATCACAGCTATGATCAAGACTACGATTCATGACTACGATTTATGACTACGATTCATGACTACAATCAAGACTACGATTCATGACTACGATTTATGACTACGATTCATGACTACAATCAAGACTACGATTCATGACTACGATCATGACTATGATCAAAACTACAATTCAGGACTACGATCAAGACTACGATTCATGTGAAAAACATTTTTACACATTTTTATTCTAAATGAGTGGACAGACCAACACTGACTGACAGCTGTACGGATGATGTCACTGGAAATTATGGGCAATAATGTATAGTTATAGCTATTAAAAGGTTGTTTCTTTCTACGTCCAGACTGTACAGATGTTTGTAAAATCACAGTTTCAGTTCTTTTTTTATTTTCTTGCAAATACAGCAGTCTCAAAAATATGAATTTGCATCTCGTTTTGCATAAATTTCTGATTTAATAAAGTGAATAGTTGAGTTTCATCATGCTGTCTCAGCTCAACCCTGAACTCAACTCTTCTCTCTCAAGAATTGATAAACTGGTCGTCTGTAATTACAGATCTGTGAGTTTCTGAAGTCTGAAATTCTGAGGTTAGTTTACCAAATTTGTGAATTTATCGTCTGAATTTTGAGCTTTGTCTCACAAATTTAGTTTATCAAGTTGGAAATTCTTCCACAACTTTGTGAGTTTATGGGGTCAGAAAATCTATTTTTTGTTTTTCCTGCAAATTTAAGAAAGTAACAACTCATAATTTCTGCATTTTAACTTAACAAAAATTTATTTTTCTGTCTAATTTTCTTATTTATACAGTAAGAAATCCCTTTTTTTTTTATTTGAAAGTTTCACAACGACAGTTTCCCCCCGACACATTTCTGGTCGAAAATCCAGGTTTTAATTCTTGCAAATCTGCAAATTCATTAGGTTTTTATTTATTTATTAATTATTTAAATTTAAAGATTTGTGAATTTCTAAAGAGAGATTCAGCATTTTTTTATCAATTTTGAGTTTACTAAATCTAAAATTCTGAAATTCTTTTCCCAAATTTACAAGTTTATAAAAATGGAAACTTAAATTTTTGTCTCTTAAATCATAAACTCAGGTTTTTCTTCTGACACCTCTGAAGCTGTCAGTCATCAGGAACGTGTGCTGGTCCAGAAGATGCTCAGATGTTCTGCAGTCGTTTCTGGACGGTTCAGGTTTTCTCTGAAAGTGGAAGATTGAGTCGGATTTCTGCATTTTAACGTTTCTGGGGTTAAAAGAGACTTTAAATCAGCGGAGTCTCCCTTTAGTGTCCCGCCCTTCTTCACTCGGCTTTCCCAGTTTCACTTCCTCCGTGTCCCCCCTCCCTCCTTGTCCCCTCCCTCCTTGTCTCGTCCCTCCTCGTCCCCTCCTCCTCCTGTTGGGTTAATAGCGGGTGTAAAGTGGATTTGAACTTGCAGCAAAGGCTCGGAGGAGGAGGACATCTGCTCCAGAGACGGGACTTTACCTCGGAAAGTCTGCAGTTGTGAATCTGACACAAACGAGCCGCATTTTCTGGACTTTTTAAAACTCTTTGTGTTTAAAAGGTAGGATTTATGTCTTTGTTTGCTGTTTTTCTTTCACAGAACGAGCCTGAATGTTGTTTTAGACGTCTGGAGAGGTTTGCTGCTCAGATTAACGTTGAGCAGTGGATGAGTCCCCCAGAGAAGGTCTGAAGCTGTGGTGAACAGGGCCGTGAACAGAAGTTTCTGGGGCCGGGGGCCCCGGCTGAGAGACGAGGGGCCCTTAGTATCAGTTATATTAGAAAATCTGAGACACAACAGAACTGTTTATTTGAGCAGTCAGTCACTCAGATACTCATCAGAAAATCACTTTTTTCATATGAAATCAACTTTTTATGATGAAACTGAAGTTTTCACAATCACAACTTTTTCACATAGAACTTTTTGTCATAAATTATCAACTTTGGAAAAGATCTAAATCTCATAAAATTGTGGATTTCAAATCATTTTCATGTCCTAAAATCAAGAATGTTTGTTGTAAAATAATGAATTTTGCTAAATTGTAAATTTCACATCGCTGCAACTTTGTTCTGTAATCACATTTTGTTTTTGTTTTTTTTACTTATTTTGTCTTAAATGTACAACTTTCTTTTAATGGCTTTGTGGCTCGAGTGGCTTTATTAACAGACAGGAAATCTGTCTGAAACCAATCTGAAACTCGCCTGAAACCAGTTTGAAACCAGTTTGAAACTTGCCTGAAACCCATCTGAAACCAGTTTGAAACCTGTTTGAAACTCGTCTGAAACCAGTTTGAAACCAGTCTGAAACTCCTCTGAAACCTGTCTGAAACCTGTTTGAAACCAGTTTGAAACTCGTCTGAAACCAGTTTGATACCCGTCTCAAACTTGTCTAAAACCAGTTTAAAAACAGTTCTAAACCAGTCTGAAACCAGTTTGAAACTCGTCTGAAACCCATCTGAAACCTGTCTGAAACTAGTTTGAAACCGTCTGAAACTCGTCTGAAACCAGTTTGAAACCATTTCTAAACCAGTCTGAAACCGGTTTGAAACCTGTTCGAAACCCGTCTAAAACCAGTCTGAAACCTGTTTGAAACCAGTTTGAAACCATTCCTAAACCAGTCTGAAACCTGTTTGAAACCAGTTTGAAACCATTCCTAAACCAGTCTGAAACCTGTTTGAAACCAGTTTGAAACCATTCCTAAACCAGTCTGAAACCGGTTTGATACCAGTTTGAAACCAGTCTGAAACCGGTTTGATACCAGTTTGAAACCCGTCTATAACCAGTCTGAAACCTGTTTAAAACCAGTTTGAAACCTGTTTGAAACCTGTCTAAAACTCGTCTGAAACCAGTCTGAAACCTGTTTGAAACCTGTTTGAAACCAGTTTGAAACCCGTCTGGAACCAGTTTGAAACCAGTTTGAAACCCGTCTGAAACCTGTTTGAAACCAGTTTGAAACCCGCCTGGAACCAGTTTGAAACCATTTCTAAACCAGTCTGAAACTGGTTTGAAACCAGTTTGAAACCCGTCTCAAGCCTATTTGAAACCAGTCTGAAACCATTTGAAACCTGTTTAGTGGCCAAATTGCATTTTTTTGACATTAAATTCCAACTTCATGTCCTAAAATCAGACATTATTTAATGTAAAATGAGGACTCTTGTAACCTGAAGCTTCCTTGTGTCAGCTGTGCAGCAGTGGGAGGGGCTTGAGCGCCACCTGGAGTCGACCTGTGCAGGTGGCTGCTGGTTAGCTGGTACTGGGAACAGTCGTGGGCCAGTTTCCAACAGCTGGCAGACTGTCATGTCAGGCAGTCTGGATCTGGATGAACTTTTGGAAATGTCTTAGTCCAGGGCAACTTTTTAAACTCTTGAAGCCATGATTGATTTGATGAAGATGAAGCCAACAGAACATCTAACGTGTGTTGATCCACCTGCAGCAGCAGTAACCCGAAGTTTCCTGTGGTTCTGGACGACTACCAGCTTCTCGTGGTTCTGGAGGAGTTTTGGACCATTTTTTACAACGTTGCATCACTTCAATGAATCGATCAACATTTGATCCATGAATCTGGTCTGAGATGGAGCTCTTGGGACAGTATTTGCTCCTCTAAGACCATTGCTGATGTCTTTTCCCCTTGGCACTAAGTTAACACACACCTGAATGCTCCAGACCAACAAAACTGCCAATATGTGGTTTTCTGGAGGTCTGCAGACCTGCTGATGGTCTGTCTGCTGACTCAGATCCAGATGATCTGATGTTTGTCTTTGCTTCATTTTTAATGAATAGATAATTACATTTAATTAATAGTTAATTGCCTGGTGAAAGACTGTAGATGTTGGAGCTCCTCTGAGGTGGTCAGATTTATCAGATTACTTTTGTGATATTTTTAAACAAAGACCACAGAGGTGGTTGTTGAGACCAGTTGAGGAGGTTCATCTGGTCAGCATGAGTCCAGACATGTCCAACTGGAGAAGACCAGGAGACACTAGAGAGATGATGTCTCAGCTGGTCTGGAGCTCCTCAGGGTTCAGAGGAGCTGGTGGAGAGATGAAGGTCTGGACCTCTTCTGGAGGTCTGGACCTCTGCTGAAGGTCTGGACCTCTTCTGGAGATCTGGACCTCGGCTGGAGGTCTGGACCTCTTTTGGAGGTCTGGACCTCGGATAGAGGTCTGGACCTCTGCTGGAGGTCTGGACCTCTGCTGAAGGTCTGGACCTCTGCTGGAGGTCTGGACCTCTTCTGGAGGTCTGGACCTCTGCTGGAGGTCTGGACCTCTTCTGGAGGTCTGGACCTCGGCTGGAGGTCTGGACCTCTTCTGGAGGTCTGGACCTCGGCTGGAGGTCTGGACCTCTTCTGGAGGTCTGGACCTGTGCTGGAGGTCTGGACCTCGGCTGGAGGTCTGGACCTCTTCTGGAGGTCTGGACCTGTGCTGGAGGTCTGGACCTCGGCTGGAGGTCTGGACCTCTTCTGGAGGTCTGGACCTCGGCTGGAGGTCTGGACCTCTGCTGGAGGTCTGGACCTCGGCTGGAGGTCTGGACCTCGGCTGGAGGTCTGGACCTCTTCTGGAGCTCTGGACCTCTGCTGGAGGTCTGGACCTCTGCTGGAGGTCTGGACCCTGCTGGAGGTCTGGACCTCTGAAGGTCTGGAAGGTCTGGACCTCTGCTGGAGGTCTGGACCTCGACTAGAGGTCTGGACCTCGGCTGGAGGTCTGGACCTCTGCTGGAGGTCTGGACCTCGGCTGGAGGTCTGGACCTCTTCTAGAGGTCTGGACCTCTGCTGAAGGTCTGGACCTCTGCTGAAGGTCTGGACCTCTGCTGAAGGTCTGGACCTGTTTACTGTTAAGAGGAAAATGATGGATGGAAATAGGAAATATAACATTTGTTTATTCATCATCAACTGTTTTTACCTACATTCTTTCAAAATATGTAATTATTTAATGTATTTATTAAAGTTGATTCTTTTTTTATTTTATTGAATCAATTTTAAATTTACTTTGAAGTTGTAGAGGCTGCACATGAAAAGATTAGATTTGAAAATACGTGAAAACATCTGTTAAACACAACTGAAGTCTGCTGGTTCTGCTCTTCCACAGATCTCTGAGATGATCCGACACACCTTCTCCCACCTGACGCACCTGTGCTTGCTCGTGTGTCTGTGTTGGGCCCGCCCCCAGCCAGGTGAGTGGAGTCCAGCAGGACCTGATGAAATCTGGTGTCCTGCGTCCAACATGTCCATCTGTGTCAGTGGTTAACGTTAGCAGCGGTTCTGCTTCCAGCGGTTGTTGCTTCTGGAACATTCCTGACATTCGTCAGGACCGAGGGCATCTCTCTGTGGGCCCCTGAATAAGAAGTCCGGTCCAGCTCAGACCCGGTCCAGTTTCACTCTTCTGTCTCACGCGGAGCCGTTAAGGTGGTAACAGGGATCCCAGATGGCCGGAGGTGGACGTGATCGGTGCTGCTGTCAGGACGCCAGGCGTCGGAGGAGGATGAGCTGCTGATGAAGGAGCCTGTTGTCTAGTTGGGCTCAGAAAACATCTGTTCCTCCTCTTCATCACATGGAAACGCTCACGTCCAAGCATTTTCACCAGAGCTCAAACCAGGGCCGGTTCTGCTGTTTTCAGGGGCCCAGGGCCGGTTCTGCTGTTTTCAGGGGCCCAGGGCAGTTCTGGTGTTTTCAGGGGCCCAGGGCCAGTTCTGGTGATTTCAGGGGCCCAGGGCCAGGTTCTGGTGTTTCAGGGCCCCAGGGCCAGTTCTGGTGTTTTCATGGGCCTAGGGCCAGGTTCTGTTGTTTTCAGGGGCCCAGGGCCAGTTCTGCTGTTTTCAGGGGCCTAGGGCCAGTTCTGCTGTTTTCAGGGGCCCAGGGCCAGGTTCTGGTGTTTTCAGGGGCCTAGGGCCAGGTTCTGATGTTTTCAGGGGCCCAGGGCCAGGTTCTGAGTTTTCAGGGGCCAGGGCCCAGGTTCTGGTGTTTTCAGGGCCCAGGGCCAGTTCTGCTGTTTTTCAGGGCCCAGGGCCAGTTCTGCTGTTTTCAGGGGCCCAGGCCAGTTCTGTGTTTTCAGGGGCCCAGGGCCAGGTTCTGATGTTTTCAGGGGCCAGGGCCAGTTCTGTGTTTTCAGGGGCCCAGGGCCAGTTCTGGTGTTTTCAGGGCCCAGGGCCAGTTCTGCTGTTTTCAGGGCCCGGGCCAGGGTTTTCAGGGGCCAGGGCCAGTTCTGATGTTTTCAGGGCCCAGGGCCAGTTCTGCTGTTTTCAGGGGCCCAGGGCCAGTTCTGCTGTTTTTCAGGGGCCCAGGGCCAGTTCTGCTGTTTTCAGGGGCCCGGGCCAGGTTTCTGGTGTTTCAGGGGCCAGGGCCAGGTTCTGGTGTTTTCAGGGGCCCAGGGCCAGTTCTGCTGTTTTCAGGGGCCCAGGGCCCAAGTTCTGCTGTTTTCAGGGGCCCAGGGCCAGTTCTGCTGTTTTCAGGGGCCCAGGGCCAGGTTCTGCTGTTTTCAGGGGCCCAGGGCCAGTTCTGCTGTTTTCAGGGGCCCAGGGCCAGGGCCAGTTCTGCTGTTTTCAGGGGCCAGGGCCAGTTCTGCTGTTTTCAGGGGCCCAGGGCCAGTTCTGCTGTTTTCAGGGGCCCAGGGCCAGGTTCTGGTGTTTTCAGGGGCCCAGGGCCAGTTCTGCTGTTTTCAGGGGCCCAGGGCCAGGTTCTGGATGTTTTCAGGGGCCCAGGGCCAGTTCTGCTGTTTTTCAGGGGCCCAGGGCCAGGTTCTGGTGTTTTCAGGGGCCCAGGGCCAGTTCTGGTGTTTTCAGGGGCCCAGGGCCAGTTCTGCTGTTTTCAGGGGCCCAGGGCCAGTTCTGGTGTTTTCAGGGGCCCAGGGCCAGTTCTGCTGTTTTCAGGGGCCCAGGGCCAGGTTCTGGTGTTTTCAGGGGCCAGGGCCAGGTTCTGGTGTTTTCAGGGGCCCAGGGCCAGTTCTGCTGTTTTCAGGGGCCCAGGGCCAGTTTCTGCTGTTTCAGGGGCCCAGGGCCAGTTCTGGTTGTTTTTCAGGGGCCCAGGGCCAGGTTCTGGTGTTTTCAGGGGCCCAGGGCCAGTTCTGCTGTTTTCAGGGGCCCGGGCCAGGGGCCCAGGGCCAGTTCTGCAGTTTTCAGGGGCCCAGGGCCAGGTTCTGGTGTTTTCAGGGGCCCAGGGCCAGTTCTGGTGTTTTCAGGGGCCCAGGGCCAGTTCTGCTGTTTTCAGGGGCCCAGGGCCAGTTCTGGTGTTTTCATGGGCCTAGGGCCAGGTTCTGGTGTTTTCATGGGCCTAGGGCCAGGTTCTGGTGTTTTCAGGGGCCCAGGGCCAGTTCTGCTGTTTTCAGGGGGCTAGGGCCAGGTTCTGGTGTTTTCAGGGGCCCAGGGCCAGTTCTGCTGTTTTCAGGGACCCAGGGCCAGTTCTGGTGTTTTCAGGGACCCAGGGCCAGTTCTGATGTTTTCAGGAGCCCAGGGCCAGTTCTGCTGTTTTCAGGGGCCCAGGGCCAGTTCTGCTGTTTTCAGGGGCCTAGGGCCAGTTCTGCTGTTTTCAGGGGTCCAGGGCCAGGTTCTGGTGTTTTCAGGGGCCCAGAGCCAAGTTCTGATGTTTTCAGGGGCCTAGGGCCAGGTTCTGGTGTTTTCAGGGACCCAGGGCCAGTTCTGGTGTTTTCAGGGGCCCAGGGCCAGGTTCTGGTGTTTTCAGGGGCCCAGGGCCAGTTCTGCTGTTTTCAGGGGCCCAAGGGCCAGGTTCTGGTGTTTTCAGGGGCCAAGGGCCAGGTTCTGGTGTTTTCAGGGGACCAGGGCCAGGTTCTGGTGTTTTCAGGGGCCCAGGGCCAGTTCTGCTGTTTTTAGGGGCCCAGGGCCAGTTCTGCTGTTTTCAGGGGCCCAGGGCCAGGTTCTGGTGTTTTCAGGGGCCAAGGGCCAGGTTCTGGTGTTTTCAGGGGCCCAGGGCCAGGTTCTGGTTATGGGCCCCTACAAACAGAAATACTGAGGACTTCAGACCCTGAAGATGATCTGTGGAGATTCATTTATCTGTTATACTTTAAGAGGAAGTCAGGCGAGATTTGAAAATCTGATGTTTAAAGTCAAGTAGAGCTAAATGAAGCTAGCTGGCTAGCATCAGTGTAGCTGAGTGAAACTAGCTGGCTAGCATCAATGTAGCTGAGTGAAGCTAGCTGGCTAGCATCAATGTAGCTGAGTGAAACTAGCTGGCTAGCATCAATGTAGCTGAGTGAAGCTAGCTGGCTAGCATCAATGTAGCTGAGTGAAACTAGCTGGCTAGCATCAATGTAGCTGAGTGAAACTAGCTGGCTAGCATCAATGTAGCTGAGTGAAACTAGCTGGCTAGCATCAATGTAGCTGAGTGAAACTAGCTGGCTAGCATCAATGTAGCTCAATTAAACTAGCTGGCTAGCATCAATGTAGCTCAATTGAACTAGCTGGCTAGCATCGATGTAGCTCAATGAAACTAGCTGGCTACCATAAATGTAGCTGAGTGAAGCTAGCTGGCTAGCATCAATGTAGCTCAATGAAACTAGCTGGCTAGCATCAATGTAGCTCAATGAAACTAGCTGGCTAGCATCAATGTAGCTCAATGAAACTAGCTGGCTAGCATCAATGTAGCTCAATGAAACTAGCTGGCTAGCATCAATGTAGCTCAATGAAACTAGCTGGCTAGCATAAATGTAGCTGAGTGAAGCTAGCTGGCTAGCATCAATGTAGCTCAATGAAACTAGCTGGCTAGCATAAATGAAGCTGACTGGTTCTGGTTATGACAATCAGAACAAGATTCTTAGGGAGTTTACCAAACTTTACCAAATTTCATCCACAGGGGGCGCCAGAGCTCACACAGTCACCCCATGAACCAGCTGAGATGAACATCTGCAATGTGGTTTTTTGGTTTGAGTTGATGTTGGTGAAGCGTGAGCTGACTGAAGAGACGTCTTGATGAGGCTCGAATCCTGTTTTGATCCTGATCACCGTCTGTTTTTTATTTTGTTTTTGTTGTTTTTTTTTTAATTATTACATTAACGCAGTTTCTCGTTTGCAGCTTCTCCACAGACGACGGCGATCCAGAAGACAGCGGCGGCGGCGGCCGGGTCTCTGGCCGGCAGGGTGGTGCTGCCGTGTCACTTCTCCATGACTCCAGAGTTGCCCACCAGCTCCCCTCCCGCCCCCACGGCGCCTCTCGGCGCACAGATCCGGATCAAATGGATGAAGCTGGACGGGTCGGATGAGGAGACGGTGCTGGTGGCCCAGGGGGGCGTGGCCAAGGTGGGGCCGGCATTCAGGGATCGAGTGTCGGTGCCCGCCAACCCGCTGTCGGGCGGTGACGCGTCGCTGACCATCGTCGGGCTCAGGGCGAGCGACGGCGGGCTGTACCGCTGCGAGGTGATGCAGGAGATGGAGGAGCAGCAGGACACGGTCCAACTGAGCGTCTCTGGTGAGGAACCACCAGAAGAACTTTTATCTGCAGCGTCGTCAACTGAAACTGGAAACATGGATTTAAGGCCTTCCCTGTGTTAGGAGTTAGGAATTAGGGGTTAGGGAAAAGGAGTTAGTGGTTAGGGTTTTGGGACTAGGGGTTAGGGATTAGGGTTAAGGGGTTAGGGTAGGGTTAGGGGTTAG
This sequence comes from Hirundichthys speculiger, assembly GCA_018398805.1. NCBI lineage: Eukaryota > Metazoa > Chordata > Actinopteri > Beloniformes > Exocoetidae > Hirundichthys > Hirundichthys speculiger. Next base: position 205,584 of record JAGFBZ010002340.1, read on the forward strand.
GAGTTGGGTTAGTAGGAGGGTTAGGGTAGGGTTAGAGGTTAGGGATTAGGTTAGGGTTTTAGGGTTAGGGTTTAGGAGTTAGATTTAGGGTTAGGGGTTAGGAGTTAGGAGGTTAGGGGTTAGGGGTTAGGGGTTAGGGGTTAGGGTTAGAAGGGTTAGGGGTTAGGATAGGGGTTAGGGTTCGGGTTAGTTAGGGTTAGGGTTAGGTTAGGGTTCGGGGGTTAGGGGTTAGGGGTTAGGAGTTAGGGGTTAGGGGTTAGGAGTTATAAAGGGTTAGGGGGGTGTTAGATTAGGGGTTCGAGGGTAGTAGGGGGTTAGGGTTAGGGGTTAGGCGTTAGGGTTTAGGTTAGGAGGGGTTAGGGGTTAGGAGTTAGGAGGTTAGGGGGAGTTAGGGGTTAGGGGTTTAGGAGTTCAGGAGGTTAGAGGGTTAGGGGTTAGGGGGGATTAGGTTAGGGGTTTAGGGGTTAGGGTTAGGGTTAGGGGGGTAGGAGTTAGGGGTTAGGGGTTAGGGGTTAGGGGTTTAGGGGGTTAGGGGTTTAGGGGTTAGGGGTTAGGGTTAGGGGTTAGGGGTTAGGAGTTAGGAGTTAGGGAGGGGGTTAGGGGTTAGGGTTAGGGTTAGGGGTTAAGGGGTTAGGGTTAGGGTAAAGGAGGTTAGGGAGGGTTAGGAGTAGGAGTTAGGGGTTAGGAGGGTTAGGGGTTAGGGTAGGAGGGTTAGGGGTAGGGAAAGGGGTTAGGAGTTAGGGGTTCGGGGTTAGGGTTAGGTTAGGGTTAGGAGTTAGGAGTTAGGGTAGGGTTAGGGGTTAGGGGTTAGGGTTAGGGGTTAGGGGTGTTTAGGGTTAGGAGTTAGGGGTTGGGGTTAGGGTTAGGAGTAGGGGTTCGGGGTTAGGAGTTAGGGGTTAGGGGTTAGGGGTTAGGAGTTAGGGAGTTAGGAGTTTAGGGTTAGGGGTTAGGGTTAGAGGTTAGGGTTAGGTTAGGGGTTAGGAGTTAGGAGTTAGGGGTTCGGGGTTAGGAGTTAGGGTTTAGGGTTCGGAGGGGGTTAGGGGTTAGGGGTTCGGGGTTAGGAGTTAGGGTTAGGGGTTAGGGTTAGGGTTAGGAGTTAGGGGTAGGGGTTGGAGGAGGGTTAGGGTTTAGGGGTTAGGGTTAGGGGTTAGGGGGGTTAGGGGTTAGGGTTAGGAGTTAGGAGGTTAGGGTTAGTTAGGAGTTAGGTTAGAGGTTTAGGAGTTAGGGGTTAGGAGTTAGGGGTTCGGGGTTAGGAGTTAGGAGTTAGGAGGGAGTTAGGGTTAGGAGTTAGGGGTTAGGGTTAGGGGTTAGGGGTTAGGCGTTAGGGGTTAGGAAGTTGAGTTAGAGGTTAGGAGTTAGGGTTAGGAGTTAGGGGTTAGGGTTAGGGGTTAGGAGTTAGGAGCTAGGAGCTAGGGGTTAGGGGTTAGGAGTTAGGGGGTAGAAGTAGGGTTAGAGGTTAGGAGTTAGGGGTAGGAGTTTAGGGGTTCGGGGTTCGGGGTTAGGGGATAGGAGTTAGGAGTTAGGAGCTAGGAGCTAGGGGTTAGGGTTAACTGGAGGGAGCAGAGCTGTGCTCATGATGAATGTGTGTGGATTCACTCCTACGGGAGGTTCAGTCCATCTTTTGTGGGATCAGAAACCTGAACCCTGATCCAGACCAGTCTGAGCTGCTGGAGCGTCCAGACAAAGACTCCCTGTGAGACGTCCTTTCAGACTCCGTCTGTCCAGAACCGGTGGACAGACGTAATGATAGCAGACAGCAGTGATGGAGATGCTTTGTGGTTCTGTAGAGTCCGGTATCTCTGCAGAGATCCGGTTTCTGTCAGCCGACAGTTTCTGGAATCTTCTGTCATTAGAAACCTGAGTCTCTGAGCTGTCTGAGGTCCATCACCTGGGATCTTCTCCAGCGTTTCCAGATGTTTGCTGTCGGGTCTCCATGAAGATTCATGACAGAGACAAACACTGATTCCAGCATTTACTTATATTTATTGAATAATTTTCAAACTGTTCTCACCGTTGGGTTCACGTGTTTGAGATTCAGTTTTTAAAATAAATCAAAATTTTAGTCTGCAGTCTGTCTGTCAGACTGTCGAGTCATTTCCTCTCCATGTTCTCTGACGGTTCTCTGATGATTTTCTGAAGGTTCTCTGATGGTTCTCTGAAGGTTCTCTGATGGTTCTGTGACAGTTCTCTGACAGTTCTCTGACGGTTCTCTGACGGTTCTCTGAAGGTTCTGTGACGGTTCTCTGATGGTTCTCTGAAGATTCTCTGAAGGTTCTGTGATGTTCTCTGACAGTTCTCTAACAGTTCTCGTGTTTTCGTTCTCTCTCTGTGTTCTGATTCTCGGAAGGTTCTCTGATGGTTCTCT
>JAGFBZ010002342.1:0-47500 GCA_018398805.1 Hirundichthys speculiger
TTGTTTCACTTCCTTACTGAAACAGGTATCAGCTCACTGTAGTCCAGAGAGCCTAACCCCCAAAACTCAATACTTTGAGTTCAAATATTTTTGCAACCCTACACCATATATAACCATCGGTCGGTTATTTGCACCATGTACACGTACGCATCGCAAACATTCATGGTCACAGTGCATGAAACAGTAGAAACATGAGGACTGCAGTTCAAGACTGAGATGAGACAGATTCACCTGTCACTCAGAAACGTCTGATGACAGTCCCCAGTCGTTAATGAGCTCGTTTAACGTGAGCTGACTTTTCTGATGAGACTGTAGATGCCTTTATGTGGAGTTTACAAGTGAATGATACACAATTACAAAGGCAAAAAAAAACTTGACACACCTCTGATAGTGTGTGTGTGCGTGTGTGTGTGCGCGTGTGTGTGCGCGTGTGTGTGCGCGTGTGTTTTAGATCCTGGCCTGTGTGTTCGTGTTTGAAATGCAGACAGGATTCTGTTGGGTGATCCAGCTCTTCAGCTTGGTCTGCACAGTTAAAGGATACTATGATCGTAAGTAACTAAACTGTAAGGTTAATAGTATTGGAGTTGTAATAAATGTGCTGTCGTATCACTACATATACACTGTCATACATTAAATGAAAAACAGTTGACTTTATACAAAGTTGTATTTATTTATTTTTTAAGTTTTAATTATTATGGATTATTTTTCAACTTGTTGAGTTTTATTTTATTAATTTTATTATATTGTTTTATTTTATTATTATTATCCTTTTTTTTTTTTAATTTTCTTTATTATTGTTATTCTCACACATTACATTACAAAGTGGGTATTGAATTCCTGATTTACAATTATTGTCAAGAAGAGAGGCCAATGGTTTGCATCCCGGCTCCCACACATCCTCCAGCACTGTGGATCTTCTCCTGCAAAATGAGCTTTGTGTTTAGGGGTTACAACAAATCTGGTTAAACATTTCCATGCAAATTCTCTCCATGTATGTGAGTTGGTGCATTTCCACTGAAACTCACAACAACTGTACCACTCCTCTTTGGGCATTTCAAGGTTACCTTCCTTCTCCCAGTTATCTTTAATGTAGTCTGTAGAGTGGGTTTTTTTTAAATCATAAAGCCCTTATATATCAAAGTTGTATTTTGAACCTGAGGTTTGTTTAACCCTCATACCACCGACTGGGGTCGTCTCGGACCCCAGAGGTGAACTTTTTTTCATATCTCAGAGGTGCTTTATTCTATATTTTTCCAATTTTTCATGACTTTGTCAATCAATTTGTTCCTAATGATGTCATATGATTTTTTTCTGTTTCTGTGCTCTTTAAAAATTCCAATGCATTGTGGTCCAAGAGGACCCCAGTCAAAATCTCTAATTCCGCCTATGTATTTTTAATAGATGGAACCATTTATCGAGTCAATGTTTGCCATGGGTCCTAATTTAAAGTATCCTACTTTTGTATTTTTGACTTTTGTATTAAAATTCAAATAAAATTAAAATATAGTGACATTTAAATGATTCTGGGTTTATTTAAGTTTTTTATATATATTGGGTTCAAAATGACCTTGGTTGGTTTCACCATATAAATACAACACAAATAATGTTTACTTGAAATTACTGAACACTAAATTATATCAGAATCAAGTCTAACGTGACTACCATAGAGATGGTAATAGAGAGCCTCATTCTTTAACTGATTTGAAAAATTTCAATGGATTTGTGCTTAGCTCAGATAGGATCTTAATTGCTGTAAAGGAGATCATAAAATTCCACTGTTGACATTTTTGGACATTTTTTGTTTAAAGAAAAGATATATTTTATAAAATATGCAAATTAACTATAAACTCTTAAAATAATAATAATCTGTTGTTGTTTTTTTTTCCTCAGATGACATTTAATACATCAGTAATAATATTCTGAGAAGAAAAAAGTTGAAATTTTTCTTTGATGGTTGTTTATTACAGTATTTATTCTTGGGGTCCGCACGGACCCCAGTCAGTAATCCATGTATGCGAAATATGTCGGTAGAATGAGGGTTAAGAAGGTCAAGTAAACTGATATCATTGTCCCTTTTTCTGCTAAGATTAGAGCTGGGAGTATTAAACTGAAGGAAATGGCTGTGAGATCAATCTTATTTATTTATTTATTTGTTTTTTTAAAAGCTCTTAATGGACTTGCTTTAATCAGTTAGCCTCCACAGAAATCACAACATTTCTTCTCTTGTTTCTGTACAGCGAAAGCAGTGACTGTCCAAGCTCCCAGCACCTGCAGCCTCCCAGTGGAGGAAGCAGGCATCATCTGGGACAGCTTCTGTTTTATATGTCTTCTTCTGCAGAGGAGAGTCTTCCTCAGCTGCTATTTCCTGCATGTGACCGCAGAGCTGCAGGCTTCTGCCAAACAGGCATCCAGGTACAGGAACAGTTAAGGATGAAAGTTCATCACTGATGGCATTCATTTAAGGATACATTTAATGAGATTGGGTTTTCCTTCTTTCAGAGGGTTTGAGCTCTTCAGAGCAACCGTCATAAAGAATATTGAATTCCACCAACAGTTTGAAAAGAAGTCACTGTCGCAGCTCAAAAGATCGTAAGTTCATACTTCAGTACAGCACTTTAAATAAACACATGGATGAAAGTCTGGATGGATGGAAGTGTAGTAGCTCTGCAGTAGAGTCCGTCTGGTACATATACGGTTCTGAGGTTTTCAATCAAGACAAAAAACTTGAGAGTAGAAACATGAGGACTGAGTCCATCTGAAACATATTAAATTAAACTCTTCTGTGCTCTCCATCTTCTTCCTGTCCTGTCAGCATGCAGAGGATTCGCACGAAGCAACAGAAGTACAGAGACGGGCACAGAACCAGTGAAGGTTCCAGTGATGCTCAGGCTGCTGGTAGGACTGGTAGGACTGGTATCTGAATCCACAACCCTGCTCCTGATCCATTAGTCCCTGATTCTGGCGCCGTTTCCCCCCGAGCCAATCCAGTGATCAATATTTCACTTAAACACCCTCATTTTTTTCTCTACAACATTTATATTATTATATACAAAATAAAAGTGCTATCAGGATAACTTATTATCCTGTAACTTATTTTTTATTCAACAATTGCATACACATACATCCATATAAGCTTGAAGGTACAGAAAGAAGATGTATATTAAATCAAAATGATGTCTTTGAAATGTCCTTTCCACTCAAAATTGTTGACTGTGCCTCCGTAAATTTCCAACAAAACATTACTTTTCAAATGCAGAAGAATATAATACAAATTGTCATTATTGTTTGCACAAGTAACACAATGATACAAAATATGAAACACCAACAAGTGGAAACAGCAGCCATACAGAAAAAAAGGTCAGACTTGTCACAAAACTAAAGAAAAGAGAGGAAAAAAAGTAATAATGGTATATAAAAAATCAGAGCTTTCTTGAGTTCTGGCGTTGTGCCTTTACTTTAATAACCATCTCTTATTAAACAATTGTGTTTTCAGCTGTAGAACGGCTGTGATCTTTTCCATTACCCGGTCTCTCCGAGCACTGGAGGCTCTGGTTTCAGTAGCAGGATTCTCAGTAAATACTTTCAGTTCTTATCTGTCATGCTGTCAGGAATTATACCCAAAATATAAACTGTTGCTTCCAATGATACGTTCATACCAAAAATCTGTTTGACCTCCTTTTAAACATTTTCCCAGAAATGATGTAACTTTGGACTTGTAATATGTGGGTGTAATCAGCGACTATGCCACATTCTCTCCAGCATAGATTAGTTTTATCGCTGTATTTTAGTGTAATAAAGTTTGAGCAGGTAGTTATTCTATGTCCCTCTTTAAATGTTCCTTCCACTCTTTTTCTGATATTATGATATTCGCTTCCAGTTCCCACTTTTCTTTGATATCCAAGTTGTTATCCTTACATTCTCATTGTAGTTCTTCTTTATTGTTTCCTCTAAAAATGACCAAAACACTTCCTCTACTTCAGATGTTCTCCCAGTTGTTTCTGTAGATTATCTCTTAGCTGTAAGAACTTGTAAAAATCTTGAGTCAAATTCCTTGAAGTTGTGAAAATGATTTTGATATTTGTCCCTTAAACATTTGGTCAATATATATTAGCCCCTTGTTAGCCCATTTGCTAAATCCTGCATCCATGGTAGATGGTACAAAGTCTGGGTTTTTTGTGATCTTGGTAGCCTTTTGTTGCGCCGTAGTCCAAATTTTCAATGTTCTTTTGACCCATTCATTGCTGATCTTAAGTCTCTTCCAAGTCTTCTCATTTAAAAATGGTAGTGATTTCAAAGATAAATTTTGACATGCCTTTTGTTCCATCTCCAGCCGTACTGAATCTTTGTCTTTAGTCTGCTAGTGCTCCGCATAATTAAGGCTCTGAGTTTTGCAGCCCAATAGTAATTACTTAAATTTTGTAGGTTCAATCCTTCCTTCTCCTTCCTACTAAGAAGTGTCTTATTTTTAATCCTAGCTTTTTTATTTTGCCATAGGAACCTAAATAAGATTTTATACATTTTTTTCAGAAAGGCCCCAGAAATCATAATAGGTAAAGATTGAAACAGAAACAACAATCTTGTCAGTATATTCATTCTTACTGCTTCTACTCATCAGGGTCAGTGGTAAAATCTCCCAGCAAATCGTTTTTTATCTCCGTTATCAGTTTGCTTCAAATAGTTGTGTTGTACTAGGAGCGATACTTATGCCCAGGTATCTGAACCCTTTTCCAGCCCATCTAAAGTGGACCTTTTTTTTTTAAGTTCCACTAGGAAATCTCCTGAGAGCATCATAGCTATTGATTTGGCTTCATTTATCATATATCCTGATATTTCACCATAATCTTTCAAACTATCTAATAGTGCATTCAGCCAGCGCTCTTTCGATGTGGATGTTCATGTCCACTGGGATTTGTAGTGATGAACAGATGAAGTTAGTCACATGTTGCTCCGTCTTGCTCTTGCTTCTAAGTCATCACATTTTGGCGCTAACATCACTTCTTGATGGAGAAGAAAAGCGACTGATCTTCAGGATCCCTCAGTCTTTCCTCCATGTCTACTGTCCGTTGCCGCAGCAACCGACAGTAGACACGGAGGAAGATGTCTGCTGGTTTCCTAATCGACAAGCCTTTCCTCGGCAAGTCCGTACCTTCAGTATTTGCGCTTTCTTTTCTGTTAGACCTCGTCTCCATTTTCTTTTATAATGGTTAACCTTCACCATCAAGTTCCCCCCACTTTAGCCCATTTTTTCTAGTTAGGAACTTTCAAAAGAGCTAGTTTTAATTGGAGCTAATTTAACTTAACTTAGCTTAGAGAGCTAACTTTTTAAGCCATCTCTCCCATCATGGCGCCACTGGAAGTCCTAATTGCAGATGTTATCTAAGCAACTGTACATTTGTCCTGAGATTCTTGTCCTCCAATCTAAACCTTATGATGTTTCCCTCCAGAAACACAGACAGATGAGGATAAATCCAAGAAGAGGAAGTGGCATCAGCCATGGTTAGACCACGCTACAGGTATGACGCATAGCTGGCTGCTATCATTGGTTATCCTCTCTCCTTCAGATCTCTATCTTCACATAACTCCATATAGAGTTGAAATAGTTGATAAATATCTTGTAATTATCCTCATTATTGGTCATAAGTGATTTGAGCTTCATCAAATCAAAGCGCTCAAGCTATTATCAATATGCCGAAAAAAAACTAAACTGCTGCATGACAGTCATAATATAAAGCCTTCTCTTTTGAACATTTAGCATTCTGGGTCCTGTAGTGACATATATCACTTTAGAGTTACAAAGTCTCACCTTGCCATGAACTTAGGGCACAAATGAATAATAATATTAATAATTCATACATTGTTTTATAACCCTTTCCTGACTGATGTGCAGCAAAAGTTGCTTCTCAAATACCATTGCTGATGTCTTTCCCTCTCGGCATTGTGTTAACACACATCTGCACCCTGCGGCGAATAAATACTGGACCCACCTCCTGCATCACCGCCCCCCCCCCCAGACTGGACCCAGTGTTAACCACAACTGTAGCGTCGACCCTGTGACCAAAGAAGAGGTTCTAAAAGCTCTATCCAAACTACGAAATGACAGAGTCCTAGGAATCTGCAACATCACAGCTGAAACGATGAAAATGGGCGGGGACAATACAGTAGAGTGGCTAACCCACATCATTAATCAGGTTTGGATAACTGAGCACCCCCCAGGAAGACTGGACCAGGGGCATTATTGTCCCCTTCTGGAAACACAAGGGTGATAAACATCTGCAGGAACCACCGAGGCATCGCACTGCTTTCCACACTCTCAGAAAAGAAAGTACAGAATTGTACCTTTAGAGGTACAATGGCTTGTCACTGGGGCAGTACCCCCAGAAGGTACAGTTTTGTACCCTTTTGTACCTTTTGTACCCACTTGAGTACATATATGTACCTTTTGGACCATCAAAAAGGTACATATAGGTACCTTAAGGTCCAATAATTAACCCTAGGGGGTACATTTGTGTAGATTGTACCTCAGGGGACAAAAAAGGACTCGTACTGTACCCCTATTTCTGAGAGTGCATCCCAGGAAAGATCTTTACCCGTAATGGACATAACCCTTCTGGCCATTCGAAGCAAACCACGCCCCCAACAGGTGGGCTTCATGCCGAACCGCTCCACTACGGACCACATCTCTGCCCTCCGCCTCCTCATTGAGAAGGTCTTCCGCCAAAACAGACGACTCTACACAGCCTTTCTAGACCACGACTAGGGTTGGGCATCGATTGGATTTTAACGATTCCGATTCCGATTCCGATTCTGTGTTTCGATTCCTGTTCAAAACGATTCTCGATTCCGATTCTTTGATGTGTAGGTCAACAGATCGTGACTTATCTAACAGTAGAATTTTTTCATTAAAAATCGAAAAAATATAGCGAATTAACACAGTCCTTAACGCAGGAGCAGAAAGTTTGTCCGACCTAGCAACAGTAATTAGGAAATAAAATAAAAAAATACTTTATTAATCCCAGATAGGAAATTCAACATTGTAGTAAGGGGGCAGTGCTTACCGAAAGGTCAATTAAATACGGTACACTCGTTTATTTTTCTGATGCCATGCAGGTGAAGGTGTTTTGCCATATTAGTCGTGCTCCCTCCTTTGGCAGTAACACGCTTCCCGCAGGTGTTGCACTGCGCCAGGTAGCATCATTTACCGGACTGAAATGCAGCCAAACTCGAGAGCGGCGTCTCTTGGGATCCATGTTGTGGTGAGTGAAGTCCCCGTCGGCGATGGACGTGACGTGAGTTGGGTACATTAACAAACTAGTGCAATAAAAAAAAAAAATAAAAAAAAAATAGCACGGACATTTAGGAACCGAAAAAAGGAATCGAAATTCAAAAATCTTCTAAACGATTCCAAAACCGGACGTTAGGAACCGATTCCTACTTGGAATCGTTTTTCGGTGCCCAACCCTAACCACGACTCCCTTTGGAAGATCCTCAGCGTCCTCGGAGTCCCAAGAAAGATTACCGCCCTCTTTCAAAAGCTCTACAGTGAAGCCTAAAGTTGTGTTCGTGTAGACGGCAAGAACTCCACCTGGTTCTCCATTAACAGTGGAGTGAGACAGCGATGCGTAGCTGCACCAGAACCTCTATAACTGCATCATCGACCACCTGATGGAACACACCTGTGAACGTACCTCTGGGGTTCAACTGGGCAGTTACCTCCTCACAGATCTGGAATACGTAGATGACACCACTCTGTTCTGCTCCACTTCAGATCAGTTCAAGGATGACTTGGAAATCTACCAAGAAGAGGCCGACAAACTCGGCTTAAAGGTCACCTGGCTCAAAACAGAGAGGAAGTTGAGTTTGTGACTTCCTTCACCAATCTCGGATCCAACAACGGCAACATAGAATAGAATAGAATAGAACGGCTTTATTGTCATTACACAGAGTGTCATGAGATTCAACGCACACATACACAACGAATGGATAAAGTATTTAGAATCATTGCGACGTATGAGAATGTGCATGGATTCACATGTCCGGAAGGTTTAGAACATTGAATCATTTTGTTTGTACAGAAAGTTTTATTTTAAATCCATTCAAGTCTTAGTACATGAAGCCCCAGATTATTTTGATTATGTCCTGATATGTAAAACATTTTTAAACTCGATTTGTATTTCTTTTCACATGACTATACACTGGAAGAAGTGATTGGGTGAGTGAATTCATTTGAGCTAATTGATGACAAAGTAAAAGCAACTAGTTACTGGGGAACCTGGAACATTAAGACTTCTTTACACTGTGATTTTAACCATGATTTCAAATTCATAGCAGATCACAGGAAATGACAGTCATCAAATTAGTTTGGTTTCATCATGTTGGATGTTTGTGAAGTGGACAATAACGGTACCTGCTGCTCTTTAAAGGAAAACTGAACAAGTGTCAGGTTTATGTAAAGTGTGTCTAATGAACAACGACTGCAAAAGTAACTGCATGTTTACTTTGGGTGAATTCCAATTCCTCTCTTAACCCTCAATCTTAACCCTCGAAAGTAAGTATCGGGCTATCTTGTGACTTACGTCTTCAGACTGAAATGTTGTGTCTCTGAAATGACACAAAGATAACATTGAAAAGAGCGCTGTATATTCTCCAAATAATATTAGCAAATAACACAATAGAGGATACATTATTCAGTCCTCCGTCACTACACAACAAGGTATACAGTAATCCCCCACACTTCGCGGTCTCAGTCCATCACGGAAGTTTCAAAAATATTCATAGAAAAAAATATTCGAAATAAAATATCGAAAAAAATTCAAACGAAGCGCGCGAGGCTGAAACGAAACCCATCGCATCAAGAACGAGTCTCAGGAAGCAACAAGAGCCGACAGGGGAGGGGCCATGAACGAATATTGAGACCTGTGATTGGCTGCTACTTTACATTACTTTTATTGTCTGTACTCTGATTGGCTGACACGCGTCCCCTCCCCCCCCCCCCCCATCTCCCATCTCTGTCTCTCGTCAGCTTCACACAGAGGAGAGATCGTCAAAGTGAGTGTACCTTCCGTAGATTTTGCGTACGCGCGTACATGTATACTGTATGTACATATACATATACAGGTACGTGTACATCCACATTGCGGTTTTCTCCATTCGCGGGGGGGGTCACAACCCCCATTAACCGCTAAGTGTGGGGGATTACTGTACGAGTAACGTGAAGCTCATAGACATATATAGAGATAGACGCCGCATCGAACGCTACTCCCTACTGGCGCTGACGAGATTTGGGGCCGCCATCTTGGAACGGTCACCCGCTCCGCTCAGTGTTATTTGTTTGGCAGGTGTGCCGTCAATGTATTTAATCATACCTCACGAAACGAACTGATTTTCACGCGTTTTTTTTTTTCTTTTTGCTGCAAAGGTCATAAATGTAGCTTTGATACATGACACATGGTTTAGCGTATTTTAATATTGATAGTGAGCTTAGTAATATGAATATCTCCGTTCCTGTTATAAGCTAGTAGCCTTTTAAGTAGGGTCTTTTAAGAGGGTCTAAAGACTTAGGCTACAACATGGACTTAGTTCATTATATAGCAGTATAATTATATTTCTACAAAAGCAATTCTTGTGTCAGTTTGTAATTTAAGTCAGTGTTATGGAATATGACTTATCAAGTCTCAGTTCATAGCCGGGTGAACAATAAACATACTGTAGCATTGTTAACTGCCATTAGCTTAGCGTCGTTTCATTAACGTTACGGTAACAAAGGATCTTTGCTCCTTCTCAACTCTGGTAATATTCAATGAACAAAATACAACCAATATTATAGTAACCCACTGAGCAATAGACGTCTCGTTTAAGTTCACACACGAAATTCGCCCGTCTATAATCGGTCTATATTAACGCAAATCTATACGGTACAATTTAATCCATTAATAATTAAATACAAAATAAAACAATAGTAAATTGTATAAACGGTGGCCAAATGCTGGATTAAAACATTTTTAATAGTCATTGATCAATGTACAATGTAGTTTAGATTTAGAAACGGCTAGTCTAAAACTTTCATTTAGACCAGTGGTAGACCGATTTAGCCCAGACGTCTAGGGACCGTTAGACGTTTATTAGACATTTATTAGACGTCTGTTAGACCGAAAAATATGTTACATCTTACTTGTGAAAAGTAATCCCCTGAGCCCTGCTTCTGATGGAGCAGGAATATCCCACACAATATTCAGACATGTTCTCTCACTTGTGCTGCGACTCGACGTACGGTAATACTACTACGGTTATAATCCCAGAGAATGACCGGTCCAAGATGGCGGCCGCACTTCTCCTTCCAAACAGCCAATGCGGCGTCTATCTCTATATATGTCTATGGTGAAGCCGGCCGGACCACCAGTACGCCAGCAAACATCGTAAAGTAAAAAAATAAATGTTTCACAACAACGATGTTAATCCTTGAAGAAAGTCTCAAACAAAGACAATAAGATGGTTTCGTAACATTTATATCTTTAAGAACTACGAAGATACTTACGTTTGTAGCTAGCTTTTTTTTGTCGCCATCCTTTTCGAAGATGTCTTGACTAAATTACCCAATGCCTTCTGGGTAGCCCTTACTTCCAAGGGTGGTGCCGGAGAATCTCAATATTGATATAGCCCTCAAACTTGTTCCTCAATTTCACGTTCTAAGAATCGGGACAGCGCTAGCGCTAGCGCTTAGCGGGAGCGAACATTTTTGAGACTGAGGGTTGAGATTGAGGGTTAAGGGAGGAATTGGAATTCAGCCTTTGTTTGCTGTTTGCAGTAGTATGTTTGCTGATGTGAGCTACAGCTACAGCTGAAGTCAAGTCAAGTTAAATTTTATTTCTACAGCACATTTAAAACAGATTCAGTTGACCAAAGAGTTTGAATCAAGGTGACTGGACTTCTTTTTCTTTGTCCTTGAAGATGTTTTACCTTTTATCCAGAAGGTTTAGTTGACACACCCTTTTGGATAAAAGGTGAAACGTCTTTAGGAATAAAGGAAAAGGTCCAGTGGCCTCGTTTCAAGTCTACTATGACTTGGATAACCGACACCAGAAAACCCACAAAAACAATCGGTAAATAGAACTAGAATTATAAATAAATCATCCAGAAATTGAAAAAGTATGAAGTTAAATAAAAAGCTACCTGTATTTGATTTGTAAAAGTCAAGATCTTCTGCTCAACCAGGACTAAAATTGGAAGAAAAAAACAAGTGTTTTCATCTATGTGTTTTTAAGTTGATCAGTAGTCTGGGACGTTCCCATTGATCAGGAATGACCAACAATGATTAGTCATGGACCTCAAAGTTCTGCCAGGAGTGTGAGGATGTAAAAGAAAGTATGGTGGTGCCATGCTGTTGAAAAATGTCCTTTTTTCCCCAGTCCTCCATTCAGGTGAGTACTCCCTGTTTGAATCGGACAGCGAGGATGAGGAGGAGCTGAGTGCTGAAGAGAAGAAGCCTCAGACGCTGAGTGCATATCAGGTGAGTCACATGACCAAGTCATTCTTCTTCAGTGGTGGATGTGCAGTTGTTGAATGAAAACATCTGTCTCAGTTGGCGTACCAGGCGTGGGTTAGCAGCGTGAAAAACTGCTCTGCACGAACGCCAGAAACAGCTGAGGAGAGTCAAGAGGCGAGCGACAGAAGACCAACCTGAACAGGCTCTTATTGTGAAAGGTACCGTCTATGTGTCCAAACTTAAGCTCTCAAGTTTCGTTAAACATTAGTGAAAATACTTTTGTGTTGTTTACTTCAATGAGCATGTATTCATTTTAAAAGTCTCAATATCAGTTTTTTTTATTTACATTTTTTTATGTTAAATGTAGAAAATATTTTAACATATTCCCCTCAGATTCTTCATTCAAAGTGCTTTTATTGATAAAAAAATTGGAGAAAACTGCTGATTGTGTGAGAACACATGCACATATTTGGTTCTCATGGACAGATTTATCACTTGTGGTTGCTGTTAAGTCTTGAAAAAACCAAACACAGCCAAGCAGGTGAAAAAGAAACTTAGTGCTCAGAATATCTCCAGATACATACGGATACATATAGATAATGGGTCTCCATGGCGATTGTTGGGTAATTTTGCTTTCAAACTTGATTTTTGCTTTCTTGAAGCAAGCAAAAAGGCATGGGGATACTTGTTGGGGGAAAAAGTATATTAAAGTGCACTTAATATAGTCTTCTTTTTCCTAAAAATGTAATTATAACATTCATATTTTAATCGCACTTCAGTGTGTTCTTAAATGTACTATTTTGGATCAACTTGATCTCAGATCAGTTAAAATTAAATTTTAATCCAATTTTATTACAAATTAAAAACAATAAATGCTTCTTTAATATACTAATTGAGTCACTTTAAACTGAAAGAATATCTGTTTAAGTACACAAGTACACAATTGACAACCATTGAAACCTGCTTTTGATCTTTGAAAAAAAAAAGTAATGCCATTTAAGAAACACTTTAAACTACACTTAAAATGCAAGTTATTAGACTACATTGATTCTGAAATATGCTATAACCCGCTTTGTACACGCTCAAGAAAGTTTATTCAAATTGTATTGACTGATAATATACTTTAATAAAACACATCATGATGCACTTAAAGTGGGTGATAAGGAAATGTATTAAATCTGAAATATACTGCAAAGTCTCCCTCATGAAAGTGTATTCCACAAAAAATGCCCAAAGGTAATACTTAAAAGAATATTAAAGAATAAAATTCAGGAAATAAATGTATTTAGGAAAACACATTAAAATACACTTCAAGTCCACAGTGTTTTGAACAGTAGTGTGTAAAGATGCCTTTTATTGTCACTGATCACAACGATATGTCACTCCAGCGTAGGACATGAGTGGACAACCCAAACCCACAGGACGCAGTGAACCAGGGAAACATTTAAGACATATAGGGAGGTGGAGACTCCTGGCATAGACCCATAGACCCTACAAAAACACCATTCACTCTGTCCGCTACATAGTCAAAGCTAACTTTACGTGTGCATCGACTATGTTGATCTTTTAAACTGCCATCACCCTCGCAGAGATGTTCAGGTTCACCTTGACTTGAAGTTTAAAATGCACTTCACTTCTTGAAGGATAAACGAAGTGGCCACAACAGCAAATGTTGCTGAGTGAAATCAGAAATCATCTTAAGCGGCAGCTAACCCCTGATAGCCATGCTAAAGCTAAAGCTAAAGCTGAGGTGTGCAGGGCCGCTTCTGTTACCTGCTTTAGCTGCTTTTTGATCATTCACAGCTTTAGCTTTAGCTTGGCCAAGCTAAAGCTAAAGCTGAGGTGTGCAGGGCTGCTTCTTCTGTTACCTGCTTTAGCTGCTTTTTGATCATTCACAGCTTTAGCTTTAGCTTTAGCTTTAGTGTGGCCAAGCTAAAGCTAAAGCTGAGGTGTGCAGGGCTGCTTCTCTTACCTGCTTTAGCTGCTTTTTGATCATTCACAGCTTTAGCTTTAGCGTGGCCAAGCTAAAGCTAAAGCTGAGGTGTTCAGGGCCGCTTCTGTTACCTGCTTTAGCTGCTTTTTGATCATTCACAGCTTTAGCTTTAGCTTTAGCGTGGCCAAGCTAAAGCTAAAGCTGAGGTGTGCAGGGCCGCTTCTGTTACCTGCTTTAGCTGCTTTTTGATCATTCACAGCTTTAGCTTTAGCTTTAGCGTGGCCAAGCTAAAGCTAAAGCTAGGGTGTGCAGGGCCGCTTCTGTTACCTGCTTTAGCTGCTTTTTGATCATTCAGAGCTTTAGCTTTAGCGTGGCCAAGCTAAAGCTAAAGCTGAGGTGTGCAGGGACGGTTCTGTTACCTGCTTTAGCTGCTTTTTGATCATTCACAGCTATAGCTTTAGCGTAGCCAAGCTAAAGCTAAAGCTGAGGTGTGCAGGGCTGCTTCTCTTACCTGCTTTAGCTGCTTTTTGATCATTCACAGCTTTATCTTTAGCGTGGCCAAGCTAAAGCTAAAGCTGAGGTGTGCAGGGCCGCTTCTGTCACCTGCTTTAGCTGCTTTTTGATCATTCACAGCTTTAGCTTTAGCGTGGCCAAGCTAAAGCTAAAGCTGAGGTATGCAGGGCCGCTTCTGTTACCTGCTTTAGCTGCTTTTTGATCATTCACAGCTTTAGCTTTAGCTTTAGCTTTAGCGTGGCCAAGCTAAAGCTAAAGCTGAGGTGTGCAGGGACGCTTCTGCTACCTGCTTTAGCTGCTTTTTGATCATTCACAGCTTTAGCTTTATCTTTAGCGTGGCCAAGCTAAAGCTAAAGCTGAGGTGTGCAGGGACGCTTCTGTTACCTGCTTTAGCTGCTTTTTGATCATTCACAGCTTTAGCTTTGGCGTGGTCAAGCTAAAGCTAAAGCTGAGCTGTGCAGGGCCTCTTCTGTTACCTGCTTTAGCTGCTTTTTGATCATTTACAGCTTTAGCTTTATCTTTAGTGTGGCCAAGCTAAAGCTAAAGCTGAGCTGTGCAGGGCCTCTTCTGTTACCTGCTTTAGCTGCTTTTTGATCATTCACAGCTTTAGCTTTAGCATGGCCAAGCTAAAGCTAAAGTAGAAGTGTGCAGGGCCGCTTCTCTTACCTGCTTTAGCTGCTTTTTGATCATTCACAGCTTTAGCTTTAGCGTGGCCAAGCTAAAGCTAAAGCTGAGGTGTGCAGGGCCGCTTCTGTTACCTGCTTTAGCTGCTTTTTGATCATTCACAGCTTTAGCTTTAGCTTTAGCATGGCCAAGCTAAAGCTAAAGCTGAGGTGTGCAGGGCCGCTTCTGTTACCTGCTTTAGGTGCTTTTTGATCATTCACAGCTTTAGCTTTAGCTTTAGCGTGGCCAAGCTAAAGCTAAAGCTAAAGCTGAGGTGTGCAGGGCGGCTTCTGTTACCTGCTTTAGCTGCTTTTTGATCATTCACAGCTTTAGCTTTAGAATGGCCAAGCTAATGCTAAAGCTGAGGTGTGTGCAGGGCCGCTTCTGGTCCCTGCTTTAGCTGCTTTTTGATCATTCACAGCTTTAGCTTTAGCTTTAGCGTGGCCAAGCTAAAGCTAAAGCTGAGGTGTGCAGGGCCGCTTCTGTCACCTGCTTTAGCTGCTTTTTGATCATTCACAGCTTTAGCTTTAGCGTGGCCAAGCTAAAGCTAAAGCTGAGGTGTGCAGGGCCGCTTCTGTTACCTGCTTTAGCTGCTTTTTGATCATTCACAGCTTTAGCTTTAGCGTGGCCAAGCTAAAGCTAAAGCTGAGGTGTGCAGGGCCGCTTCTGTTACCTGCTTTAGCTGCTTTTTGATCATTCACAGCTTTAGCTTTATCTTTAGCGTGGCCAAGCTAAAGCTAAAGCTGAGGTGTGCAGGGACGCTTCTGTTACCTGCTTTAGCTGCTTTTTGATCATTCACAGCTTTAGCTTTAGCATGGCTAAGCTAAAACTACTGGGGATGTGCATCTAAAGGTTTTATGATCTAAAGGTGTTTGCGTTATGGTTGTTTATCATCATGTCTGCAGATGCTGAAGAGGACGTCTTTGAAGATGATGTTGTTCAGGTTGATGATGACAAGGAGACAGAGGAAGAGTCTGGTACGTTCACCCTTCTTTCTTTTGGGATTTATTTCACATTTACTGTCATTACAACCTCAACTGTGGAAAAGTTGAGATGCTATGCAGAATATAGATAAAAATTAAAGCTGCACGTGCCATTTATCAGGCCCTCCCACCCATCGCCATCATCGCCCACCGCTTTCCCGTTCTACTGGGGAACAAAGACGGGTCAGAGGAAATTCTGTCTGGTTCTAAAATGAAAAGGATAAAAGTTGCTGCCCAGCTTGAATCCAGTGGCATGAAATCAAGAAACAGGTTAAGAATCTGCTCAGAGCTGAGTTTTAAGATGCCACATCGAGACTGGAACTAAAACAGCTTTCAGAGAAGGAGAAGAAGCTCATCCAGTCAGATGAAAAATACTTTATTCATCCCAGAAGGGAAATTCAACACTGTAACTTTTTTCAACAATAGATAAATGACAGCAATAATAATAATATTACAGCAGTAATAATAATATTGATTGATAATAATAATAGTAGGTTTTATGTCTTGTTGTGGAGGCTGATGGCTGCTGGCAGGAATGATCTTCTGGATCTTTCCGTCTTGTAACGGACCTGAAGAAGCCTCTCACTGTTTGATCACTGTGTCGTGGAGAGATGAAGAGTCCTCCATCATCTTCATGGAGAGGGAGTGAAGAGTTCTAGGAACTGTTGGAACTTCTTGTGCTGATTCTGCAAAGGAGGATACTTCATAAAATCAAGAATATCATAGACAACCCTGAATTTTCCCGTTGAGGATCATTAAAGTATTTTTGAATTGAATTAAACTACCTGTTAAATACTCGCTGTCACCCATCCCCCTAAACTGTCTGGTAGCTTGTTCCTGCGGTGGTTCTGACAGTCCGGCCCGTCACACCACCCCTACCTGAGAGCTCACAGGAACAGACACGCCCTGATCGGGACAGGTGGGGTTACCTGCAGCATGCTCCAGTGAGTTGATGCACCTGAGTTGAGCTATAGAGAAGCTGAAGCAGACCCAGGTCAAACTCAGGAAAATCATTGTTCAAAGTAGCGGGTGTTTAAAGTCAGTTATGACTCAAGGGCCAGTATCTTCTGATGTCCAAATGTCCAAAACTTCAGCTTGACCCCATGAGGACCCCGCTCAGGAGTTCATGCCAGTGTCCCCCTGCAGTGTAGACCTACAGCAGCATAGCTATGGTAACATTCTTTGGAAGCTTGTAAAGTTTTAGTTATATCCAAATGTAGTGAGACTATTGTTGCAATATGTAAATAGATTTCTAACAATTTTCAAAATAATGAAAGTGAAAGTAAAATGAACCTCAGCTTGGCTCAACTGATCTACTAACAGTGCTGATGAAAAGTCATTAAATACATTTTGATCAGGCAATCCCTTTTTACAGTTACACTCCCATAAATGTTCTGGATGTGTCCAGCTAGAAGGTTCCTGGTTCTAACCTCACAGCTAGAAGGTTCCTGGTTCAGACCTCACAGCTAGAAGGTTCCTGGTTCAGACCTCACAGCTAGAAGGTTCCTGGTTCAGAGCTCACAACTAGAAGGTTCCTGGTTCTAACCTCACAGCTAGAAGGTTCCTGGTTCTAACCTCACAGCTAGAAGGTTCCTGGTTCAGACCTCACAGCTAGAAGGTTCCTGGTTCAGAGCTCACAGCTAGAAGGTTCCTGGTTCGAACCTCACAGCTTGAAGGTTCCTGGTTCAGACCTCACAGCTAGAAGGTTCCTGGTTCTAACCCCACAGCTAGAAGGTTCCTGGTTCGAAACCTCCCAGCTAGAAGGTTCCTGGTTCAGAACCTCACAGCTAGAAGGTTCCTGGTTCTAAGCTCCTCACAGCTAGAAGGTTCCTGGTTCAAAACCTCACAGCTAGAAGGTTCCTGGTTCTAAGCTCACCTCAGCTAGAAGGTTCCTGGTTCTAACCTCACAGCTAGAAGGTTCCTGGTTCGAACCTCACAGCTAGAAGGTTCCTGTTTCACAGCTACCTCACAGCTAGAAGGTTCCTGGTTCGGACCTCACAGCTAGAAGGTTCCTGGTTTGAACCTCCCAGCTAGAAGGTTCCTGGTTCAGACCTCACCTCACAGCTAGAAGGTTCCTGGTTCTAACCTCACAGCTAGAAGGTTCCTGGTTCAGACTTCATCACAGCTAGAAGGTTCCTGGTTCTAACCCCACAACTAGAAGGTTCCTGGTTCAGACCTCACAGCTAGAAGGTTCCTGGTTCAGACCTCCCAGCTAGAAGGTTCCTGGTTCGTGTAGGATTAACCGGGTATAGATAACGGTTGGACACTTTTGTTTTTATTATTTTTTGTGTTGTTGTTCCGGTCCTCAACACCGTCTGTTCTCGTTTGCGCTGCAGTTCACGGTGTGATGGTCCAGAAGATTCTGGATATTCTCCATTTCCTGTGGGCTGTGGTTCTGGCCATGGTGGACGGACTGACCCAGTGGCTGGACACTCTGACCAAGCAGTACCGAGACACCTCCACAGTTCTGTGCAACGAACGCTACTTCATCATCCACAGAATCCAGCAGGTCAGAACCAGAACCGGATCTTTAGTTCTATGGAGTTTTGGAGTGGCTGATAGTTCTCCATTCATTCTGAGTTTTATGCGTTTCTGAAGGACATTCTCCGGTAAGTTGATAAAATTTAAAGCTCTGATGATTTTGACTTTACAGTTTTTTTTAATTTAAACAGTTCTATTTTTCATTTAGAAAGTTTTGATAATGTTAATTGTAAGAATGATAAACTGGTTACACTTTATCTGCTGTTGGTAACATGAGCAGGACTTCTTCTTGGTATATAACATATTTTTCTTTTAATATTAGATTTGTTATTAAAATTAGCAGCACTTTGTGGTGACCTCATCAGTGCACCTGATTGTAAATACTGATAGTGAATTATCTGATTAATTTATAGTTTGCCTGTATGTGAAGGATTGTTTCTTCATTAATTTGATGAGCATTACACATGTGACATGTGATCGGATCAGCAGTATTATTATTATTATTATTATTAGTTTTGCAAATGTATTTATTAGTTATATGTTCGTATATTACAACAAGTTAGATATCAATTTCAAAATTACATGCAACAAAGCAAATCTTTTTCTCCCTTTCACCCCTTTCCCTTCCCCAAACTAATTAAATAAACAGTAACAGTAAAGAAATAATACAATAATAATGATGAGTCTAAAGAATATGGTTAAGGTAAATAGACAAATGAGCTGAATTAGAAAGGACAAGATAAATATAACAAAAAAAAAAACAGATACTGATAACAGTTGTAACTGACGTACATCTGAGGACATTTCATAACATCATAAAGACACTTTCCTCCCACTGGTGCAAGTTACCAACATTAACATTATTTCTTAAGAAACACAGAAATGACCATCTGGCCTCCAGATGTCTTTAAAAACATGTTGCTTCATTTTAATAATATATGTTATTTTTTTTCCATTGTTGTGTTTGATGTCATTTCTTTAATCCACCTTCCAATCCTTGGTCCATCAACATTTTTCCAATTAAGGGAAATGACTCTTTTAGCTTCTAACATGCACATGTCAACAAAACTAGATTGTCTTTGTTGTAAGTATGGGACAGCTGCATATAAACCCTGAAGAATTAGAGTTGTGTCCAGTCGTAATAACTTCCTGTCTAACATGGAATCAATCATATTAATCATCTCTTGCCAAAGGGATTTTTTACTTTTTCACACATTCCCATATTCAGTGGTATAGTGTACCTTTTCCTTTATTACACTTAATACAAGTATCAGGGATGTTATCATTACATTTATGCAGTTTGACAGGGTTATGTACGTACGCATCAGCCATTTATACTGAGGGAGTTTGAGGTTGCTGTTGATTGTTTGTTTCTTCCCAGTCTTGTATTGATGTTTTATCACCTTTATCTTCCGTTCACAGTCTCAACTTATGTTTGGAAGATTCATCAGACCCAGATATGTCCTACAAAGTTTAAATTAAACCCCTACCATAAGAATGCCCTATAATTACCTTCTCTAATGTAGAAGTTATAAGTATATCCAAAGAGTGATTTTGAGATGATCATATAAAATTCAGAATTTGAAGGTATTTAAAAAAGTTTGTTTTTGGAATATCAATTTTGGTCAGTATTTCAGAGAAAGATATAAGTATGCCCTCTACTCTGTGCACGTCTTGTATTTTCCTCAATCCTGGATCATTGCTCCCTGGTCTGAAGTTGGTCTGAAGTTGGTTTGAAGTTGGTTTGAAGTTGGCGTTACCTCAGATGGAGCTAAAATAAAACGTAACCAAGATCAATTGATGTTTAGATATTTACATGTATCAAACCAAATATTTATCATATTTAAGCAGTATTATTATTAATGTGTCATTATGTCTTTGATTTCAAGTAGATTAAATATGATCATGTAAAAAAACAGAGCTACTTGGAGTTTAAAGCAGCATTTATCAAAGTCTTGAGACAGTTTTCATACTTTTATGTCTTGCATCATAGCAAACAAAGAAAAATATATTTAAAAAAAAATGTGCTAAACCTAAAGCTATTTCTGAAATTACATTTCCATGGAGTTATTATAATACAACTCAGACAGTGTTATTTTGAGTAACTTAAATGACATTTAATTTGAAATTTGTTAATCACAAAATATGAATGCATTCAGCCTACTCTAAATGCATTTAGCGACTTTGTCTTTGCTACTCCTAATAAAAATATTTTTTATTAATTTACATGTAAGTGTAGTCACAATAACAATCGATACACTTTATGGCTAATATTAACAGAAATTTAAGTGAAAATGGTGGTTTTGGTTGCCTGAATCCATTCAGGTAGACCGACGGCGGGGAGACGTTTGGAACTATTGATCACGGAGCGTCATTACTGTCATTACATCACAGAAACAAACTGGATCACACAGGTCATATCATTAACTATGTTTGTCTTTGTATTTAATGATGGCAGCATAACGCAGCAGCAGAGGACACTGAGGATCAGGTGTCTCAGAGTTCCACACTTCACACCTGCCTGGACGAAGTTAATACAGAAAACTCCTCCACAAACAGGTGAGTGTTGTGGATGATGCTCTGAATGAGGTTGTGGATGAGGCTCTGAATGAGGTTGTGGATGAGGTTGTGGATGAGGCTTTGAATTTAGTACACTTTATGATTGTAACAGTTTGACATAACAGTATAGTTATGTTGATACAATTGATATCCAAAAAGTGCTCAGTGACCAAATGTGCACACACACACACACACAGGAAATGTCTTCTGATGGCACTGAGAGAAAGTCAGGACAGTGACAGAGTTTCTCTAGTCGCTGTTATTGTTAACATAATTTCAATGAAGAAGAACTTTGTTGGAAAACTCAAAAATATGCACAAACCAAGCAACATTGGCAGAGCCACTGCAGCAAGCTGCCATTGTGACAGTTATTTCCATCAATCATACATAATAACATAATATCATATATAAATAATATAATACAATGTCAAAAAAAAAAAAGATCTAATATATGCAGTTGTGTTGACATTTCATTGACTATAAATGTGTTAGAACACGTTAGACATGAAGACGAGCTGATTCTGAATCAGCTACTTCTTCACCAGTAAAGTAGTTAACTTGTCCGTACATTACCATGATGCTTTCTGATCTATGCATTTCCCATAGAGGCTACATGGAGCATTTTCTTTCATTGCTGCGAAACTCGACGGGCATTGGCTTAAATGCCAATGTGACCCCGCCCCCTGGACTCTCAGCATCACATTGGCTTAAATGCCATCGTGACCCCGCCCCCTGGACTCTCAGGATCACATTGGCTTAAATGCCAATGTGACCCCGCCCCCTGGACTCTCAGCATCACATTGGCTTAAATGCCAATGTGACTCCGCCCCCTGGACTCTCAGCATCACATTGGCTCAAATGCCAATGTGACTCCACCCCCTGGACTCTCAGGATCACATTGGCTTAAATGCCAACGTGACCCCGCCCACTGGACTCTCAGCATCACATTGGCTCAAATGCCAATGTGACTCCGCCCCCTGGACTTTCAGCATCACATTGGCTTAAATGCCAATGTGACTCCGCCCCCTGGACTCTCAGCATCACATTGGCTCAAATGCCAATGTGACTCCGCCCCCTGGACTCTCAGCATCACATTGGCTTAAATGGCATCAAGAGCCATCACATCAAGAACGAGTCTCGGGAAGCAACGAGAGCCGACAGGGGAGGGGCCATGAACGAATATCGAGACCTATGATTGGCTGCTATGACGTCATTACTGTGCCGTCAGTTGTCTGTACTCTGATTGGCTGATACGAGTTCCCTCATCTCCATCTCTGTCTCTCGTCAGCTACAGAGGAGAGATCGTCAAAGTGAGTGAACCTCCCGTAGATTTAGCGTAAGCTCGTACATGTACATGCACATCCACATCGCGGTTTTTACCATTCGTGGGGGGGTCACAGCCCCCATTAACCGAAAAGTGTGGGGGATTACTGTACCGTCACATCTCATGCACGACTTGACAACCAGCGACCATTTTTTGGCATTTCTACAAGAAAATACTTAATTTCTTACACTGTAAATAAATCACACTCACTGTATATTATTGTTTGTATTTTAAATAATCAACATTAACATTAACAAGACGTCTACTTGGTATGATAGGATCACAGAACATTTTCTAGAAAAGAAACGAAGGGCAGATTTTACATATAAATAAACTGACACGTTTTTATGATATAGTCCGACTTTGTTTGAAAGAGCAGAGATCTCCACTCCAACAGAGGTCAACTTTACTATTTCCATTTGGGGTTTATCCTCACATTATACTTTAAAGCTTAACTAAGCTGGTCACAGTCCAGTTGGCCCGGCTTGTTTGACTGGATATTGTGGATTTGGACCCTTGTGTTGAAGAGCATGTTTTTATAAAAGTGTTCTTTCTGTCCTCACCTTTATTATCTGCATCTAAGCTGTTCACTCAAGGGGGCAACAGGCCCGACCGGACCCAGGCCCAACAACACCGGGAACCTCCTGAGTGGAGAACTGCTGTCCTGCAACACCAGACTGCAAACAGAACCGACCCAACAGCACCGGCACTCAAGGACAGCCAGCGAGCTCTTATCAGACAGGTAAGTTCTGTGAGTGCAGGTAGAGGGAGGGTGAGGACGGGCGACCAGTAACCCACAGATTGGTTCTGATTAGTCTGAATACAGAGGTTCTGATTGGTCTGAATACAGAGGTTCTGACTAGTCTGAATACAGAGGTTCTGATTAGTCTGAATACAGAGGTTCTGATTAGTCTGAATACAGAGGTTCTGATTAGTCTGAATACAGAGGTTCTGACTAGTCTGAATACAGAGGTTCTGCTGTCTGAATACAGAGGTTCTGATAGTCTGAATACAGAGTTCTGTTAGTCTGAATACAGAGGTTCTAGTTAGTCTGAATACAGAGGTTCTGATTAGTCTGAATACAGAGGTTCTGATAGTTAGTCTGAATACAGAGGTTCTGATTAGTCTGAATACAGAGGTTCTGATTAGTCTGAATACAGAGGTTCTGATTAGTCTGAATACAGAGGTTCTGACTAGTCTGAATACAGAGGTTCTGACTAGTCTGAATACAGAGGTTCTGATTAGTCTGAATACAGAGGTTCTAGTTAGTCTGAATACAGAGGTTCTAGTTAGTCTGAATACAGAGGTTCTGATTAGTCTGAATACAGAGGTTCTAGTTAGTCTGAATACAGAGGTTCTGATTAGTCTGAATACAGATGTTCTGATTAGTCTGAATACAGAGGTTCTAGTTAGTCTGAATACAGAGGTTCTGATCTAATTAAACAGAGGTTCTGATTAGTCTGAATACAGATGTTCTGATTAATCTGAATACAGAGGTTCTGATTAATCTGAATACAGAGGTTCTGATTAATCTGAATACAGATGTTCTAGTTAGTCTGAATGTAGCGGCGGTATCAGAAATACGCTCATCAAGCTGCTGAATCAGAACTGTGGTTTCTGTCTCAGTTCAGGGATTATTGATTATTGATTGCCTTAGACTGGATATCAGGTATTGATGGACTGGTGATTATTGCCATAATATCAGTAATCAGGATAATCAGAATAATCAGGATTTGTAGTTGGAAGTGGTGACAGTGTCTCTTGTTCTTCAGGCAGTTCTTCATTGAGGAGCTGGAGCAGAGCCGAGAGTTCTTCAACAACCAGAACCGGCCCCTGAAGCTTCTTCTCTCCATGTACACCCTGCTGTCGGCCAACTCCGAGCTCGTCTGCTACTTCATCATCGTGCTGAACAACGTGGTCAGCGCCTCCGTCATTTCCCTCCTGTTACCGATACTGGTGTTCCTCTGGGCCATGCTCGCCGTCCCGAGACCCAGCAAGAGGTTCTGGATGACGGCTATAGTCTACACAGAGGTAGAACACCGCTCACGTAAACAGTTAGCGTCTTTACCAAACACTCGTCCAAGCAAATGAGTAAAAACTGGATGTTTTTATTTAGCTGCATGCATGTTTCTCACCCAGTTTATTAATATTTAAATAACACCACGGTGCCACCTTCTTATTAAAAAAAGGAAAATTAGAAGGAAAATGAGTCACTTATTTCTGTAGGTTTTTGTCGACAGTGGATTGGCTGGGAAGATCAGTCTCGGAGTCGCAAATAAGTTTTAACAACATTTATTTATACATAGACACTAGGCTTGGGCGGTATCCAAATTTTGATACCGTCAAACTTCCCTCACATTGTACCGGGGTATACGGTATTCCCGCGACTATTAAGGTGAACACACACCACCGGCGGACGCCGCGCGTGAAAACAGCCCCCCCCCCCCCCGCCCCCCCCCCCCCCGCCATTATGTACCCCAGGTGCGCCACCACGGGGCTTTACGCCGCTGTCCTATTCCCAGCGTTGACGCGCCTGGGGAAAAAAAGGCGAGTTTACCTCGAAACAGCAGTTCAGTGCTTCAATATAAAGTTGGCTCCACTACAGTTGTTATTTATTTGTGTATTTCTTGCTTTTCACTGTAGTTTTAACTGTTCCTGCCAAGGAGATGCTGCCGAGGTGTGTGTTTGCTGAAACGCGCTTTATAGTAAAGTGTCTGAAGCTGGACGTTTCACTTCCTATAAATTCTTCAACATAAAAGTCCAACATTATTAGTTTCATTAGAAGCTTTTATTTTGAAGCAGCAAACTCAGGAAGTGTTGTTTTCATCGTCAGAACCTTAACAGGACGAGTCAAACCGAGATCAGCTGATAGTGAACATGAATAAACGGTAAAATAAAGCGGAACACACAGCGATACAGGAGAGAAACTAAACTTTAAACCACAGAAATCATTCATTGCATTTTTTTATGACGGTATTGAAACTGATACCGCCGCTATATTTAAATACCGGAAGAAAACGGTATTAACGTAATAACGCCCAAGCCTAATAGACACACACGAACATAACAGTTATAAAGGTATTGTGGTTTTCTGTCGTCAGAAGATGTTTGAAGATCTCCTGGCGACTTTTCTTCTTTCAATCTCTTCTCTGGCTTCACTGTGGCGTTCTTAGTGTGTTAATGGGTTCAGGAAAAAAGCTGCTCCAAAGCCAACTTTTTAAACGCAAAAAGATATTTATTTACAGAAAAAAAGAAGGCATTTATACAGACTTCTGCAGAGTCTGGGATCTCTGATAGCTGATGAGGAAAAATCAAAGAACAAAGACATCGACGCTCTTTATAGTCTTTGTGTTACGCCTTTTCAATCTTCAGTTTCACAGGTGGAATCAGTCAAATTTAATGAGAAAAGTACATATTATTATTATTATTATTATTACTTATCTTCTTATGTCTACAGTTGGAATCAATCAGAAACTCTCAAAGACAGATTCTCATTTATTGTCTTTTTGATCTGGACTCTATTTTGCTGAGGAAGACTAAATGTGCACTAACAGACTCACACCAACATAAACTTACAGAATGTTCTTAAAGTCAATGAACTTCAGGCCTTCAGTTGTTAAAGCGCCATTAAAGAGTTGTAGTTATAAAAAAGGTAAATATCATGTAAATATCATATTGTTCAGACACTACAGTATATATATGGGTCAGTCACAAAATGAGATCGGTTATGAAAAGTTAGAGATTAACTTAAAACGGGACAAGAAGGTCGTAGCGAGAGAGTGAGGGGGGGGGGGGGCATCTTGGTGGAGCAGACGGAGTTTTTAAGAGGGAAATGTCTATAGACGAAAAAGGGAATAAAAAATCTTAATCTGAACTAATAAATGGTTCTCTGTGTAATGGTTGAGCCGGTTACCGGCAAAATACCTGTTGACAGCTGCAGAACGCTCATTGACAAATACAGAAATCGTTTAATTGCAGTGATTGCCTCAAAAGGTTGTGCAACAAAATATTAAGTTATGGGTACCATCATTTTTATCCAGCCCTATTTCATTAGTTTGTTTTTTTAAATAATTATGTTAATCAACAATTCAAAAGTGATGGCTGATTTTGATTATTTGATTTTCAATAAATTTTTATTTATTGTTACTTTTGTAAGATTCAAGTGATTTCAGTGAGAATTGTGGGTTTTTCCTTCTGAGGGGTACCAACAATTTTGTCCACGTGTGTATTATATATATATATATATATATATATATATATATATATATATTTACATTTTGTGTATGTTATGTTTTTACATTCTGCTCTGATATGTTCTTACACTTCAGTTAGTAATCATGGTACACATTTTCTGGAACATTTGTGTTGGAGCAACTGAAATGAAATCAGGGATCAAAGTAGGAACCTGTAAGGGATCAATAAAGTTCCCATTTGTCCAAGCTTTCTCTGATTCAGGATTTGGTTGTAGGAAACATCCCCAGAGATTCAGCTACAGCGTCGTCAGAGACAGACTGGTAAGAGGAGGTAGATGGAGGTTCTGACTGGTTTCTCTGGTGTGTGGTTCTGGCTCTCTCCAGGTGATGGTGGTTGTGAAATACATTTTCCAGTTTGGATTCTTCCCCTGGAACAGCGTGTATGAGATGACACGTTATGAAGGCGAACCTTTCTTCCCGCCTCGCATCTTTGGCGTGGAGAAAACTGACAAGTACATCAAATACGACCTCCTTCAGCTGCTGGCGCTGTTCTTCCACAGATCGCTGCTCATGGTCAGTTACAGTTCACTTTAATTCATTTTAAAACCATGTACATGGAGCTATATGAATGAAACCACGGTGATCTCAGTTGCAGAACTTAGCGACACAACATACAAATGAGAAAAAAAAAGTTTGAATTCTGACTATAACCTGAAAATTCAAGAAATAAGAAAGAAAAAATATACATTTCCCAACTCTTTTCTCCTTTACTATGTCACAAATCATTTTTAGTAGATACAGAAAAAGAGCACAAATATAAATGCAAACAGAGAAAAGCAGAGCGCTTTAATCTCTCATTGGTTGATCCTTGGCTGAAGCTGCTGTTGTGGAAAAAATAAGATCCGATCTCGATGAGAAAATCAGAATAGAATTTATTACAGAGAAAAGAGACAAACATACAAAAATATCTTATGAGCACACGAGGAGAGGCTGTCGTCCAGCGCTCCGCTGAATACTGGCTGTCGTTACAGAGAGGACGTTTTCTTTTATACACAAGACAAAAGGATGTTGATTCTGCTTACAGGTTTGTATACAGAGTGAATCACAGCAGGTGGTGAAAGCAGACATTTGTCTTAAAACAGACTGATTGAGTTTAGTGATGTCATACAGTTCTTTGATCAAGAGGTTAGTTACTTGATGATAATTGAATTTATAAAGTTGACCCCTGCTGTGTCTCCTTGATCAATGACATCACAGCCGTCTTCTCTTGCCTTTTGTCAGACATTTGGTCTCGTTGACTATGATGTGTGTTGGTCTTGTGAAATAAGACAAATCACTTTTTAACATATTGTTAGAGACAAATAAAAAGACAAAATTACAAGATTAATATAAACCAAATAAAAATTTCCTCCACACACCACAGCCCCTCCCCCATGCATGGCCAATCTCTTTAGCACAAACACTTTATATCCACTAGCAAGTATTGCAATGGAGGAGTGATGATTTGGGGTTGTGTTATATTGGCTTTTACAGAGTGTTTAATATTCTACAGATGGTGTTGTCCACTCTGATGTATTTATCAAGGCTTTTGAGGACTCAGTGCTCAGAGAAACATTAACAGGTAGAGGGGCTGGAGGTGGAACGGCAGACCTCCCACCTGGTAGCAGGCTATTGATTCTGTTAGCTCTGTCAGAAATGTTGCTTTATCAGAGCAATGTGAACCTTCTCCAGAAAAAAGTATAGACCGTCTCGTTATCATCGTCATCTCCACAGCCCCTTTTTTCTTATATGACTCATGACACTGAGTCATGTGAGCAAAATGGAGCTACTGTGTTCATGTTTGAGGACAAAAACCAACATGGCCGTGTTATAATTCATCAAAACTGTCCAATACTGAACTATTTCTTTGGATCTGTCTCCAGTCAACTTAATAAGTCACACAAGGCCGTCCTGAGATGGTTCACAACTATAGGAGCAGTTACTAAATAAGGATAATTAATGCACCTTCACACTTTTGTCTGTTTTTCTTGTTTCTTTATGTGCACAGCAATATGGTCTGTGGGACCACAAAGAGCAGAACCCCCCCTCACAGAGTATCCCAAACACTGGAGATGGAGACAAAGATGAAAGGGGAACGAGCCGAGAACATGAAGAGGACGGCAAAGTTAGCACAGAGTCCATCGTGAAAGAGTTGGATGCTGAAATGAAGCAACATGGAAAGGTACGAATCCTGATAACGTCTGCAATTTCATACTGGAACATGAACATCTGCATCCAGGAACAATAACATCTGCAGCTGCTCCCAGAAACAATAATATCTGCTGCATCCAGGAACATTAATTAATTAACTGCAGGTTCATGTTTACATTGTAGTGCAGGGTTGCCAAGTTTCACACATTCAACCTGTTCACGTGCGCTCACGTCATACGTCATACCGGCATTATGTCATGCTAAGAATCCCATCAACATCAACTTGCAATTCATTTGTTGCACGAGTCTGTAAACTTTTCCACGTTTGGTAACTTAGTTACTGACAATCTGAAGC
Source organism: Hirundichthys speculiger (assembly GCA_018398805.1). Lineage (NCBI taxonomy): Eukaryota > Metazoa > Chordata > Actinopteri > Beloniformes > Exocoetidae > Hirundichthys > Hirundichthys speculiger. The sequence goes on from JAGFBZ010002342.1 coordinate 28,674, forward strand.
TTGTTTTCGGTCTTTCATGGAGGGACCAGGTTTCTCGTGTAGTTGCTAGGTTACTGCGCATCTGTCACTTAACTAAAGCACCGTTAGCTTCCTGTAGCATCAAGTTGTTACGCGCTGAGCTGCCTGGGTCGTTCTTGTTCTTATCCTGGACACGCCAGTTTGATTTATGGACAGTTGCAAAAGACATTTTTCCCAGTCTGCTGTCCCTGTGCAAAATCTGGACCAACCACAAACAGAATAGGAAGGCTGTAAAAAGGAAATATATTGATAGGCCAAGCAAGAAATCAAAGCAGAGCTGTCCAAATAAATCAAATTTACAAGATATTGAAACGTTTCTAAATGATATTAATCTTTAACCTTACAGAAGATCAAGTCAAACATCAAGGAAAAATCTCAGTTTTCTACAGAAATGAATACTGCTATTATGTCTTTAATACTAAAACCTGATAAAGACCCCACATCTTTATCAAGTTTTACAAAAATCATAAGTAAGGCATTGGCACTCCGAATAGAAAAAATAATTCCACTTATTATCCACTCGGATAAAACAGGTTTCATCAAAGGAAGACAGGCCTGTAATAATCTATGTAGACTATTTAATTTAATTCAGCATAAATCACAAACAAACACACCAACAGCAATATTTTCATTGGAAAAAGTATTTGACAAGGTTAGCTGGGAATTTCTATTTCAAACACTTAAAAGATTTGGTTTTGGTGACTCATTTATCCATTGGATAAGTATTCTCTACATCTCACCGATGGCAACAGTTACTACAAACGGCATAAAGTCACAGCGTTTAACTTTAAACCGGGGTACCAGGCAGGGACGCCCACTTTCTCCATCCCATAACCCCAACCCTCTCACCCAGCTGTACGTAAACATAGTAAAATCAGGAATACAGACAGGAAATGCAACACATAAGATTAGTTTATATGTAGATGACATTCTTTTATACCTACAAACGTCAACATCCCTCCTCAAACTATCACTCTAATAAATTTATTCTCCAAGATCTCAGATTACACTATTAACTGGTCTAAATCCACCATCCTACCACTAATGCCCCTTTTCCACTAGTACCTACTTGGCTCGACTCGACTCGGCTCAGCTTTGGAGGTTTTCCACTAGGTCATAGTACCGGCTCGGCCCTCCTTTTTCGTACCCATTTGGCTGGGGTTCTATCCGGGCTGAGTCGGGCCGAGAATACAACGTCACCACGCCGCGGGCCATTGATTGGCCAGAGAGCAACATCACGGATCACGGCTCCTCCACACCCGCCATATTTAAAACTCGGCAACAACAAACTCAACAGCGATTTTACTTTACCTGCAATTGTCTACTTCACAAAACGAAGAATGGCCGGCAAGTCTACTCCATGGTCGAATGACGAACGACGTCCTCCATTGTTATGGTCGCAAACGTGACCAGAGTTGCCGCATATAAAACACGTCACTGCGTTTCAGGCCACCTTACCATGAAGGCCCCACCCACATCGAGGTGGTACTGAACTACAGTGGAAAACCAATGAGACCGAGTCGAGTAGGTACTAATGGAAAAGGGGCATAAACCTTAGTAGTTGGGATGTGGCTGCCAAAACAGTACTTCTATCATTTAAAACAGACAATATTAAATATCTAGGATTAAATATTTCCCCTAAATTGTCAGAATTAGTTGGTCTTAACTATAATCCTCTATTAAAAACAGTAGAAGAAAACCTTAAACGTTGGATAAACCTACCAATAAACCTAATAGGCAGAATCGCCACAGTTAAAATGACCATCCTTCCTACGATTAAATATGTTTTCCTAATGATCCCAATTAAACCTCCAAGCTTTTGGTTTAAATCTTTAGACTCTATAGTCTCGCAATATTATTGGAAAAACAAGAAGGCTGGAATTAATTTATCCACACTACAGAAATCTAAATCTAAAGGTGGTCTGGAAGCTCCAAACTTCTCTTATTATTTCCTTGCAAACAAAATCCAATATATTTATAAATGGATAAATCCTAACCAGTGTGACTCTTCTTGGATGGATTAAGAACAATCATTTTGCAAAGAAATCAATATTTTCAATTTGCCTTTCCTGAGTCGCTCAAATACTCGTCATTCCTGTTTTAAAAACCCAATCATAGCTACAACGTTGATATCCTGGTGGTATTTCCACCAGATAGCTAACACTAGCATCTCACCAAACTGATCTGGAATAATCCGGACTTCCAAATAAACCGGAAACCCTTAAATTTCATGTCATGGATTAACATCTCAATCATATCTATGAAAATAATTCTATGGTCACATTTGCTCATCTGGTCCAGAAATACAACATTAAACAAAAGCAATTCTTAGAACATCTTCAGGTTAAAACTAGCGTACAGGCTAAAGTGAATAAAACACCTAACCTCAGTATTTCCAGACATTTTCACTGTCGATCTTCTAAACCTTTAGTTTTTGTTTTTCTTCTACCAGGAACTCAGTTATAACTTTGCTCTTATGTTTTATTCATCGTTTCAGAAAAAGTCGGACCCTGTTGAAACAGCCACCAGTTCACCTGGTACCAGTATATCTGATCCTGCTGGGGAACCAGTACTCAGTGAGTCCAAAGATGGACAAGAGCTGCTGTCCAGGAGGACGGACGTAGATTCTGTGGAAGACATGGAGCGGGGGGGTGAACGGGCGATGGAAGAAGAACTGAAGAAAAGCAGCAGCATCCGCCGCCGCAAAAAAACCAAACGAGCCAAAGAACAGCACAGAAAAGGTGTGTAGTACCTGAACACACCTGCTGGACCGGACCATGAAGGTGGTACTGGTCCAGAAACTGAAACTGGGTTCACATGCGTTTGGATCAGTGTGTCGGGCCTCAGACCAGGAGCTGCAGAAACAGAAACTCTTTCATTTACCTGAGTGCAGGTGATGATGGCAGGTATCATATATCATGATATGGACTATTTTATATCACGATAACGATATATATCACGATATACCATAATAAAGTATGTTTTCAGTTATTCTCTGAAAAGTTTGACAAAAATTTCATAGCTTACTTTTCAACTTTATTTTGAAAGGACATTTAGCTGAACTGTCACAAACATACATTTTAGTGCAGCAAAAACAGGTAGGTACAGAGGTACAGTAGCTTTCACATTTTTTTAAAGTGCACAACAGTATCTGAGGAAAAACACATTTTTGCACTGAAGTTCAGCTATAAAAAATAAACACAAATTATTTTTCAACTTTCTGAAATCTGTAACCTTGTAGTGCAAAGTTTGCAAACCAATATAAAGTGTCTAAAGTAAACATCAGGGTTGAAGAGAACTCTGTTTAAGGCATTAACCATGAATAAAAGTGCAAACATAAAAGGCTACTTTGTAGAAGTAGATATGATTCTATCAAATTTATAATTGCAGGTTATTTAATTACATATTTGCTGTAATAATTGATAAAATTAGGTTAGAAACGATAGAAACGATAGAAGAGAAATGGCACGATACACACTTTTCTATCGTCTCCACGATATGTATCATCATATTGCCCAGAACTAGCTGCTACTTTATAATACATGTTTCTGGACTGTGTCTATGATAATAAAATAGATAGTTAATAATGATTATACACACATTTAATCAAACTCTCTTCAGTTATGTAGTTCCAATAATAAGAACTAAGCACTAAGTTTACGATGAGAAAAAGATGACTTTCATAAATTCCCACTTCGTCCTGATCAGGGTCGAGGAGTTCTGCTGCGGTCCGGTCCGGTCCGGTCCGGTCCGGTCCGGTCCGGTCCATCTGTCTGTGGGTGAAAGGCAGGGTTTACCTGCACAGGTGGACTGGAGGACCCAGGTCTTCTAATAATATGTTAGTAGACAAGTACAGACTGAGTTTGAACACAAAACCCTTTTTTATTGGAACCAGGGATCTTTACTGGGTCCAGTAGAGTTCTTTAACTGGAAGCTGAAACATTTAGGACACTGAACCCAACGCTGCCCGCTGGTTTGATTGTGGAAACAAAGTGCTGCTGTAAATAGAGTCTGTTTGGAGAAGCAGGATGAGGTTAATAAGAAGCTACATGAGAGCAGCGTCTGTTTCAGTTACGTAGAAACTCTGAGTTTGTTGAACCTGAACTCAGGGAAACGCTGAGTTTTTAGTTTCACAAAGAAAAGTTATTTAACCCCGAGCAGAAGGGTTGAGTTGACCCGCTTTCAGAACCGGAGGTAACTCATACTCTGAGTCTGTTGCCGCAGTAACTCATACTCTGAGTCTGTTACCACGGTAACTCATACTCTGAGTCTGTTACCGCGGTAACTCATACTCTGAGTCTGTTACCATGGTAACACATACTCTGAGTCTGTTGCCGCAGTAACTCATACTCTGAGTCTGTTACCATGGTAACACATACTCTGAGTCTGTTGCCGCAGTAACTCATACTCTGAGTCTGTTACCACGGTAACTCATACTCTGAGTCTGTTACCGCGGTAACTCATACTCTGAGTCTGTTACCGCGGTAACTCATACTCTGAGTCTGTTACCGCGGTAACTCATACTCTGAGTCTGTTGCCGCGGTAACTCATACTCTGAGTCTGTTACCACGGTAACTCATACTCTGAGTCTGTTACCGCGGTAACTCATACTCTGAGTCTGTTGCCGCGGTAATAACTCATACTCTGAGTCGTACCGTAACTCAACTCTGAGTCGTTACCGCGGTAACTCATACTCTGAGTCTGTTACCGCGGTAACTCATACTCTGGGTCTGTTGCCGCGGTAACTCATACTCTGGGTCTGTTGCCGCGGTAACTCATACTCTGAGTCTGTTGCCACGGTAACTCATACTCTGGGTCTGTTGCCGCGGTAACTCATACTCTGGGTCTGTTGCCGCGGTAACTCATACTCTGAGTCTGTTGCCGCGGTAACTCATACTCTGAGTCTGTTACCGCGGTAACTCATACTCTGAGTCTGTTGCCGCGGTAACTCATACTCTGAGTCTGTTGCCGCGGTAACTCATACTCTGAGTCTGTTGCCGCGGTAACTCGTACTCTGAGTCTGTTACCATGGTAACTCATACTCTGAGTCTGTTACCATGGTAACACATACTCTGAGTCTGTTACCATGGTAACACATACTCTGAGTCTGTTAAGGTGGTAACTCATACTCTGAGTCTGTTGCCGTGGTAACTCATACTCTGAGTCTGTTACCGCGGTAACTCATACTCTGAGTCTGTTGCCGTGGTAACTCATACTCTGAGTCTGTTACCGCGGTAACTCATACTCTGAGTCTGTTGCCGCGGTAACTCATACTCTGAGTCTGTTGCCGCGGTAACTCATACTCTGAGTCTGTTGCCGCGGTAACTCATACTCTGAGTCTGTTGCCGCGGTAACTCATACTCTGAGTCTGTTGCCGCGGTAACTCATACTCTGAGTCTGTTGCCGCGGTAACTCATACTCTGAGTCTGTTACAATGGTAACTCATACTCTGAGTCTGTTACCGCGGTAACTCATACTCTGAGTCTGTTACCATGGTAACTCATACTCTGAGTCTGTTACCATGGTAACACATACTCTGAGTCTGTTACCATGGTAACACATACTCTGAGTCTGTTAAGGTGGTAACTCATACTCTGAGTCTGTTGCCGTGGTAACTCATACTCTGAGTCTGTTACCGCGGTAACTCATACTCTGAGTCTGTTGCCGTGGTAACTCATACTATGAGTCTGTTACCGGGTAAACTCATACTCTGAGTTGCCGCGGTAACTCATACTCTGAGTCTGTTGCCGCGGTAACTCATACTCTGAGTCTGTTGCCGCGGTAACTCATACTCTGAGTCTGTTGCCGCGGTAACTCATACTCTGAGTCTGTTGCCGCGGTAACTCATACTCTGAGTCTGTTACCGCGGTAACTCATACTCTGAGTCTGTTGCCGCGGTAACTCATACTCTGAGTCTGTTACAATGGTAACTCATACTCTGAGTCTGTTACCGCGGTAACTCATACTCTGAGTCTGTTACCGCGGTAACTCATACTCTGAGCCTGTTGCCGCGGTAACTAAACCTGGTCAGGAGTTTCTTTCTGTCTCCTCCCCTTCAGGAAACAGGTTCAGTTTCACCAGACAATCAACAGCACACATTTAAATGATGACATGTTGCATTTGTAACAGGAAAGTATATTTAGGATCTAAATTGTGACCCCGAATTCATTTTTTCATAGAACATAAGGTCGACCGTGTTTCTGCAGTTATTTTCAGTTTTTTTCTGTACTCATATTAGCCTACATCATCTTATTCTTCCATGCATCAAATATCAGCTATCGTTTGGGTTATTTTGATTTCATGAACGATTACTTATTTGCTAATGTCCATGTCCTTAATAACAGCAGGGATGCTGAACATAGATTATTATTATTAATAAATATTATTATTAGAAAGTCAATGGCAGAACTGGTTAAAGATTTTATATATGGACAAATATAAATATATGGACATGAAGCACCTTGAATTTTTTTTTTTGTTGTTAATGTTGGCAAAGATTTTAATACTTCTTCAGCTACTTTAACTGGAGTTAGCACTGGGACAACTGGACCGGGACATGAAGGAGCGCTGGACACCAGTACACCAGACTGGAGAGTTGGAAACTACTGAAACCTGAATTTCCCCCTTAGGTGATCAATAAAGTATATTTGAAACTGAATTTGAATTTGAACTTTTTTTTTTTTTTTGAATGACACGTTCATGTTTGTAATTTCTTCCACATCAGCGTCCTTCTGCCATCTTAAATGTCTACAGAGAGTCTCCTGACTAAAGCAGAGTAGAAGCGTTGCCATGGCGAATAGTCTCGGTAACTCGGGGTCAACATATTCAGAGTTGATTGAACCTCCTTTCTGAAACAGATCATTTACCTCTGACTCTTCAGAGATTTGACTTTTTTTTTATCGTGCGTGGTGAAATTAAGATAAATCAGAAAGTTGAGGAGTTGCTTTGATGAAGTCAAACACACTCTCAGGACTTTTCATGCCACACTGTTTTTTCTACGTTGTGGTTTCTTGTTGACTGACTCTTTCCTTCTCCGTTTCCACCAGAGTCCCAGTCTGAGTCTGCAGATTCCAGTAAAGAACCAGTGAAGAAGAAGCAGAAAGGAAGGAGGAAGGAGGCAGCGAGCCTGAGGATCCTGACTGCAGCACAGAAGATAAAACACTTCTTCATTTCTGGGTGAGTCTCACACAGGAAGTGACATCATCACTCTGTCATTTGGTCTCATGTGTTCATGTAGGAAAGAGTAGCGATTCTATATAATAATAATAATAATAATAATAATAATTGTAGCCTCCCTGAAACCTAACAGAACTGTTGGGAATCAGAAAATCGTCATAAAATGGTTTAAAGCAGTGGTGCGCAGACTGTGAGTGGTACGCCAGCGCTCTCTGGTGGTACGCCAGCGCTCTCTGGTGGTACGCCAGCGCTCTCTGGTGGTACGCCAGCGCTGTCTGGTGGTACACGAGCGCTCTTTGGTGGTACGCCAGCGCCAGCGCTCTCTGGTGGTACGCCAGCGCTCTCTGGTGGTACGCCAGCGCTCTCTGGTGGTACGCCAGCGCTCTCTGGTGGTACGCCAGCGCTCTGGTGGTACCCAGCGCTGTCTGGTGGTACACGAGCGCTCTTTGGTGGTACGCCAGCGCCAGCGCTCTCTGGTGGTACGCCAGCGCTCTCTGGTGGTACGCCAGCTCTCTCTGGTGGTACGCCAGCGCTCTCTGGTGGTACGCCAGCGCTCTCTGGTGGTACGCCAGCGTCTCTGGTGGTACACAAGCGCTCTCCGGTGGTACGCCAGCGCTCTCTGGTGGTACGCCAGCGCTCTCTGGTGGTACGCCAGCGTCTCTGGTGGTACGCGAGCGCTCTCCGGTGGTACGCCAGCGCTCTCTGGTGGTACGCCAGCGCTCTCTGGTGGTACACAAGCGCTCTCCGGTGGTAGGCCAGCGATCTCTGGTGGTACGCCAGCGCTCTCTGGTGGTACGCCAGCGCAGCGCTCTCTGGTGGTACGCCAGCGCCAGCGCTCTCTCTGGTGGTACGCCAGCGCTCTCTGGTGGTACGCCAGCGCTCCGGTGGTACGCCAGCGCTCTCTGGTGGTACGCCAGCGCTCTCTGGTGGTACGCCAGCGCTATCTGGTGGTACGCCAGCGCTCTCTGGTGGTACGCGCTCTCCTGGTGGTACGCCAATCTCTGGTGGTACGCCAGCGCTCTCTGGTGGTACGCCAGCGCTCTCTGGTGGTACGCCAGCGCTATCTGGTGCTACGCCAGCGCTCTCTGGTGGTACGCCAGCGCTCTCTGGTGGTACGCCAGCGCTCTCTGGTGGTACACGAGCGCTCTCCGGTGGTACGCCAGCGCTCTCTGGTGGTACGCCAGCGCTCTCTGGTGGTACGCCAGCGCTCTCTGGTGGTACGCGAGCGCTTTCCGGTGGTACGCCAGCGCTCTCTGGTGGTACGCCAGCGCTCTCTGGTGGTACACAAGCGCTCTCCGGTGGTAGGCCAGCGATCTCTGGTGGTACGCCAGCGCTCTCTGGTGGTACGCGAGCGCTCTCCGGTGGTACGCCAGCGCTCTCTGGTGGTACGCCAGCGCTCTCCGGTGGTACGCCAGCGCTCTCCGGTGGTACGCCAGCGCTCTCTGGTGGTACACAAGCGCTCTCCGGTGGTACGCCAGCGCTCTCTGGTGGTACGCCAGCGCTCTCTGGTGGTACACAAGCGCTCTCCGGTGGTAGGCCAGCGATTTCTGGTGGTACGCCAGCACTCTCTGGTGGTACACGAGCGCTCTCTGGTGGTACGCCAGCGCCAGTGCTCTCTGGTGGTACACGAGCGCTCTCTGGTGGTACGCCAGCGCCAGCGCTCTCTGGTGGTACACGAGCGCTCTCTGGTGGTACGCCAGCGCCAGCGCTCTCTGGTGGTACGCCAGCGTCTCTGGTGGTACGCGAGCGCTTTCCGGTGGTACGCCAGCGCTCTCTGGTGGTACGCCAGCGCTCTCTGGTGGTACACAAGCGCTCTCCGGTGGTAGGCCAGCGATCTCTGGTGGTACGCCAGCGCTCTCTGGTGGTACGCCAGCGCCAGCGCTCTCTGGTGGTACGCCAGCGCCAGCGCTCTCTGGTGGTACGCCAGCAATCTCCGGTGGTACGCCAGCGCTCTCTGGTGGTACGCCAGCGCTCTCTGGTGGTACGCCAGCGCTATCTGGTGCTACGCCAGCGCTCTCTGGTGGTACGCCAGCGCTCTCTGGTGGTACGCCAGCGCTCTCTGGTGGTACGCCAGCGCTCTCTGGTGGTACGCCAGCGCTCTCCGGTGGTACGCCAGCAATCTCCGGTGGTACGCCAGCGCTCTCTGGTAGTACGCCAGCGCTCTCTGGTGGTACGCCAGCGCTCTCCGGTGGTACGCCAGCGCTCTCTGGTGGTACGCCAGCGCTCTCTGGTGGTACACGAGCACTTTCTGGTGGTACGCCAGCACTCTCTGGTGGTACGCCAGCGCTCTCTGGTGGTACGCCAGCGCTCTCTGGTGGTACGCCAGCGCTCTCTGGTGGTACGCCAGCGCTCTCCGGTGGTACACAAAGCGCTCTCCGGTGGTACGCCAGCGCTCTCTGGTGGTACGCCAGCGTCTCTGGTGGTACGCGAGCGCTCTCCGGTGGTACGCCAGCGCTCTCTGGTGGTACGCCAGCGCTCTCTGGTGGTACACAAGCGCTCTCCGGTGGTAGGCCAGCGATCTCTGGTGGTACGCCAGCGCTCTCTGGTGGTACGCCAGCGCCAGCGCTCTCTGGTGGTACGCCAGCGCCAGCGCTCTCTGGTGGTACGCCAGCGCTCTCTGGTGGTACGCCAGCAATCTCCGGTGGTACGCCAGCGCTCTCTGGTGGTACGCCAGCGCTCTCTGGTGGTACGCCAGCGCTATCTGGTGCTACGCCAGCGCTCTCTGGTGGTACGCCAGCGCTCTCTGGTGGTACGCCAGCGCTCTCTGGTGGTACACGAGCGCTCTCTGGTGGTACACGAGCGCTCTCTGGTGGTACGCCAACGCTCTCTGGTGGTACGCCAGCGCTCTCTGGTGGTACGCCAGCGCTCTCTGGTGGTACGCCAGCGCTCTCTGGTGGTACGCCAGCGCTCTCTGGTGGTACGCCAGCGCTCTCTGGTGGTACACGAGCGCTCTCCGGTGGTACGCCAGCGCTCTCTGGTGGTACGCCAGTGCTCTCTGGTGGTACGCCAGCGCTCTCTGGTGGTACACGAGCGCTCTCCGGTGGTACGCCAGCACTCTCTGGTGGTACGCCAGCGCTCTCTGGTGGTACACAAGCGCTCTTCGGTGGTACGCCAGCGCTCTATGGTGGTACGCCAGCGTCTCTGGTGGTACGCGAGCGCTCTCCGGTGGTACGCCAGCGCTCTCTGGTGGTACGCCAGCGCTCTCCGGTGGTACGCCAGCGCTCTCCGGTGGTACGCCAGCGCTCTCTGGTGGTACACAAGCGCTCTCCGGTGGTACGCCAGCGCTCTCTGGTGGTACGCCAGCGCTCTCTGGTGGTACACAAGCGCTCTCCTGTGGTAGGCCAGCGATTTCTGGTGGTACGCCAGCACTCTCTGGTGGTACACGAGCGCTCTCTGGTGGTACGCCAGCGCCAGCGCTCTCTGGTGGTACGCCAGCGCCAGCGCTCTCTGGTGGTACGCCAGCGCTCTCTGGTGGTACACGAGCGCTCTCTGGTGGTACGCCAGCGCCAGCGCTCTCTGGTGGTACGCCAGCGTCTCTGGTGGTACGCGAGCGCTTTCCGGTGGTACGCCAGCGCTCTCTGGTGGTACGCCAGCGCTCTCTGGTGGTACACAAGCGCTCTCCGGTGGTAGGCCAGCGATCTCTGGTGGTACGCCAGCGCTCTCTGGTGGTACGCCAGCGCCAGCGCTCTCTGGTGGTACGCCAGCGCCAGCGCTCTCTGGTGGTACGCCAGCGCTCTCTGGTGGTACGCCAGCAATCTCCGGTGGTACGCCAGCGCTCTCTGGTGGTACGCCAGCGCTATCTGGTGCTACGCCAGCGCTCTCTGGTGGTACGCCAGCGCTCTCTGGTGGTACGCCAGCGCTCTCTGGTGGTACACGAGCGCTCTCTGGTGGTACGCCAACGCTCTCTGGTGGTACGCCAGCGCTCTCTGGTGGTACGCCAGCGCTATCTGGTGCTACGCCAGCGCTCTCTGGTGGTACGCCAGCGCTCTCTGGTGGTACGCCAGCGCTCTCTGGTGGTACACGAGCGCTCTCCGGTGGTACGCCAGCGCTCTCTGGTGGTACGCCAGCGCTCTCTGGTGGTACGCCAGCGCTCTCTGGTGGTACACGAGCGCTCTCCGGTGGTACGCCAGCACTCTCTGGTGGTACGCCAGCGCTCTCTGGTGGTACACAAGCGCTCTCCGGTGGTACGCCAGCGCTCTCTGGTGGTACGCCAGCGTCTCTGGTGGTACGCGAGCGCTCTCCGGTGGTACGCCAGCGCTCTCTAGTGGTACGCCAGCGCTCTCCGGTGGTACGCCAGCGCTCTCTGGTGGTACGCCAGCGCTCTCTGGTGGTACGCCAGCGCTCTCTGGTGGTACGCCAGCGATCTCTGGTGGTACGCCAGCGCCAGCGCTCTCAGGTGGTACGCGAGCGCTCTCTGGTGGTACGCCAGCGATCTCTGGTGGTACGCCAGCGCTCTCTGGTGGTACGCCAGCGCCAGCGCTCTCTGGTGGTACGCGAGCGCTCTCTGGTGGTACGCCAGCGATCTCTGGTGGTACGCCAGCGCTCTCTGGTGGTACGCCAGCCCTCTGGTGGTACGCCAGCGCTCTCTGGTGGTACATGAGCGCTCTCTGGTGGTGCGCCAGCGCTCTCTGGTGGTACATGAGCGCTCTCTGGTGGTACGCCAGCGCTCTCTGGTGGTACGCCAGCGCTCTCTGGTGGTACGCCAGCCCTCTGGTGGTACGCCAGCGCTCTCTGGTGGTACATGAGCGCTCTCTGGTGGTACGCCAGCGCTCTCTGGTGGTACGCAAGCCCTCTGGTGGTACGCCAGCGCTCTCTGGTGGTACGCCAGCCCTCTGGTGGTACGCCAGCGCTCTCTGGTGGTACGCGGCGGAACGTCAAGACACATTTTCACTTGTTTTTTTTTTTTTATTATGAAATCTGAAACATACAATGCATCATAAATACATTTCAAATGAAATTCAGGTAACAATAAATAACTACAATAAGGAATAAAGATCCCTCCTGTGTGTTTAAAGCTAATTGAGAAGGCATATGTGGCTATATTTTTAAACTGGTCGTCATGGTGGAACTCAGGCGGTACGCAGCATTAAAGGTTTGAGAACCACTGGTTTAAAGTAATTTTAAGATGATTTGAGGTGGTTCTACTGGGATGTTGCCATGATTTTTGCAAATAGTTTTCCAGTGAGTTCGCAGTGACTTTATAGTAATTTTACGGTAACTTTAAAGTTGTTTTTCTGAGATCTCTGTAGTGATTTTTACAGCGATTTAGCTGTGGTTTTCTTTTCCTCGTGGCGTTGCCGTGTTTTGACGCCGCTGTTTCTCTGCAGGCTTCAGACGGTTAACGGACCGGCTCAGAGTTTCTTCGGGAATATCTTTCAAGCCCAGAACCGAGCAGCCACGGACGTCTACGCCCTCATGTTCCTGACTGACGTCATCGACTTTGTCATCATCATCTTTGGATTCTGGGCTTTCGGGGTGAGAGATGAATTCATGGATGACTCAGAGATGAGACTCTGATGGATGCTTCTCATAACGTTGATTACATTAGAAAGGAATTTAGGAACCTCGGTCCATTCTCATTTATGAGGTGGGACTTTAAAGATTAGGGATGAATATTGTTCCTACATGATAATACAACCTGGACAGATTGTCTCCACGTGACATTTATGGCCGTTGATGTTCAGCCAACAGCTGGCATTTGATCATTTAAGCTACATAATGTTTACATAGAAACTGGAGGAGACATCCAGTTCAAAAGGTTAATTAACATGTGGAGATGTTAATTAACATGTGGAGATGTTAATTAACATGTGGAGATGTTAATTAACATGTGCAGATGTTAATTAACATGTGGAGATGTTAATTAACATGTGGAGATGCACTTTAGTAGCAGGTGGAAACTGTGAATATATACGTGGTAGGCTTGGGCGGTATCCAAATTTTGATACCGTCAAACTTCCCTCACATTTTACCGGGGTATACGGTATTCCCGCGACTATTAAGGTGAACAAACACCGCCGGCGGACGCCGCGCGTCAAAACAGCCGCCCCCATTATGTGCGCCGCCGCGGGGCTTAACGCCTGAAAAAAAAGGCGAGTTTACCTCGAAACAGCAGTTCAGTGCTTCAATATAAAGTTGGATCAACTACAGTTGTTATTTATTTGTGTATTTATTGCTTTTCACTGTAGTTTTAACTGTTCCTGCTGAGGAAATGCTGCCGAGGTGTAGTGCTGGGTGGTATAGCGGTTCATACCGAATACCGATGTTTATTTTTCTTACGATATTAATTTTTCATATACCGTAATACCGGTGAGTTTGTACTGTAGCGAACACAAAGTTGGGAACGCCGCGCGGCGGAACGTAAGTGCCGCAGAACATTGTTTGACAGGGGACTGTTTCGCAGTTGCACTGGAGGCGCAACACGCTACTAGCTAACGGTGATGGATGCTAACAGTGGAAGCTCCAGAACGGCAACATGAGACTGAGGAACTTCTTCCTGAACCAGGAGCCGTGGATTTAAAAAAGACGACGTCCAACAAACTACAATAATCTGCAAATGTTGCCGAGCTAAAGTTGTAGCCGCGGGAGGCTACAACATTGACTCCTCGTGACAGTAAAATAGGTCATTCTAAGACAATTTACTGCAGCAATTCCTCTAAATGATTAGAAAATGTGGTTAACACCCAGTTGTGTCTTCAAAAAAAAAATACCGTGATATACCGTGAAACCAATATAATTTTGAAAAATACCGTGATATAAATTTTTGGTCATACCGCCCAGCACTACCGAGGTGTGTTTACTGAAACGTGCTTTATAGTAAAGTGTCTGATGCCGGATGTTTCACTTCCTATAAATTCTTCAACATAAAAATCCAACATTATTAGTTTAATAAAAAGCTTTTATTTTGAAGCAGCAAACTCAGGAAGTGTTGTTTTCATCGTCAGTACCTTAACAGGACGAGTCAAACCGAGATCAGCTGCGAGCGAACACGAATGAACGGTAAAATAAACCGGAACACACAGCGATACAGGAGAGAAACTAAACTAAACTTTAAACCACAGAAATCATTCATTGCATTTTTTTATGACGTATTGAAACTGATACCGCTGCTATTTTTAAATACCGGAAGTATACGGTATTACCGTAATACCGCCCAAGCCTAATACATGGAATTAAATAAGTGGAAATAGCTGAAGGAACAACAAAAACTGTTTCCTGCATCCTCCAGAAATCAGTAGCTGAAACGTCACTATTATATATATTTATTTCCCTGCAGAAACACAGTGCAGCAGCTGATATATATATTTATTTCCCTGCAGAAACACAGTGCAGCAGCTGATATATATATTTATTTCCCTGCAGAAACACAGTGCAGCAGCTGATATATATATTTATTTCCTTGTAGAAACACAGTGCAGCAGCTGATATATATATTTATTTCCCGAAACACAGTGCAGCAGCTGATATATATATTTATTTTCCTGCAGAAACACAGTGTAGCAGCTGATATATATATTTATTTCCCTGCAGAAACACAGTGCAGCAGCTGATATATATATTTTATTTCCCTGCAGAAACACAGTGCAGCAGCTGATATATATATTTATTTCCTTGTAGAAACACAGTGCAGCAGCTGATATATATATTTATTTCCCTGCAGAAACACAGTGCAGCAGCTGATATATATATTTATTTCCCTGCAGAAACACAGTGCAGCAGCTGATATATATATTTATTTCCCTGCAGAAACACAGTGCAGCAGCTGATATATATATTTATTTCCCTGCAGAAACACAGTGCAGCAGCTGATATATATATTTATTTCCCTGCAGAAACACAGTGCAGCAGCTGATATATATATTTATTTCCCTGCAGAAACACAGTGCAGCAGCTGATATATATATTTATTTCCCTGCAGAAACACAGTGCAGCAGCTGATATATATATTTATTTCCCTGCAGAAACACAGTGCAGCAGCTGATATATATATTTATTTACCTGCAGAAACACAGTGCAGCAGCTGATATATATATTTATTTCCCTGCAGAAACACAGTGCAGCAGCTGATATATATATTTATTTCCCTGCAGAAACACAGTTCAGCAGCTGATATATATATTTATTTACCTGCAGAAACACAGTGCAGCAGCTGATATATATATTTATTTCCTGCAGAAACACAGTGCAGCAGCTGATATATATATTTATTTACCTGCAGAAACACAGTGCAGCAGCTGATATATATATTTATTTCCCTGCAGAACACAGTGCAGCAGCTGATATATATATTTATTTATTGCAGCAGAAACACAGTGCAGCAGCTGATATATATATTTATTTCCCTGCAGAAACACAGTGCAGCAGCTGATATATATATTTATTTACCTGCAGAAACACAGTGCAGCAGCTGATATATATATTTATTTCCCTGCAGAAACACAGTGCAGCAGCTGATATATATATTTATTTCCTGCAGAAACACAGTGCAGCAGCTGATATATATATTTATTTACCTGCAGAAACACAGTGCAGCAGCTGATATATATATTTATTTCCCTGCAGAAACACAGTGCAGCAGCTGATATATATATTTATTTATTTGCAGAAACACAGTGCAGCAGCTGATATATATATTTATTTCCCTGCAGAAACACAGTGCAGCAGCTGATATATATATTTATTTCCTTGCAGAAACACAGTGCAGCAGCTGATATATATATTTATTTATTTCCCTGCAGAAACACAGTGCAGCAGCTGATATATATATTTATTTCCCTGCAGAAACACAGTGCAGCAGCTGATATATATATTTATTTCCCTGCAGAAACACAGTGCAGCAGCTGATATATATATTATTCCCTGCAGAAACACAGTGCAGCAGCTGATATATATATTTATTTTTGCAGAAACACAGTGCAGCAGCTGATATATATATTATTTCCCTGCAGAAACACAGTGCAGCAGCTGATGTATATATTTATTTCCCTGCAGAAACACAGTTCAGCAGCTGATATATACACACGTGGACAAAATTG
Organism: Hirundichthys speculiger; assembly: GCA_018398805.1. Classification (NCBI taxonomy): domain Eukaryota; kingdom Metazoa; phylum Chordata; class Actinopteri; order Beloniformes; family Exocoetidae; genus Hirundichthys; species Hirundichthys speculiger. Next base: position 44,903 of record JAGFBZ010002342.1, read on the forward strand.
TTGGTACCCCTCAGTTAAAGAAGGAAAAACCCACAATTCTCACTGAAATCACTTGAAACTTACAAAAGTAACAATAAATAAAAATTTATTGAAAATCAAATAATCAAAATCAGCCATCACTTTTGAATTGTTGATTAACATAATTATTTAAAAAAACAAACTAATGAAATAGGCCTGGACAAAAAAATGATGACGGTACCCATAACTTAATATTTTGTTGCACAACCTTTTGAGGCAATCACTGCAATTAAACGATTTCTGTATTTGTCAATGAGCGTTCTGCAGCTTGCCAACAGGTATTTTGGCCCACTCCTCATGAGCAAAACTGCTCCAGTTGTCTCAGGTTTGATGGGTGTCTTCTCCAAATGGCATGTTTCAGCTTCCTTCCACAGATGTTCAATGGGATTCAGATCTGGGCTCATGGAAGGCCACTTTAGAATAGTCCAACGCTTTTCTCTCAGCCATTCTTGGGTGTTTTTGGCTGTGTGTTTTTGGATCGTTGTCCTGTTGGAAGACCCATGACCTGCGACTGAGACCAAGCTTTCTGACACTAGGCAGCACATTTCTCTCCAGAATGCCTTGATAGTCTTCAGATTTCATTTTACCTTGCACACATTCAAGACACCCTGTGCCAGATGCAGCAAAGCAGCCCCAAAACATTACTGAGCCTCCTCCATGTTTCACCGTAGGGACAGTGTTCTTTTCTTTGTATGCTTGGTTTTTGAGTCTATGAACATAGAGTTGATGTGCCTTACCAAAAAGCTCCAGTTTGGTCTCATCTATCCAAAGGACATTCTCCCAGAAGCTTTGTGGCTTGTCAACATGCATTTTTGCAAATTCCAGTCTCGCTTTTTTATGATTTTTTTCAGCAGTGGTGTCGTCTCCCATGAAGTCCACTTTGGCTCAAACAACGACGAATGGTGCGATCTGACACTGATGTACCTTGGCCTTGGAGTTCACCTTTAATTTCTTTGGAGGTTGTTCTGGGCTCTTTGGATACAATTCGAACGATCCGTCTCTTCAATTTGTCATCAATTTTCCTCTTGCGGCCACGTCCAGGGAGGTTGGCTACTGTCCCGTGGGTCTTGAACTTCTGAATAATCTGAGCCACTGTTGTCACAGGAACTTCAAGCTGTTTAGAGATGGTCTTATAGCCTTTACCTTTAAGATGTTTGTCTATAATTTTTTTTCGGATGTCCTGGGACAATTCTCTCCTTCGCTTTCTGTTGTCCATGTTCAGTGTGGTACACACCTTTTCACCAAACAGCAAAGTGACTACTTGTCTGCCTTTAAATAGTCAGACTGACTGATTATGAGTTTGGAAACACCTGTGATGTCAATTAAAGGACACACCTGAGTTAATCATGTCACTCTGGTCAAATAGTTTTCAATCTTTTATAGAGGTACCATCATTTTTGTCCAGGCCTATTTCATTAGTTTGTTTTTTTAAATAATTATGTTAATCAACAATTCAAAAGTGATGGCTGATTTTGATTATTTGATTTTCAATAAATTTTTATTTATTGTTACTTTTGTAAGTTTCAAGTAATTTCAGTGAGAATTGTGGGTTTTTCCTTCTTTAACTGAGGGGTACCAACAATTTTGTCCACGTGTGTATATTTATTTCCCTGCAGAAACACAGTTCAGCAGCTGATATATATATTTATTTCCCTGCAGAAACACAGTGCAGCAGCTGATATATATATTTATTTCCTTGCAGAAACACAGTGCAGCAGCTGATATATATATTTATTTCCTTGCAGAAACACAGTGCAGCAGCTGATATATATATTTATTTCCTTGCAGAAACACAGTGCAGCAGCTGATGTATATATTTATTTCCCTGCAGAAACACAGTGCAGCAGCTGATATATATATTTATTTACCTGCAGAAACACAGTTCAGCAGCTGATATATATATTTATTTTCCTCCAGAAACACAGTGCAGCAGCTGATATATATATTTATTTCCCTGCAGAAACACAGTGCAGCAGCTGATATATATATTTATTTCCCTGCAGAAACACAGTGCAGCAGATGATATATATATATTTATTTATTTCCTTGCAGAAACACAGTGTAGCAGCTGATATATATATTTATTTCCCTGCAGAAACACAGTGCAGCAGCTGATATATATATTTATTTACCTGCAGAAACACAGTGCAGCAGATGATATATATATTTATTTCCCTGCAGAAACACAGTGCAGCAGCTGATATATATATTTATTTCCTTGCAGAAACACAGTGCAGCAGCTGATATATATATTTATTTCCCTGCAGAAACACAGTGTAGCAGCTGATATATATATTTATTTCCCTCCAGAAACACAGTGCAGCAGCTGATATATATATTTATTTCCTTGTAGAAACACAGTGCAGCAGCTGATATATATATTTATTTCCTTGCAGAAACACAGTGCAGCAGCTGATATATATATTTATTTCCCTGCAGAAACACAGTGCAGCAGCTGATATATATATTTATTTCCCTGCAGAAACACAGTGTAGCAGCTGATATATATATTTATTTGCAGAAACACAGTGCAGCAGCTGATATATATTATTTATTTGCAGAGAAAACACAGTGCAGCAG
>JAGFBZ010002342.1:52500-200000 GCA_018398805.1 Hirundichthys speculiger
CCCACACACACAGGTGAAACCTTACACATACAGGTGAAACCTTACACACACACAGGTGAAACCTTACACACACACAGGTTAAACACACACACACACACAGGTGAAATCTTACACACACACAGGTGAAACCTTACACACACACAGGTGAAACCTGAAACACACACAACAGGTGAAACTTACACACACACACACACACACAGGTGAAATCTTACACACACACAGGTGAAATCTTACACACACACAGGTGAAACCTTACACACACACAGGTGAAACCTTACACACACACGGTGAAACCACACACACACACAGGTGAAACCTTACACACACAGGTGAAACCTTACACACACAGGTGAAACCTTACACACACACAGGTGAAACCTTACACACACACAGGTGAAACCTTACACACACACACAACACAGGTGAAACCTTACACACACACAGGTGAAACCTTACACACACACAGGTGAAACCTTACACACACACAGGTGAAACACACACACACTTACACACACACAGGTGAAACCTTACACACACAGGTGAAATCTTACACACACACAGGTGAAACCTTACACACACACAGGGTGAAATCTTACACACACACAGGTGAAACCTTACACACACACAGGTGAAACCTTACACACACACACACCAGGTGAAACCTTACACACACACACACACAGGTGAAATCTTACACAACACAGGTTACACACACAGGTGAAACCTTACACAACACAGGTTACACACACACACACACACAGGTGAAACCTTACACACACACACAGGTGAAATCTTACACACACACAGGTGAAACCTTACACACACAGGTGAAACCTTACCACACACACACAGGTGAAACCTTACACACACACAGGTGAAATCTTACACACACACAGGTGAAATCTTACACACACACAGGTGAAATCTTACACACACACAGGTGAAACCTTACACACACACAGGTGAACCCTTACACACACACAGGTGAAACCTTACACACACAGGTGAAATCTTACACACAGAGGTGAAATCTTACACACATACAGGTGAAATCCTCTTGTGAAAGTCGGTGGAAGCCAAACGTCCATGAATTGAAGATTATTCAACACTTTGATGTGTGGAATTTAGTAGCACTTTGCAGGTGTTTTACAAACACCTTTACATTTGTAAAGTGTTTTACAAATACATTTTTACAACTTATGTTGTATGTTACGAGTACGCTTTTAGTAAAGATATGAAAATGTTGATGAAATTATACTTGTCCAAGCATATTTTTATAACAATTTATAATCTCCAACCTTCTATGTTTGTACGAATGTATGTCTGTATGTATTAATTAATAAATTAATTTATTTTATTGCAGAAGTACCCCCAACCTAAAGGACAGAAGAAGAAGAAGATTGTGAAATATGGCATGGGTGGACTAATCATCTTCTTCTTAATCTGCATCATCTGGTTCCCACTTCTCTTCATTTCATTGGTCAGATCAGTGGTGGGTGTGGTCAACCATCCCATTGATGTCACAGTCACGGTCAAACTGGGAGGCTACGAGGTAATCCACTCACTATAACGTAGTATATTCTAGTCTAATTTGTACTAAAATTGTTCAGACAAACTGTAATTGGTGGCAAATTAAAACAAAAGACCGTTGCAGCACCAGTGTTATTTTAAAGATCATATTGAGTAGGTACACAGTGAATCTTTTCTGACTACGCTTAAATGAGTGTTGTAAAAATGCATCTACGAAAATCACTGGATGTACACTCAAACTAAATCTGAATTTGGTGCTCAATAAATCCTGAAAGTTTGAATAAAAGCAAAATGAGAATGCTCAGTGTTCCTCTCTTTTTTACCTAAAGTACCTGTGTTAAGTCTTGGAGGAAAAGTTACATAATGTGTACGTTTTAACTTAAAAAGGACAACATGAAAATGCACATGTGTTCATCCTCCCGCTGTAGAGGGCAAGCAACATGGAGACACCATTACATTGACATATTTAATCTGTGTATTATACATAATATGGCATAGACAACAATGTTTTTTTCTGTGTTCCAGCCCTTATTTACCATGAGTGTGCAGCAGCAGTCGATCCAGCCCTTTACAGTCATTCAGTATGACAACCTCACCAAAACGTTTGGACACAACGCTGTAGGTTTGATCCCTCCGATAGCATTTCCATCTTTAATGTATTCCTACCATATGTAGTACTTTCTGTGGAAATTACTTTCTGTGGTTATTTATGGAACGAGTACCATGTAACATGGATCATGTGACACAAAGAAACTGTCCACAGTCCATGTATCTGTAACACAAAGTGTGTAAAAATAGGCTTAGTTTTAGCTGTTTCAGATGGTGAAAGATTTTCTGTTCTCGTAGTCCTGTTCTGGCCCTGTTACCTTGTTTTCATCCATGTTCTACACTTACTCATTCTGTTCACAAACATGGTGGGTGAAACATATCCCAGGTATCAGGTGAGAGGTGGGAATGCCTGAGAAGGTCGCCAGTCCATTACGTGACACTCTGCTTCCTAAAAATTTAGAATCACCAACCAACCTCAGCTGGAAACCCTGGTGACAGACACCCAAACTGACAGTTGTAGAAGGTGTCCTTCCTAGCTTCCTAGCTTCCTAGCTTCCTAGCTTGTGGAAGCCCGTAACAGGTAGCAGAAGACCAAACAGAGCAGGGTTAAGGTAGTTGTTGATGTGAGGATTTAGATGTTACAATGTGAATGGACATGTTCCTAACCAATCAGTATGTGTTTTATGTATCGGGAGTAGAGTAGGTAGTTAACCTTAGGTAGTTCTGTGATGCCCTAGTACAAAGTACTTCAGGTGTAAGGGGTATTACAGTCCATTTTATCCTGTACAACCAGTGAGAGTTTGGTTTGTACTGGCAGGAGTAAATCAGAATCATCTCTTGTGGGTGTTGTGCTCCAACAGGGAAGTTGCAGAGGATTTTAAAATAAAGCAAATGAGCTTAGTGAATTAAAAACAGCCTTTTATACGTCAGAGCCCATTGTCTTCTATCCAAAAAGGTTGTAGAAGTCTACTAAAGTTCAATCTACTTTTCAACTTGTCTGCCATATTCTACCATAGGGAGATGAGAAACAATGACCTCCTTAAATCTATTAACAGTATTTTGAGATAAGCATTTGCTGTAAAGACACTTTTCATTATCCATTGTAGCGTCAAGAATGTTGAATTTGAGCGTTATTAAAAAGAAATTAGAGAGAAGAGGATTCAGAGGTGGCACTAACAAATGATCAACTATTGTAGGCGAGGACCAAATCCAGGATATGATTAAAGCAGTGTGACGGTTCTTTCACTTTTTTTGAGTCGATTCTAAAAGAAAAATAATGGCTAATTTAATGCTGTCACTGTCAAAATCCATGTGAATGTTAAAGTCACCCACTACGACGACGTTGTCTGAACTGAGCACTAAACCAGATCGGAAATCTGAGAACTCAGACAGGAACTCTAGGGGCCCGATCTTACACCTCCTGCTACTCACTACCCTCTACCCACTACCCTCTACCCACTACCCTACCCAACCACCACACCCTACCTACTACCCACTACCCCTCTACTACCCTACTACCTTACGACGACCCACTACCACGACCCCTACCACGAGAAGACCCACTACCCGACCGACGACCCAACACCACCCAAGACCCACTACGACCTACTACCGACTACCCTCTACAAGACCCACGACCCACTACCACTACCAGACCACTACCGGACCGACGACCCGACTACCCACGACCCGACCCACGACCCACTACCCACTCCGACCCCACTACCCCACGACCCAACCGACACCCGACTACCCACTACCCGACACTACCCACAACCACTACGACCCACCCCTAACCACACTACCCAGACCGACGACCCGACCGACCCACCCACGACCCGACCGACGACCCACTACCCACGACCACGACCCACTACCTACCGACGACCCACGACCGACGACCCACGACCCACGACCGACCTACAGACCGACCTACGACGACCCCTACGAACCCTCGACCAGACTACCAACGACGACCCTACAACGACCCGACGACCCCCTACCCAAGACCCACGATACGACCATACGACCCACAACGACCCGCGACCGACGACCCTACCACCACGACCGACGACCCAGACGACCCACGACCGACGGACCGACGACCCACGACCCGCGAACCACGAACCACAACGACCCGCGACCCAGACCCACTACGACGACACCACACGACGAACCCTCGACCCTATACCTACTAGACCCATACCCTACTACGACTACCTAAGACTACCCACGACCACACGACGATAGACCGACCCCCCTACCCCTAAGACCCACGAACCTAAGACGACCCACGACCACGACCGACTACCCCAGACTACCCTACGACCCAGACCACTACCCACTACCCTACCCACGACCCCGACTACTAACCACCTACCCTGACCCTACCCACGACCCTCTACCCTCTACCCACGACCCACGACTACCCCCACGACCCTAAACCTCTACCTACTACCCACTACCACTACCCACTACCCCCCTACTACCACTACCTACTACCCACTACCCACTACCCTCTACCTACTACCTACTACCCTTACCCTACCCACTACCCATACCACCCCCTCCCCACCCCCTACTACCCACCCTCTACCCAACCCTACTACTACCACTACCCTCTACCTACTACCCTTTACCCACTACCCTCTACCAACTACCCTCTACCTGCTACCCTCTACCTTCTACCCACTAGCTGCAAATTGCTGATTTAGGAGCCTCTGCCAACCGCTAATGCAATCTTCTGCTCCCTAAAGCCGCCACCCATTATGCCGACTCCCTTACTCACATTGTAGGCGCGGCAATGGGCGTCTCTTGCGCTTTCCACAAATTTGGTATCTTGCAATCACGGGGTCAGGATAGAGGGTAGCAGGTGGTCTGACCACCCGCTACCCTCTATTCTAAATCTGCGAGATACTGGTACCGCAAGATACCGAGTTTGTGGAAAGCGCAACCGGCATGTCGGCGAGTAAAAGAGCGCGTCCACCCAGTCATATGTGGACTGCACAAACGGCTCTACCCCCTCTCCTTGTGCTTGGAGCACCTGAGATGTGTTCACTGGTGGAAGGTAGATTTCATCATACCTGTTCCTCTGGCTCAATGCTCATCCAATGATCCGTTCTGCAGTATTTTAAAAAGCACCGCTCCCAGCGACTGTGCGTCTTGGCGCAGTGAACTTCCAGAAAAGCATTTCTTAACTAGAAAAGCACTCGGAGAGCGCAGACCTCCGCCAAGCACAACAGTTCTCCCATATAGCAATTTACAGATTGCTTGAAGGGCTGTTTCATCAAAATCCATTCATATCTTTTTGAGTTATCTTGTACACAGACAGACAAACAGACAGACAAACAAAAACACGCCGGCAAAACATTACCTCCTTGGCGGAGGTAAAAATATTCTTCCACAGACAACTCCTATCGGCTACCTGAAAGTCCCAGGTAGTTGGTGCGCTACCGGTAAACACGCTCAGGTGGAGCCTCGAGAACCGCCACGAGAACCGCCACGAGAACCGCCACGAGAACCACCGCGAGAACCGCCGTGAGAACCGCTGGGAGCGGCTATGCGTCTTGGCGCAGCTGCGCTTCTTGCCATTAACCGCGAAAAATAAGGGATCCCTGTACTATCAACCAGCTATACTAACAAAGATAGCGGATTCTGTTATCGCTGCTCTATACTAGGTTCACTGTACTGTATATCGAAGTACTTCAGTAAACATAAAAATCTCTTGTAGTTTTATATACTGAGTTCTGTGTGTACTTGTGATTAGGCAGCTATGCAGTTCATCACTCTCTACAACTACGAGGACATTGTGACGGCCATGATTGACGGCAGCTCAGGATCAGTTTGGAGGATCAGCCCCCCCAGCAGACAGGAAGTCATTAAAGAACTACTGGGAAGTCCTGTGTACCTCACACTCCGCCTTTCCTGGAATTTCCAGAGGTAATATTATTTTTGGAAAAACTAACTTAATATATGTAATGTTTATGTGTAAAGAAGTAGTTTCAGAGTTTATTTAGACCTTTATGAAACGTAGAAAAACAATAGATAGCTTTTAAGGCTATTTTAAGTTTTTCTCTTATCATTGTTTGCACTTAACAGTGGATGCATTTTTAAAAACTGTCTGTACCAATGCAGTGCACAGTACCTGCAAAAGCACAGACTTTGCTAAAAATGTTTAGATTATGTCTCAAAATTATTTAAGTAGAGAATGGTATTTAACCCTTCGTGAACATCTAGATTTATTAGACACTAACAGCGTTCTTTTCTTAAGAGGGGGTAGCAAAATTATTGGTGGGGACAATTCAATAATTGCTGATTATTGTAATAATTAGCATGGATGGTAGGGTATTGTAGGGCCTTGGTTAAGATGTAAGGTATAGTAAAAAAACAATTTTGTGCTATATCTGCCATTTTTTTCTGCAAAATAAAATGGCTAAACGACCTGTTTTCAAAACACTGATTTTTTTTTGTTGTTATAATTGTAAAAAGCCTTCACTCCTTTTTTTTCTGCCTACAACATAAATTTCTATATTATATCACTGATGTTAAATGTTTTTAATTCTAAACTCTGCATCTGAATCTGTTTGTGACAGGGACCTGGGTAAAGGTGGGACAGTCGAGCACACTTTTGACAAACATTCAATAGACCTTGAGCCTGGAAATCCTGTCAGAGCAGATCTGGCGTCGCTGCTGATCGGCAATCGCACTGAGCCTGTGTAGGTTTACTCACTGAAACAATCTTTGTATAATTAAACTATGCTTTTAATACGTACATCTCTATCTTTATCTAAAGATTTTATCTTTTTTCATTCACAGGTTTGTTCCAAATATGTTTCCCAATTACATCCGAGCCCCCAATGGAGCAGATGCCAAACCAGTCAGTCAGCTGTATGATGGTCTGTTTACAGAATTACTTGTGTAAAAAATGTATTCATTATTTTCATGGCATGCAAAGAAAACCAAAATACCATTGGGTCCAGAAGTATTCAGACAATGACAGTTGATTATGAGATTTTCCTCCATTTTCGCTTTGATTGATGAGGTTTCACAGACATATAGCATTCACTGTTCACGAATTAGTCATTTTAAGCAAAGTACCTTCATTTTCAGGGACACAAAAGTACTGTCCCTCCATCCATTATCTTGCGCTCTGTCCATAGTTGGGTCGGGGGGGCAGCAGCCTAAGCAGAGAGGCCCAGACCCTCCACCAGATCCCTAACCCTAACAGATCCTCTGAGAGACCACCAAGGTGATCCCAGGCCAGCCAAGACCTATAGGCCCCGATTGTACCCTTCACCTTACCACTACCTACCCTCTACCCTCTACCCACTACCCTCTACCCACTACCCTCTACCCGCGACCCTACCCACCCACCCACGACCCTCTACCCACTACCCACGACCCACCCCACGACCCACGACTACCCGACCCCCTCTACCCGACCCACCCCTACCCACGACCCACTACCCCCCACCCTACCCCGACCCTACCCGACCACTACCCTCTACCCTACCCTAGCCCTACCCGACCCCTACCCTCTACTACCCCACTACCCGACCCACCTCTACCCACTACCCACTACCCACCCCCTAACCCACTACCCACCCCCTCTACCCACTACCCTACCACGACCCTACCCCACTACCCAAGACCCTCTACCCACCCTACCTCGACCCCCATACCAAACCCTTACCCCTACGACTACTACCCACGACCCACCTGACCCCGACCCAGACCCACTACCCACTACCCACTACCCTCGACCTCTACCCTACCCGACCCTACCCGCTACCCTACGACCCTACCCCCTCTACCCTACGACCCACGACCCGCTACCCTCGACCCCGCGACCCACCCTACCCAACCACTACCTACACCTCTACCACTCTACCCTCTACCATCTACCCCTACTCTACCCACGTACCCCAACCCCTACCCTACACCACCACTACCCCCTACCTACCTCTACCCTCTACCCTCTACCCTCTACCCACTACCCACTACCCTTAACTACTACCCAACCTACCGCCTCTACCCTATAACCCTCTAACCTCTACTACCCACTACTACCTACCCTCTACCCACTACCCTCTACCCTCTACCCTCGCTTGTATGGGAACCTCTGCTGACCTCTAATGCCATCTTCCTCCCACTATAGCCGCTACGCTTTTACTCACTCTACAGATGTGGCAATGGGTGTGTCTTCTGCTCTTTCCTCAAACTTGGTATCGTACCATCGCAGGTTTAGGAAAAAGCATTACGGGTGTCAGCTCATACAAGAGCACGCCCAAATGGCTTCAATGTGCGTCCACTTGGTCACATGTGGACGTGCGCAAACGGCCCTGATTGCGTTTTTTTCGGGGGAATGCCTCTCCCGCCACACATTAGCCCTAAATAGCGGCTATAGCAGATCTGGCCGAAGATCAAACCCATAGTCACTCCAGCATGTCCTGGTTCTGCTTCATGGGCTTCTCCCAGTTGGACATGCCCGAAGCACCTCTGGAGGGTTAGGGTCAACCAGGGGGCTTCCTGACCAGATGCCCAAACCACCAACAACAACAACCACCACAACTGCAGATGCTGCACCAATCCATCTGTCGATCTCCCGCTCCTCTTTTACATCACTTGTGAACAAGATCCCGAGATATTTTGGCCCCGATTGTACACTTAGCCTTACCCGTTGACAATAGCCGCTAACCGCAAATTGCAGGTATAGACCTTTTCGGGCCAGCCCCCCGGAAGTACCCCGTCCGCCATTGGCGTACTGTGCCACCGACTGACACTTTCACCGGCTCGCAGATTAACCAGTGTTTTTCTCTTTCTACAAATATATATTTTTATAATGTCGAGTCGGTCGAGTGGGAATAATGTTCCGTCATAAACTGTGCCAACAATGGCGTGAAAATTCAACAATGGAAGAAGAAAGTATGTGAAATACACAAGCCTTTACTGCACGAAGACTGCCTTGTTTGCAGAACAAGAAGTTAGGAAGACGTGGGTGAAAAATATCAACAGAAAGGACTTTGTTCCAAATGAATACAGCCGGGTGAGTTTTCGTTAACATTCAATCTCGTTACTACTCATAGTCTCGCTGAGAGTCTCGGACGATTCTGGCCGAAAAAACAGCAGTATGAGGCTACTGTAGCCCTCGGCACTAGCACAAGCCTATAAATCAATTAATGAATGAATGACTTAGGAGAATGATGAAATAAATTAAATATAACATTAACACATAGCCTAATTTACCGCTAGCGTTAACGTTACAGTAGCATAATCTTTATGGTTTGTTGACGTTAGTTATAGCCAGCGTTGCAGCGTTCCACAGTTTTTAGTGTTTCATTATGGGAATAGATCATGCTATTTCCATAACCAATCATTAAAAACAGCGATAAACTACCTTCATCTGTAACTGGAGGCCACTGCCTAACATCATCAATCCAAGACATGTCTGCGTTATCAGTAACAGATGCTCCACGCTGCTGTGTTTGGGTTAGTTGGTGGAGCACCGCACACTCCAGTTATGGCGGGGCCACTAGGGGGCGCATGTCCACAATTTTTAAGTCGAAAAGGTGTATAGGAGCTTCCACTAACCGCTAATGCAATCTTCCACTACATAAAGCCCCTACCCATTATGCCGACTCCCTTACTCACGTTGTAGATGTGGCAATGGGCGTGTCTTTTGCCCTTTCCGCAAACTCGGTATCTTGCAATTGCGGGTTTAGGGTTGTGCATATCGCTACCTGCAACCCGCATGTTGCCGCGTACAAGAACGCGTCCAAATGGCATCAAAATATGTCCACCTGTTCACATGTGGACGTGCACAAACGTCTCCACCTCTCGAATTAACTCTTGTGTAAAAAGCGTGATTTGGCCTCAGTTAAACCCCTGAGAAAAATGACAGAGATCGTCTTAAATGGCTCGCTCGCCAGTTAAACAAGAGACGACCAGAGCGCGTTTACCGGCAGCGCTCCAACTATGTGGGACTTTCAGGTAGCCGATAGGAATAGTCTGTGTAAAAATATGTATGTATATATCAGTGCAGAGGAGGAGGAGGAAGGTAGAGGAGGAAGCTCTACAGCAGAGTCCCAGACGAGCGGCGCACGAGAGATTTAAGATATCAGGTGTTGAGTTGGCATATGGCAAGTTTTTATGACTGGATCTACCAATATGAAGACCAAAGAGTTCTCAATGCAAGTGAAGGAGGCCATCATTAGTCATTGGTCATCATTAGTCTCTAACGCTCACACACACACACACACACACACACACACGCACACACACACACACACACACACACACACACACATACATGTGCCACAAGTGTCCCAGGTTAGTCACCTACTGGTTTGATACCAGCAATCCTTTGTGTGGACATGTGTATTTATGTTTTCATGTCCCTCTTGTAGGTGATGAGGATGGTTACCTGAACATAACCCTGTCCCTGAAGAGTAACAGGTCTCCCAACAGCTCTGGGAACCAGGAATGGTGGGACATCGCCATCGCAGGCTGTAAACCGCTCCTTTCCTGCGGCGTGCTGCCCATGGTCATCTTCAATGACAAAGTCAGCCCCCCCAGCCTGGGCTTCCTGGCTGGATCTGGATATGGGTAAGAAACACTCTACATACCAGGGTTTCCTGCAGGAAAAAACTTTGGCCGGGGGGGCTGGGGGGGGGGGGGTTCAAGCCGAGAACGGTAGCCGAGAACCAAAAAAAAGGATAAATTACTTAATTAATTAGATTGTTCAATTATTATTTTTGCCCTCAAAATATGAAAGAAGTTGCTTAACAACAAACCCACAATCATGATGATGGAAAAACTATAAAAGTGTAGGCTACCTCAGTTTCTTAACTAAAAGACTATGTCTCATTTACTCTACTACTGATCAATTGCATACCAGTAAATTACATAGTAGGCGTTACCTTTTTGACTGGGCGGACTGGTCATCAATCACCTCAGAGTGACAGCTGTCAAGTGAAGCTACGTGAGCTTGGAGTCCAGATGACAGGCAGTGCGCCCATTGGTCTTTATTTATTTAGTTAGTTAGTTTAAATACCTAATGTTCTTTTTTTTCTTTTATAGACAAAGTTAAACATAATGTTGATTAGTGTTGCGTGTGTGTCACTTTAATGAATTGGCGAACCAAAAAAAAAAAAAAAAAAAACGGCAGTGAGAGGGTTTGCACTGTCTGGTCAAAACAAAAGCACCGGGTCTATTACGAATAAAGTTTACCAGAATCTCTACTGACTATAAATAAATTACGGACCAACATAAAAGCGAGCGGAGGAAACTTGTATTGAAGTGAGACGAGACGTGAGCTGTCAAACGTGAGTGATCGACAGAGAGGTTATCACTGTGTGTGTGTGTGTGTGAAAAAGAGAGAGAGAGAGGTGGCCCAGAATGCACTGCAGGCAAACAGCGCAGCACTAGAGAATCAATATTAATTCATTATAACACAAACCTATGTGCGCTGATCAGTTCTCAAGCGCTGCCGTGTCGCTTGCATGCATTACATTTTTTTTTTTTTTTTTGCCCGACATTTTTTTTCCCCCGACATTGTAGCCCGGGCGCTCGAGATTTCAGGCCGGGCGGGGCGCCTGGCCAAATAAGGTCTGCAGGAAACCCTGCATACACCTGTAGGGACAGTGTTTCTCTACATTACTCATATTTACTAAGATGAATATAGGTTCAAAAATAAACACTACATGGGGAGGAATATAGATAAGAAATTTTCAAGATATGAGTTTAGGAACACATTACATGGGGGTGTGAAACACCCAAAATAGGGCACAACATGTCAAATATGGGTTAGAAATTGCTAGACATGGATAAAAACACACTGAATATGTGTGATAAACATGCTAGAAATGAGTAAGAACTACACTAGTGAACGGGGTAAGACACATCTTTGATAACACCCAAGCGTGACGCTGGATTTGTGTGTTGCAGCAACATCATACCAAAAACAGCCAATGAAATTTCTTCCTGCTCACTACACAAATAACGGCCTTGTGTAGCCTCCGTGGCTAGCTGCTACACACATGCAGAAATCAGCCTTGGGAAACAGATATACTTAAGAAATACAGTAGATAAGGTTGAAAAACACAACTATTTCAAATAAGAAATAGGTGAGGTGGGGGGGGGGGGGGGGGGGGGGCACATTAGCGATGATAACTCTCCAAAGGAGAGTTGTGGATTAGTAACTGCTCCTTGTTTAAGGGTTTGAAGGAAATATAGACTCGTGAGGAGGTCTTTGTCTTTGAGGCAGAAATGAAGAATCAAAAATTTTACTTCATAATGTTGTTATCCGTTCAAAACTGTCAAAATTCATTATTTCTAATTAGTTCTGGGCGATATGACGATACATATCGTGGGGACGATAGAAAAGTGTGTATCGTGCCATTTCTCTTCTATCGTTTCTAACCTAATTTTATCAATTATTACAGCAAATATGTAATTAAATAACCTGCAACGATAAATTTGATAGAATCATATCTACTTCTACAAAGTAGCCTTTTATGTTTGCACTTTTATTCATGGTTAATGCCTTAAACAGAGTTCTCTTCAACCCTGATGTTTACTTTAGACACTTTATATTGGTTTGCAAACTTTGCACTACAAAGTTACAGATTTCAGAAAGTTGAAAAATAATTTGTGTTTATTTTTTATAGCTGAACTTCAGTGCAAAAATGTGTTTTTCCTCTCAGAAAACTGTTGTGCACTTTAAAAAAAATGTGAAAGCTACTGTACCTCTGTACCTACCTACCTGTTTTTGCTGCACTAAAATGTATGTTTGTGACAGTTCAGCTAAATGTCCTTTCAAAATAAAGTTGAAAAGTAAGCAATGAAATTTTTGTCAAACTTTTCAGAGAATAACTAAAAACATACTTTATTATGGTATATCGTGATATATATCGTTATCGTGATATAAAATAGTCCATATCGTGATATATGATTTTATTCCATATCGCCCAGCATTATTTCTAATTGTTATTATTAGTAATGTAATTGTGCTTATTTGTCAGAACACTGTCATGTCAGAACAATAAGAGTGACAGGCATTGTGATGATGTAATCTGTGTTTTCCCGCCTCCTGTCAGGATCATGGGACTGTACGTGTCCGTGGTCCTCGTCATCGGAAAGTTTGTGCGCGGTTTCTTCAGTGAGATCTCTCACTCCATCATGTTTGAAGAGCTTCCCTGCGTGGACCGAATCCTGAAGCTCTGCACCGACATCTTCCTGGTCCGTGTGCACATAAACATACTGAAAAGTTTATCCAATATATTACATTTTCTGATTTTAATGTGTAGTTTTGGGACTGAGAAATACAGTCATGGAAAAAATGATTAGACCACCATTTTTTCTTCACTTTCTTGTTCATTTTAATACCTGGTACCACTAAACGTCATCATGTGACTAAAACAGACAGAAAAGAAAACACTGAATGCATAAAAGCAGTGTTTTTGGCAGTACAACGCCATAGCTATTGATGTAAAAACTTAAGTGATTTAAGTTATAATCAAGAAAACCATGGAAAATGGTAAGATATCAGCTCTTAAATAAAACTCTTATGAGCAATCTTTGTGGTTATCGTTATGTTTGTCCAAACAAATGTACCTTTAGTTGTACCAGGTATTAAAATGAACAAGAAACTGAAGAAAACAAGGGGGGTCTAATAATTTTTTTCCTTAATTTTATATCATCCTGAAGTAATTTCAGTTAGATTTGATTTCTTTTTTGAAATATGTGACCAGCAGTAAAACAAATGTGTGTGTTTTTAGGTGCGTGAGACTGGAGAACTGGAGCTGGAAGAGGAACTTTATTCCAAACTGATCTTCCTCTATCGATCTCCAGAGACAATGATCAAATGGACACGGGACAAACACAGCAGAGACCTGGACTGAAGGTTGTCTCAGAACTTCTGTCTGCGACAGTAAAGGGACACATAGATGATTCAAGGCCCCCTGAATGTCCCGTTTTGACATTAATACACAGAATCAGTTTAATGACATGTTTGATGATGAATCTGCAGCTGCAGGATCACACCGATAAAACCAGGACACAACTGGACGGGGACAGACGTCCCCTGATTGGACGGGGACAGACGTCCCCTGTTTGGACGGGGACAACCGTCCCCTGCTTGGACGGGGACAGCCGTCCCCTGTTTGGACGGGGACAGACGTCCCCTGTTTGGACGGGGACAGCCGTCCCCTGTTTGGACGGGGACAGCCGTTCACTGTTTGGACGGGGACAGCCGTCCCCTGATTGGACGGGGACAGACGTCCCCTGATTGGACGGGGACAGACGTCCCCTGCTTGGACGGCGACTGTAAGACGAAATATCCCTCAAGAGCAAAATCAGTCAAACTGAGTTGTGTTTGTTCATTAGTCAAAGGTCAACCGATGGACATTGTTGGTTCCTCTTTGTTCGTGACCTCATTGAGGTAAAACAGGTAAAACAGGTAAAACAGTTCACATTTTTGTTGACTATTTTCATGTTGAAATCAGTGTAAAACCACTGTATAAAGTCTGGAATTATTGCTCTTTTTGGGTGTTTATTCAGCTTTTAAAAAAAATGTGTTCTCTTTTATTGTTTATTTTTTTCTCATTTGTGGCAAAAGTATTTTTATTTCACCGCTGAACATTCTGCCTTTGTATTATGACCGTTTATTGACATCAAGCAGAGGGAAAAAGAAGGGAATTATAAATCACGTTAGTCAGCTTGAATTCTTTAAATCATGAGCTTTAATGATGGAAAACAATATTTTCATCTGATTTAACAATCTCTCTGAACAGTTGAAAATCATATTTCCTCTAGAAATGTTCAGTCAGACTGAGATCCAAACTATTTACAGGTCATGTTGACCTTTAAAAATCCTGCTATGAGAAGATTTGTCTTTGTTTTTTTTTCTGACATTAACTTTATTGTCTCTGTTGATTTCAAACCTTCCAGTTTTGTTCTTCAGATTTTAGGCACAGCTGACTGGGAACAACATGTTTAGCCACATCCAGTGTTGCTTTACCTTTGGAAAATGAATTGAAAGCATTTATGCGAAAGTGAAATTACAGCGAAGTTGTAAAGGCGTTTTTATGATTGTTTTGTATCGATCAGCCTTAAAAGTTTATTTAAAACGTCTGAGTCACCACACATCAAGAGGGTCCTTAGAATAATTAATTAATCATTATTAATTAATAATTAAATAAGAAAAAAGAGATCCAATGGAACCACGCCACAGTGACAGTGACCCGGACACGTGCACAGACACGTGCACAGAAACCCAACGCACCAGGACTCCTTCATTTATCACAATCACACGTCCCTCAGTGATCCCTCATAAATAACGTTAACAGTGCATCCTAACCAAAATATACTGTCCATGCACACTTGGGGTTGCAGCAGGTCCGTCGAAGGACAAATAAAAAAAAAAAAAAAAAGTATAATCTCAAAATAATCCAACACCAAAAAGGAAAAAAACAAAATGCGATCCCCTCATGTGGTAAACAGGGGGGTCAATTCTCCGCGGATTCACGGATTTTCGAGTATTTTTCCATCCTGGGGGTCATTTTTGAGATACGTGCAGATCCGGTTTAATATTTTCAGGCGGGGGGGGGGGTACCCTCCACGAACGTGACGTGAATTCTCGATTGTGATTGGTTGATTGAGACCAGCGCATGCGCACTGAGCCCGTTGACCATCCAGCCGCTATCACAGCCAAATAATCAGAATCAGAATCAGAATCGTTTTTAATCGCCAAGTACGTTCGCACATACAAGGAATTTTGTTCCGGCAGGTGGTAACACTCTCAGAATAAGAAGAAAAAAAAGAAAAACAGGATATGTACATCTATATACAAAAGTAAAAAAGTAAGTTAAAAAATAGAATAAAATAAAATAAATAGGTAAGTAAGTAAAATAGTATGTACAAGGGTGGTAAACGGTCAAAGTAGCCTGAAGCTCATATTTACTGATATTAATTCTCCCTTTCTTGTTTGGATGGATGATTATTAGCTTTAAATTCACAGGAGAGATGTTTATTCCTTATTGTACTTATTTATTGTTAGACAACGCGGATGAAATAAACAGCGTTTCTCCCCACTGGTAAATGTAGAAAACGTAAACTTGTCTGCCTCGTTTAATTAACATTAAAAACCGCTTAGCAAAGTAACCTCCAAGTACATTTAGATTGCCGATTTCTAAAGTGCTCAGCTTACATATTAGGGCTATTATATGATGAAAAAAAAAAAGAAAAAAAAAAAACATCCCGACCCCTGCCTCCCCCCAAAAAAAAAAAAAAAAAAAAAAAAAATAGAAAACTCCTCAGATCTACATAATTCACATAGGTCTCCCTTTTTGACTTCAAAATGGCAAATTTCTCAGAAAGGTGGGGGATTTTCATGCCTGAAGTATTAGTTATTTAGTGTTTAGAGCTTTTTGTGATTAAAAAAAAATTAAGAAAAGCTAATGTTCAGAGTTACAGGCATCAAAAAGACATGTTGAATTTAACGTGTTATTTTCTATAACTGCTTACTAAAGTTTTGGATCCATGTATCTTATCAGTGATGTTTTACTGTTGAAGTTCACCAGTGACTGAATCACTAGTTATTCTGAATTTATGCCTTTAATAGGCAAGTTAATTGTTCCATAACAACTACTTTTATTTTTGATGTCTAACCTCTATATGCCTCCTAAAGCAGCACCTCGAGTGTTCAAACAGAGACACTTTCCAGAGTCTGTGTCTGGGTCCGCCCCCACACCTGTCGCACACCTTTAACGGGTCAGGTGCGCCGTCCTAAATGATGCAAGAGCCCGGCTCTCTTACACACCTCCTTAAATACTACTTAGGTTGTTGGGATTTAGGCAGCGATGATTCTAGGGTCAGAGCTTTAGCCCCACCACAACCCACAACCCCATCTTTTTTCACACAACACCAATAAACGTTTATTGAAAAATAATTTTGGATAATCATTATGACATTTATAAGAGAAGAGCATAATCTTTTGGGAAAAAACTGACTGGAAAACATGCAAATCTTTGAAAATTTCAATGAAATTTGAAATGCTAACTGAGCTAACGCGCTAACTGGTAAACAGTCAACGAAGAGAAGTAACGTTAGTGAGAAGAGGACGATACCATTAGGTGGGATTGTTTTCATTTTCTTACTCCAGGTTTTTGAGGTGCTGAATTTCAATTTAGGGGTGCCGAAACACCCCTAAAAAAGGGCTAGCCTCGCCTGGATTTAGGTTTGATTTAAGTTTAACATTAATACCAGACGTGATCCTGAAGCAGAAATAAATAGACATGAAATAATAGACAAAAACTGCAATTTTAATGTGAAAGTTTTAAGATTAAAAACTACGAGCTAAACTAACTTGTCATGCAGCAGAAAGACTTCTGTAAGTGTTTTAGCCAAACATATGAAAACTATTTTCTTCTGCTAATGTATAAGGCTGTTAGTAAAAGTTGCAGATTCATCCCCTGCTGGGACATTTGTACCTTAAACTCTGATTGTTGGTTTTATATATGAAAAAATCTTCATCTACAAAATAAGATAACTGTACAGCAGTTTAATGAATAGCACGTATGCTAACCTCTGTTGTTCTGAGAGCTTACAGTCAGAAAAAAGATCTTCTCAGGTTACACAAACGACTTAACTGCTGCTGTAGCTGAGGCCTTTATTTGTCTTTAAGCTAGATTGAAACATTGCTTTTAATAACGGTCTTACTGGATAAATTGATCATGTATCTCTGAGTAAAAAGTCATATCTTTCCATTAAATGTGGTGAAGCAAAATTCTTATTGTTTTGCGTGCAAATGTATATTTTAGCAACAAACCGCGGCAGTGATCGGGAATGAAAGGAGACCACAGGCATTTAAAATGTTTTTCTTTTTCTGTTTAACGTAATTAAGAACCTGACAACATAGCACATGCTTATAAAGTTATATTGTTAGAAAGCTGACCAGCTACCAGAACACCCTCGAACAAGTTAAGGATTGATTTAACTGCATAAGCTTCTGTTGGTATCAATACTGCCTTCAGTTGAACTGTAGGTGTTACTGTGATACACGGGAACAAAGGAAAGATTTAATGCAGTATCTAAAGATTGTCACTTTGGGCATAATTTGAATGATGGCTTCTGAGTATATGTATTTTTAAAAATGTAGAGTAACGTACTACTAAATTGACTGCAGGTTGCAGTCAGGCAATCGGATCAATACATTTGTGGCTAAAACATTTATAGCTGTTTTTTCTCATTTAACTCACTGAGCCTGAATCCTGGCTTCAACTGAAACACAAATGAGTAAAAACAAGTAAATGAGTGAAACTTTGTGACATGTGTAGCATCCCCTGGAGGTTTAATAAACTAAAAGTTCACATTCTCAAATGAGAGTTTCCTTTTTCTGGTTGGTTGTTCAATTTAGTGAATTTTCCAGAAAATGAGCAGGTATATGAGCTGAATAATCAGTGGCTGTTTTGTAACACGACTAAGGATGCACCATAACTGTTTTTTAAAACCGATACCGATAACTTTCAGCTCCTAAAGGCCGATAACTGATAACACACACATATACCTAAGATCATTACATCAATACTATGAACAAAATCAAAAATAGTTTTGACTTTTTGTATGAACAGATATTTATATTTTCCAATGAAAAACTATTTACAAGCCTCTCAAACATTTTCTTAAAGCTATCAAACAAACCTATTTGATATCTCACATCAACTTAAATAAGGTTCATTACTGACTGATATAAAAAATAAAGGCTCCTTGAACTGATGGAAATACATGCATCAGAATTACTAACTGAAAAAGATTAACATTTAAAGGATTTTGACTTGTGGTTCCATTTAAATTAATACCTTTAATTAAAGTAAATGAGGTTCAGTAGTTTTATTTTTTAATCTCATGGAAGCTTTAGATGAGAGGAATGAGGGAGAGGAGAGACTGCTGCTGGATTGCGCACGTTAGCATTAGCTTCCGTTAGCTCACATTAGCGTGATTTCAAAACTCCATGGAAGTGATTGTTATGTTGTAGGTGGCTGATCAGGTTTTACGTATTAAAGCTTGTGCTTCCCTCCTCGTAGAATTCACTCGGAGGATTCGTCACAAATAACCACCAAACTATCTTCTTCTGAAACTTTAACGAAGTTCCACGCCGCCATGTTTGTTGTGATCAGCGCTGTGCTGCAGGCTGCATTCAAGGTGTAACGTAAATTCCTACGTTCCCTCGTTTGCTAGTCGTTCTTTCAGTCTTTTCAATTTTTTTCTTTTTTTATATGTAACATGTGGGAAAATACTGCGAATATCAATTAAAGTCAGCAACTACTAAAATTATGACCGAGTTAACGAGTTGTTTTCTGGCATGAGGGGGTATTCTTGATTTTCCTGATTGAGTAATTGTTTTTCTGATTATGCCGACGTCACTTGAACATAACATTCACTGCCGGTCATTCAAGGCTCAGAGGGAGCGAGACACTGCTGTGTTGACAGAAATATAAATGTTATCGGGGCTATTCGTCGTGATATTGGACTTATCGGGATGATGTCATCATTTCCTGTTATCGGCCCGATAGTTATCGTTCACCCCTAAACACGACAGATCTGTACATCACATGTGCTCAGAGGCGGAATAACATAGTGGCTTAAAAAAATATGACAAGGAATCTTTAAGGACGACCCTTTGCCAGTTGCATTTTTAATGAAATGCAACAAAAGTTTAAAGTAAGGAAAGAATTTTGGAGCTCGCTCAAGTGGTTTTGGAGATCATTGCAAATATCCATACTTGAATATTACAGCGCCACCTGTTGGACCCTGACTTTGGTTATGAGCTCTGACTGCTGTTTTGCACGTTGTCACAATGTTTCTGTTCCAAAATCTTCCATCTGAGGCGAAATAACCAAAGTGTCATGAAGAAAAACTGCTGCCAGAGTACTAGTCATGCAAACTTTTACTTTTATTACGTAGACTCAGATAACAGTACGGGCTACGAATCTAAATGTAATTGCTTTATTTGTTGTTGGATAGTTTGATCTGTAACTTAGCCTTATATTTTACATGTATTTCTATGTTCTATACAGTCCATTCATATTTACAAAGTCTAATGTGAGCTTTCATATGAACAATGAAGTTGTGGGGGATGTTTGCATAAGACCTCTCTTTAACATGGATGTGAGAGCAGAATTTGAACGTGCTATAGAAGGGATGCAGTGGGCAGGGCCGTTTCTAGTCACCTTGGGGGCCCTGGGCAAGAGTGAGCATGGGGGCCCCCCCGGCCCAAAAACACCAAGAAGATCATTCAATCACAAAATCTTTTATTTTAAATAACAGAAGTGCACAATAATGTAAGAACACTTAAAATACAATATAACATAACAAACAACTGAAATGTGCAAAGTTTGACAAAAACGCAATAAGCAAAAAATATCAAGCAAAAAATTAAAAAGTTAAAATAAATAAATAGTTAGTGGTCTTTGGTTCCAGATCCATGTCCTGGTGGAAACTGTTTTTAAAACCTTGTGCAAATGAAGTGATGACGTCTTCCAGGTCCAAAGAACGTCTCACATCAGGTTCTGTTGAGATCAGCGCCGGTTCTGTCAGACTGGGACAAAGTGGCATCACTTTTTTTTTAATAATGTCAGCTTATACACCTTTGAACTTACCACTTTCCCGTTTTCTTTTTTCTTCTTCATCTTTTTTTTTTTTTTGTTTGTTTTTTTTCCTTTTTGCGTGTCCTGATGGATGTGCTCGCTTCATTTTTCTTGTATCGAGTTTGAAGCGCCCCAGAAAGCCCGCCACGGGCAGTCGGGGCCCCATTAGGGGGGTTCCAAATGTGTCGCTGCAGTGTCTGTGGAGGTTTCAGGTTGTGTCATTGATATGGTTCGATATTGGCCGCTTGTCGGGGGGTCCCTTAACACACGAGGCAGTGACAGCTAGTGGGGCCCAATGCGAGGGGGTTTTCAACATATCGTCGTTGAAGGCAGTCCTGTTGATCCATTAAAGTTTAAAGCACTCCACTATCCATGTGTGTGGCACAATCACTCAAGGCAGTGGACAGGTTGGACGACTGCCCTGTCAACCATTAGCTAACGCCTAGCCCCTCCGTTACTGTCAATTCCATTCTGTGTCCTGCTCATGTATTGACCCATGTGCCAACTGACCTCACCTCTCACCTGATAGGTGCTTCCATGTAGCGCTGAGGCAAGTTATCGGCCATAGTTGGATGGTATTGTTCTCTTCTGGGGGGCATTCATGATGAAAATCGTCTGGCCCTTTGGTCAACCATTCTGATGTTAGCAGGTGATTCATTTGTGCTGCCAGGCGTTCATGGGGTGCAGTTAGCTTACTGAGCTAGTCGGTATCCAGCTCTTCATTTTTGACACCCTTTTCTGGATGTCTGCCACTGCAACAACTAACTGGATCTTGATCTGGGAGGTTTCTGTGTTCTGCTTGTAGATCCACCAGCCTCTGAGCGTTTGTGTTGTTCCCTCCTTCTCCCAAATGTTCTTCCAGTCTTGTTCCATCTCTGGGTGGTTCTGCTTCCACGTTTCTGCCCTGGTACTGGTAGTAGACCTTGGACGGGTCGTTGGAGAACATACCGACTTCATCCTTTAGGGCCATGAGCAGTTGGAGTCTATCACAGCTGTCGTCTGTTTCAGACGTCGTCCAGCTGTCGGTGGGCAAGATGAAAGTGTTGCCAATCCATATAATGAAAATTAAGGAGAATTTATGCTTTTATGTTGACCTTTGACCCTCTTCTGTCTCCAACCTTCTGGAATATAACACTGCAGTATTGCTTTGATCGGGAACATTTCTTATCTTAAAACCAAAGGCAGAGCACAACATTAACAAAGGTTTACTGTTAAAATAGAGATCTTTATTGATGTTGATAAGAAAGGTTTGTCATCTATGTGATCTGCTGTAGGTGTGGCTCTGCCTGAAGTCCAACGAGTGCAGGGCGGTTGCCAGGGCTGCGTACAGGTGAGAGCTGCTAAACCTCAGGCAGTAAACTGGGCTGCTAACAGGGTCGGAGCTAAGCTGGAAGAACTGTGAACCAAACAAAACAAAGTGTCAATAATGCAACTAGAACAAGTTATTTTGTTTAATAGCTGGGATTCACTGATTTTAAGCATCTTTTGAAAGCATATGCTAAGTATAAGCATATGCATAATTTATATTAGTAATCTTGCTGCAATATGCGTTCAAGCGATGCTATACCTACCTGCAAGCATTTAGTCTGGCGTCTGTCCCAAAGACGTACGACACCATAATATGAAGAGCCACTCGCTATCATGTGATTTCCATCCGTCTGGATGCAGTAGAGGGCGCTGTCATGAGGCTCCTCCCACTCTCTCACACACTTCCTGTTGGGAAAAATGAGAAACCTTAGACATGTCTTCAGAGGCTTAGGCTTTTGTCTTCGGTTTTTGTATCTGTGATGTGAGAACGGTTTGAAGTAGGGATGCACAATAACTGGTTTTTAAAACCGATACCTATAACACGCACATATTCCCCGTCCTTCAGGTTAGATCTTATCAGTTCGGCTAATGGTTCAATGTTGAGAGTAGGGATGGGCATAATTAATTGATTAATCGATGATTGATCATTAAGAATTTGGTCGAAGAAATTAATTTTCATCGATGAACCGAATGTTTTTTTTAACAATCTGAATGTAGGTTCTCAGTTCACGTCCTCAAACAATGCGATGCATTTCTCTGTGCCACCGATAGAAATGTGCCACCAGGGGGCAACATTTCACCATCACCCTACCCTGGCTGGACTCAGTTGTTACATGCTAGCTTCTGTAGGTCATCGCCTAATCATGAAGCGGTCGCGGTGAAGTGTGGCGTGGAACCATTTTAGTTTAGAAAATGACCAAGTGTACTGCAATCACTGCAATGCTAATTACAAATACAATTAATCGACAACGACAATGATGTATCACTTGAACAACGCGCATCCAAGCCTTGTGAAGGACGGTGGAGGCGGTTCATCATCAGCCTAGCCTAGCCTAGCCTAGCCTAGCCTCAACTCGGTGTTAGCACGGACCAGAAGGAGCTGCAGCGCACATCGAGCACACAACAAGCGCATCTTTTTAAGAAACAAAAAGCCTGTAATACTGGCGCCTTGATATAAATTGTCCTTGTTAAGTAGTCTCCTCGATATCTCTTCTTTTATTATCGTTGTTTTTTTAAAGAAAAGAAACAGGAAATGTCACGTTATTGTCGACCACAAACATCCGGGCCACTGAACACATCTGGGCATGCGCGGGCCATAGCAACCAGGCCATAGCAACCAGGCCAAAGGGGAAAACAAACGTCACGCCGATATCGAGAATATTTGTGATAGTTTTAAATATAAAAATGTTAATGATTAATCGATTATTAATCATTAATTCTCCCAACGATCGAAGAATAAATCTCGACCAAATGCCCATCCATAGTTGAGAGCAAACAAAGAGGGTGACGTGTACCCCGTCCTAGCAGGAAACATTCAGAGCAATGCCCGTTTACTCGAACTCTGGATCTGGGATTTTTATAAAAATATATGATTGAAGCCCATTCTGCTGAGTCTGTTCTAAGAAGGTCCAGTCGACCCGGTCAATGACGGGACGTCCATCTTGGCTGCAAGTCTCTTCTTACATTATCGGTTCCTTGTCTATTGTTAATAAAACCTGTCTGGTCTGGCTTTACAAGTTTCCAATGTATTTTTTTTTCTAATGTAAATGGGTAAATCCCACGTACACGCTGAGTAAAAGAAACAATATACTGTAGATATACACACTATACTGTACGATATCTTCTTTCTGGAAACAAAAAGATATAAATCCAGGTTGGGTTAGATAATGATTCATTACAAAAAGCTTTACAGGAGCAAAATGACTGTAAATCAATGTAAAGGACTGTTAAGTGATGAAATGATCTTGGTGTGTGTGAAGCAGAGCGAAATGGAAGCTGTGGTTTAGTACGGGGAGGTATTTTTTACTAACATCAGTCCTCCATTAGTGCAGACTCATCAATAAGTGATGGAAGAGCAGACAAAGAGGCAGCACACAATAGTACACACAAAGACACAACCCAATGTGGTGGATGCACAACCAATAAAAGGTAATAAACTGTTTATATCTGTGTGTGAACAGCGTGAGGACCTGGTGGATGGATGTATGTGCACAAGTAAAGTCTTTATTTCCTTTTTGTCGATCACAGTAGCTTATTCTTTAATAGTCAATCACAACCTGAACCTCATGGATAACCTCGAGAGTTTTCTGAGACTGGTTAGAATTATTATTATGAATTATTTATATCTAAAGAGGGCCCCCTTCTGCCCAACCTTTCCCCATCCCAAACCATAAATCCCTAGAGAAATCTGCCAATCAGATCTGATTTATCTTACTTGACTGATCTTCAAGAAAAACATCCCATCACCCCTGTTGTCCAAAATAAATGCTGCCCTGCCCAAATATGACACTGTGCATTAATTTGAGCTCAGCTCCTGCAGCAGGGGCCGGGCCGGTGTCGGTCAGGTGCAGGCGTCATTAGCAGCAGTTGAAGACATGTTTCTCACCAGGGATGTTCCTGGCGACTAAACGAAAGTTTTAATTAAGACTAGTCGACTAGTCTAAAAAAAAAGATGCGCTCCAGCCTGGAAGTTATCAGTTAGCATCCCGGTACGGTGTATTCAGGCTCAACATATTCCGTTAGCTTCCTGAAGCCTTTACCTTCCACAAAGTTAAGTGGAAGCATATCTTGCGAAGTCATTATTGTGATGAGCTGCGTTATCCTCTCAGACCGGACGGGAGAACACGTCTCCGGGTAAACGATGTCAAATCGGCCTGAGTGTGGCTAGCACCGCTAGCATCAGCACCGCTAGCATCAGCAGCCGTCGTCTCGTGCAGATTAACATCCAAATGCTTGAGTTGAATGTGGTTGCTCATTGCTCCAGTCGAGTGATTGTATTCCAGTTGTTTCTGACACAGTCTACATACTACCTTGTTTTCATTTACTAGATTAAAGTACCGCCAAACCGCGCTGGTTTAGCGAGACTATCTTCCCACCGTGCCGTTTTAAAACTCCAGTCTACTCGAGCATTGCTGTGGAGAGGAGGACTGCTGTCTGACGGCTCTGTAGCCCCGACTAGTGGCGGGCGGCTGTATGACAGTTAAGCGGCCTTGTACATGAATAAAACACAAATTGGTTTAAACGACTAATATTTCTGGTGCCGACTAGTAAGTGGGCGGACGTTTAATCGTTTAGACGACTAATCGCGTGCGCTTCCCTATTTCTCACTGACAGTTAGCTTCCATAACTAGTTCCTGATTGGAAATTAATCTGAACGTCTGTGAGGTTCAGAAGTAGCAACTAGATCTCGTTAGCCCACCTCAACGCGCAGCATGTGTTCACGCTCATTTCACCAGGAAAGCTTTCCTTGTGCTACCACTTGGTGGAAGTCATTCTTTGAAAAGCAGGAAATAAACCGTTTTTGGTGTCATAACTTAATGTTAGGCTACACTGTTTTCATAAAAACAGCAGGTGATATTTCTCAAGCCATTAGGATAATCTCTGCAAACATATTAGAACCTAACTCAATATTGTGGCATAATAATAATAATTTTTTGTCGTGGTAATGGAGACCTATTTGTTCCATTACTATTTATTCAACAGAACAATAATGAGATTAATTGGTAGAGAATAATATAATTTCAATTAAAAACTTTATTTTTTTTTTTTTGTCTTTTATTGAGGTGTGTACATGTTTGATATACTGGACATCTTGCCTGTATAACAAGAAAACTTTTAATTAGTACTGTTCAGTGATTTTAGCAATTTGTAGAATTGTTTCATTATGTTTTGAAATAGTAAGTGAAATCTCAATATGTAGTAGTTCTCACCACTTACTGGCTTAAAAGCTGCTGGACCAAACCATGATGATGGGGGGGGGGGGGGGGGGGGGGATTAGGAACATATGCAAGAGTATGTGTTATTGAATTACTTATGGTCATTAGTGTTAATAAATATGTAGATATGTATTCATATCTATTCTTCATGTTTTTTTAATATGGTGTGATGTCTGTGTAAATATATTGTGTTTTATTCTGGTCCTTCCTCAGTAGGCTCATCCAATTAAGTTTTGACATGAGAGAGTTTAATAGAAGTCCCAGCATTTTTCTGTCCACCTATAAGGGTTTTAGCTAATTAGCTAATACCCTAATCATTTATTTTGCTGTGGAAATGAGGCCTCAAGTGACTCATGTAACTGCAACCAGACTGACGTGTGTTTTGGGGTTATTAACCCACAAATCAGTGTTTGATTGATGATTTATCACATTTTCATGTGGCTTGCTCTCAAAAAAGAGCTCATTCCTTTTGTTCTGAGACGGATAAATACCTCACCGCACATAGAAATAAAGACAAACTGGAAGATGTGCTGTATGCAGTGTGTCCCTGAGCCGTGATACTGTGATCCAGAACTTTCTCCTCTCTGGTCGGGTATTTAACCAGCTGTCTGTATTTAGGGAGTTCATGAGTGAGGTTACCTTTGTTAAAGTCTCCAAGGACAATAACTAAAGAGTCCAGGTTTGGTTACTTGGTATCAGATCAAAAATAATTAACCCAGTATCGCCCACCTCTAGTATTTGCATTAAAAAGAAGAGTGATATATTTTTCCGCATTAATGCAGAACATTGGTTGCGACACCAAGCTGAACGAAGAAAAATTAATTATATTGTCATATATAACAAAAACAGGTATTATTACAGCTTATACTTTCCCCAACTCTACAGGTAAACAGCACCTTCAGTGAAGCTGCTCGTACAGGTGACTGGACTGATACCCACAGAAGACAGATACTGTCCTCAAACAACCGAGTCAAAGGTGCTCATTAAAACACACACAAACTTAACTTAGGGGGACATTAATTTAACCAAAAAGTAATAAGGATGAACATAAAGTCAAACTACCAATAACTCTCACAAGGCAACACTAAATTAAAATGCTAACAAACAAATAAACTTTCAACACCTTAACAAGCAGCGCCGCCAAAATATGCTGGTAAACAGACAAGATAACTAGATAACAGATAACTAGACTGACATAACCCTAACCCTAACCACATTAATTCACTAAACATGACCAGTATAAGCACGGACAGTACTGGGAGGTGATACTGGTTAAATGAAGAGGCTAAGCTGACTGAACGAGCTGAAGGAGCTAAAGTCACTTTACTACTGTTTACATTATGTAAAATAATGTAACGTTAGACTGTAACTATGTAACTATTGTATTTAAAATACAACATGATCAATTTCACACAGTAATCACAAACATCATGCGCAAATATGTGTCTTTAAAGGAAGCTAGAAGTGCAAGAATACTGAAAGCGATGCCAACTTCTATTGTGGCTTTTGCAGTTGTGTTGTTGCTGAGTTGTCACGGCAACTGTAGCGCCGGGCCAAAACAGTGTAAAGATTCATATCTTAAGAAAAGTCAAATCTGTTTTGCATTTAATGGCAATAAGAGAAAAAAAACGAAAACTGTTTAAAAATTCAATTCATTCAGTTGTTAAACTCGTGTGCTACGATTATCCCAGAGTTTCTGTTATAGTTTGGTCATAAATATAACAAGTGACTCTCTCATGATTCTAAATAAGTGAAATGTTGAGAACACTTGTTAATGAAATAAAGTTTGCCAAATTTTACTCTGCAATAATGAATGAGACGATTATTGACGAGACGACAGAACTGGTGTCTGTCAGGAATCTTTTTTTAGATTTTACCAGAAAAAAAAACAAAAAACAGAAGATGTGTAGTTTCAACTCTTACAGGACGTTCACGATGACATGTATGATACGATGACGTTTCATACATGTAGAGGACATTGTTATGACGGTGTATCAGTGTCAGAATTGCACTGCGCACCTCATGAATCTGGTTGTCCACGATGCCACACAAAACATCTGAGCATGCTACAATTTTATGATTTTATGACAGCTGGTGAATTTCAGATCAGAGTAATTAAGTCACAAACGCATCTCACAAGGTTTCAAAAGTTTGAAGAATAAGACGGACCATCTTTGTGTGTCTAACACACTGGGCTCTTGCTAAATTTCTTCTGGACCTCCATAAGTGAAAAGAGTGATGCTGGAGGCAGAGCTCGTCGACTACTTGTGCATCTTCAGATATTCAGGATTTGGAGCTTCCCAGTAAGGGACTGGTTGGGCGGGCGGCCCACACACAGAGGTCACTGGTTTGACTCTCTCTCTTTGTGTCCTCCCATTCTCTCTCTCTCACTGTGGAATAAAGGCCACTCATGCTACAAAAAATAAAAAATAAATTCAGAATTTGTTTTGTTTGTCATGAAAACGGTGAACATTCCAGAAAAAGCCAGTAGCACATAATAGAAAGCTAAACGGTTGCTTGATGTTCTCAGAAGAAAAGTGAAATGCAGCAGTTAAACTGGGAGTGTTGAATTTGTTTTAGATTCTGGATCTGCTCAATAATTTATGGCTGTATGATGGTTTTTATTTATGTAGTTTTGATGGCTATACTTGTACGTTTGTTGGTGTGTGTAAAAGTAAAACTGATTTAAGCAAAAACATACAGATAAATCTCTGCATGAATTCCACTAAACAACAAGGTTTTTAGAGTCAAATTATTGGCTGTACATCTATTCAACAATTTTGTTCAAATTTTACCCACCTAATGGGAAGATAATATCTAATCTAGTCTGTGTTGAAGATTTATTTATGATTACTGAGAGACTATTTTTTTTTGACTTGTGGTGTAATACTTATGAATATCAGTAGGTGGCAGCCAAACATTTGACATCTGAGCCAGAACTTGTCTTTCCCAGCTTGTTAGCTTTTTCCTTCATTCCCTATAAAGGAGTCAATACAGGACTCTTTGTTTTATTTGTAAATTAAACTTTCCTACATAAAATATTTTGCTAAGGCTGAAATCAGTTACCCTTTAGCTCTGAAGCAACAGTTCTAACCAACAAGCCACCAAACTCCCTCTCATTAATATCAGTATATTTATTTCAGATATTGTCCTTGGCATCAATCAATCGATCAATCAAAACTTTAATTATATAGCACTTTTCATACACATAAAAAACAGGAACAAAACACATAATAAAAACCCGTCCCTTCTCACCCCGGACACACATAACTGCACACACACAAGCACATACATGCACACTCACAGCACAAAGTAACAAGTTAAAGATGGCCAAAGACCGTTAAGACATTTAAAAACCAATAAAAGAACCTTAAAGTCAATCCTGAAACACACGGGGAGCCACAGCAGCGATTTTAGAAGTGGTGTAATGTGTTCCCGCCCCCTGGTCTTGTGTTCCCGCCCCCCGGTCTTGTGTTCCCGCCCCCTGTCTTGAGTTCCCCCCCCCCCTGGTCTTGTGTTCCCGCCCCCTGGTCTTGTGTTCCCGCCCCCTGGTCTTGTGTTCCCGCCCCCCGGTCCCCCCCTGGTCTTGTGTTCCGCCCCCTGGTCATGGTCTTGTGTTCCCGCCCCCTGGTCTTGTGTTCCCGCCCCCTGGTCTTCATCAGTAGTTGTAAACTAGAAATGGTCTTTTTGGGAAGACCAGAGAGGGACATTACAGTCGTCTAGACGACGGGAGATAAAAGCATCAGCACCTCCGTGTTAGCCTGAGAGAGAAACGGGACGACTCTGGATATATTCTTAAGATGATAAAAACCTATCTTTGTTACGTTTTTTTTAGGTGAGGGATAAAATTTAGCTCAGAGTCAAAAATGACACCCAGGTTCTTGACACATTGTGCAGGTTTCAAAGTTTGTCTCTCTTGCCTTCAGGGCCGATAACTAAGACCTCAGTTTTGTCCTGGTTGAGCTGAAGGAACTTCTCTGCCGTTCATGTCTTGATATCTGACATACAATCAAAACATGGGGCATCAACTGGTCCTGTGTCATCAGGAGACACAGCGATGTCCAGCTGTGTATCATCTGCATAACTGTGGAAGCTGATGCTGAGTCTCCTGATGACGCATATAAAGATTAAAAAGATTTGGACCTCAGATTGACCCTTGAGGCACCCCGCACATAATTTTATGCATTCTGGAGGAGCATGTATCCATACTTACAAAGAAACCTCAATCTGTGATATAAGAGCTGAACCAGTTCAGAACAGTACCAGAGAGGCCGACCAGGTTTCTGAGTCCGTGTTTAATAAATGTGATGGTCCACTGCATCAAAGGCGGCACTAAGATCCAGTACAACCAAAACTGTAAAACCAAGACATGGGAAACTTGCAAAGATGCACTGACCTAGTTCAACTAAACAGGCAGATTATTAACTATTCTGTTTGCAAAAGTAGAATTCAAATTCAGAACCTCCACCAACAGAACTGATTGTGAAAAGTTAGTGGATGGATGGATGGATTACATGAGAGCTTTGAAATACTCTTTTTCCAGATCAATATACACAGTTCTTACATGCAGCCGGTAAAGTTCTTGTCTTGCACAGCAGATGGAATTTGATTCTTGTGCAGTTTACGAGAACAAAACTACTAGAGAATCAAACGGGGGTAGCTGTCACTCATGGAGGGGTTCAGTCTGTTGGTGCTTGATTTGTCTGTCTGTTGAAGTCTGCTGGTTATTTCGACAGTAAGATACATCATCCATTCTGCTAAGTTTTATTTTACTTTTTTAAACTTATCTATAAAGGTTTTCCATAGGCAACTTCCCAACTGTTTCTATGAAACAGACCATCTGATGCAAACATGTCACAGACAGAATACACTGTTTTTCTTGCATTGAAAACTGCTGATACTGTTATTCTGTTTGTTTAATGCTACATGACATTATGTCGGATTTCTTCACCTAATCCTGAACCAAATGATCAACATGACAAGGATTTGGATATATTTGGATATGGATATATTCGTACTCAATATCTGGGATAAAGCCAAAGCCAAATTTCTTGTGTCTGTGTCTGTGAGTCCTGCCATCTGCCTAATTCCGATTCCTAATTCCGAACATGTATGTTGCACTTCACAAATAATCCTAAGCATTCATAATTTAACCATAGCCTTTTGTACTTAGTAGGTGGATAATGTAATAGACTGTATTGATAGAAAGGCGATACTATTCATCTTGAGATTTAAGACGGTCAAACACATCGGTCTCAGAGGTTCCTATTCAACTTTGTTTTCATATGTACTGGCTTTCGTGTAAAAAGAAACATGCCACTTTTTTAAAAGTTCACTCATAAACGGATCTAGATGAGGCAAGCACTGTACTGTAAAAATTTTAAGCCCTGAGATACATGTTACATGGAGTACAATTGGAGTTACTGTTTAAAGTCAGATTTTTACTCCATGCTTCCATAACGTTATTGGTGACATAGCTTTTGAAAAAGGACCAAGGACTAGTGACAGTTGCGTTAATCACTCCAGACAGATAAGATGACTTACTGTGGACTGAGTCGAAGGTCCCAAAGTCTAATGAAGGTATCGTAGCCACAGGTGAAGAGCTCAAATGGAGACTCAAATACTATATCCAAAATGCCAGCACCGTGACGAAACTGTGTTCCCAGACTGCACATACATGCTGATCTGTGGAAGAGAACAAGATAGAACAGCTATCAGAAAAAAAAAAATGTTCTTACTTGCAATTGTACATGCAAGAGAGGGAAAAAAACTCATCAATCATTCATCCATCCATTCATCCATTAGCTCCCGCTTGGTCTGGAGTCGGGTCGTGGGGGGCAGCAGCTTCAGCAGAGAGGTCCAGACCTCCCTCCCCTCCCCCGCCTCCACCAGCTCCTCTGGGAGAATCCTGAGGAGCTCCCAGACCAGCTGAGAGATATAATCTCTCCAGCAGGTCCTGGGTCTTCCCCGTGGTCTTCTCCCAGTTGGACATGCCTGAAACACCTCCCCAGGGAGCGTCCGGGGGGCATCCTAACCAGAATGACCACCTCAACTGGTCCTCTCGATGTGAAGGAGCAGCGTTTCTACTCTGAGTCTCTCCTGAATGACCGAACTTCTCACCCTATCTCTAAGGGAGAGTCCAGCCACCCTGAGGAGAAAACTCATTTCCACCGCTTGTATCCGCAATCTCATTCTTTCGGTCACTACCCACAGTTCATGACCACAGGTGAGGGTTGGAACAAAGATCGACCGGTAAACAGAGAGCCTTGCCTTTTGGCTCAGCTCTCTCTTCACCACAAACGGATCGGTACAGAGTCACCACCACACAACGGACCGGAGTACAAGAGTACACCACCACAACGGACCGGTCACACCTCACCAAGAGGACCGGTCCAGAGTCACACCACAGCAGACGCTGCACCAATCCGTCTGTCGATCTCCCGCTCCTTTCTCCCATCACTCGTGAACAAGACCCAGAGATACTTAAACTCCTCCACTTGAGGCAGAACCTCACTCCCGACCCGGAGGAGGCATTCTACCCTTTTCCGACTGAGGACCATGGTCTCAGATTTGGAGGTGCTGGTTCTCATCCCTGCTGTGAACCGCTCCAGCGAGAGCTGCAGATCCCCACTCGATGGCGCCAACAGGACCACGTCATCTGCAAACAGCAGAGACGAGATCCCGACACCACCGAACCAGAACCCTTCCACTCCATGGCTGCGCCTAGAAATTCTGTCCATAAACGTTATGAACAGAACCGGTGACAAAGGGCAGCCCTGGCGGAGTCCAACTCCCACCGAAAACGAATCCGACTTACAACCGGCAATGCGGACCAAACTCCCACTCCATCTGTACAGGGACTGGACAGCCTGTAACAACGGGCCCAGAACCCCATACTCCTGGAGTACCCCCCCACAGGAACCCCTACTCCTGGAGTAACCCCCCACAGGACCCCCATACTCCTGGAGTACCCCCACAGGACCCCCTAATCCTGGACCCCCAACCCCATACTCCTGGAGTACCCCCCACAGGACGCCCATACTCCTGGAGTACCCCCCACAGGACCCCCATACTCCTGGAGTACCCCCCCACAGGACCCCCCAGACTCCTGGAGTACCCCCCACAGGACCCCCCGAGGGACACGGTCAAATGCTTTCTCCAAGTCCACAAAACACATGTGGACTGGTTGGGCAAATTCCCATGTTCCCTCCAGGACCCTAAATGAATTAAAATAAGTTTACTAATCCATTAACTGAAATAATCTCAGTGTATTTTTGAGATTTTCTAGTTTAGGATTAAGCATTTGCAACACTGCAATGTCCTATTTTATTAGTTCATTCAAAATAACTTTTTATGAGCCCTTTCTTCTGTTGTATTTGGGAAGCATGGACATTTTTTTTACAAGAAAAGCTATGCCAAGACAGACTTTCATCCAATTAACTTCAGAAGGGATTTTAGTTTTATGCTGTGCTTTAAGTATTAAGTGACTCTCTAAGTCATTTAATGCAGTAACTTTGAACGTCTTTTTACCCCGCATATATAACTGCTGATTATTCCATGTGAACAAAATGGAGAAGAATGTGACCTCCAAAAGAAATTCCAGGCTATGTTCCCATCATTTAGACAAGGAAAAGATTAGCACTGACGGCTACATAAGTGGTGATCCTGTCCACTTTACTAACTAGAGGAAGCCCGAAAGGCACAGATATGCACCACTGGATGAGTGAGAGCACCGCCTGTTGGTTCCAAACATAGTGATCAGTTTGACTGTCGTCGATCGTCTTTGACTGTCAACTTCCTGGAACACAATTCAGTGTTTTTCTAAGATCCACCCACAAAAGTTAAAAACATTTTGTATCTATGTACTCGAGGCAAACCCCAAGTTTTTCATTGCTCTTTGTACTTTTAAGTGCAAAATTACAGATTTTGGTTTATGGAACTGCAGGATAATATTACACTGATAACAATTAAAATCTAAATTAGAGTGCGAAGCACACTTGGGTTATGCAACAAGACAATGCTCTGAAACACACCAGCAAGTTGACCTCTGATTCACCCACTGAAATACATTCAAATAGGAGATGGGGGGGTTGCATCAAGCATCACGACACCGTTCATTTACATACTCCACAGCACACCTACATAGTACATACAAACTGATTACTACCCGTCTTGTGTCTTTGTCTGTCCTGTCCTTTCATGCTTCACTTTGGTGATTTTAGTCCTCTCTGACAGAATCAAGGTTTCAGTTCATATTGATAGTATTAACAGCACTGAAATGTATTCCGTTTTTGGAAACTTTTGGTTTTAGTATGATGTACTGAACTAAAAGCAACAGAACAAGAATACAAGAACCTGCAGATACTTCTGTGGCTGATCAGTTTATGGTGGATGATTATCCAAAGATGGAGCCGGACAGCTTGGAAGAAATTCCTTGTCTCGTGGTGATCGGCATAGGCTTGGATCTCCTTGGCTTTCTTGGTCCACCAGTCATTCTCAAGCTTCCGTATGGTACACTGAACAATAGCCTTGATCTTTCGGAAGGCAGATTCCTTGCTTTTAGAGGTTGGTTGGCTTTTCCATGTTAATCGGGCCCTCCGTTTTTGGTCTATGAGGTCATGGATTGACAGGTTGTTCTCATCAAACCCGTCTTGTTGGCGTCGCTTCACATAGCCAATGGTCTCACAGGCAGCTGTGTTAATGGCGGTCTTGATAGTACACAACGAGTGTCCTCTGGCTCTGAGGAGGGGTGGGTGGCATCCTGGAGGAGTTGAGACAAGGCAGTCTGGAAACTACCAGAGATATCTGAGTCCTTAAGTGAAGAAATGTTAATTTCTTCCACGAGCGCATTTGCACATTGTCTGGGTTTAGACTTGATGCGGATTCGTAGGGACGAGAAAATGGGACGGTGGTCAGTCCAACAGTCATCAGCCCCTCTGGGGACCTTTGTGATCAAGACCATGCCTAGATCCTTCTTTCGAGTTATGACATACTCAATCAGATGCCACTGGCGGGAGCGGGGTGCACCCAGCAGGTCTTATCCCTGGAATGAAGTCAGAAGATGGCATTTGTTATGCACAGGTTAAAAATGCACACAAACCAAGTAGTAGCAAGCCGTTGGTGTTGCAGCTGCCAATTTCTTGCTTCCCAATGATGCCCTGCCAGAGTTGATGGTCTTTCCCTAGAAGCACTAATTGACACCATTGTCGGAGTCCAGGGTCGGAGCTTAGGCACTGATGATGGTAACGTGTCCGTATTGGAGAGGGATGCGAAGTGTTGTAATCCTTTCGCAAATGTGGACTGGGAGAAGGTTGTGCATCGCCATAAGTGAGTTACAAATAGCAAATCCGACTCCATGGAGGCGGGGTTCAACCACAGTTTTTCCCTTCCAGAAAAATTTATAACCTACCCCTACTTCTGTAATTTGGCCTTCTTCAGCTAGTCTCATCTCGCTCACATCGATGTTGTAGCGGGCAAGTTCCATCGCAACAAGTGCAGTTTGGTGTTCTGGCCGGTTGTTGTCGTCAGGTCCGTGAGGATACGAACATTCCAGGAGATGAGATTGGAGGGTCAACTTTCTCCTTTTTGTATTCTGACCCCAAGAAGTCGGTGAGTTGGCTGAGTGTCCGGTTACACTGCCGGACTATGAGGCAGCAAGCATGTTTGGCCACACCCTTTCTAGGGTCTTTTCTGGATCGGAAAGGGCAGCGCTACGGCTAAAAAGCCCTGCCCTGGCACAGATGCAGCTGCCGGAGGGTGACGTCGCCACCATATTCGCCAGCCCAGCTACCATTTTGCATGTGTTGCCAACGTGTGGTTCCCAGGCTAGGAGCTCCGAGGGCTCACCTGCCCCTGCTCACATCACCTGTCACCCATCGCCATTGGACTTTCAACAGATAGAGGAGAGATAGGAAAGCTCAGAGAGAGAGAGAGAAGGGTTAGCGCGACCTCCGAACCACCATCTTGATCTTCAGGCCTCTTGGTCTGCAGCAGCCAGAGGGATCCGAACAGCGGAGATGCCATGACAAACATTCATTTTCATATGCTTTTTCATTCAAGTTTGAAATGCTGCACCAGGATGTTTTGGATGCTGTGATGGTTTTCTTTGTTTTACTTGACAATTTTTTTAACCACCTATTTAGATGAGTAACCACAGCAACAGTTGTATACAAGCGGGAGCAGCTGGGGACCATTTCAGAAAGCGGGTTATGTTCAAACCCTGAGCATGCTGAACCTGAACTCAGGGAAACTCTGAATTTTCTGTTTTACAAAGTAATTTAGCCCCCAACAAGAGGGTTCACCTGAGCTGGTTTCAGAAACCAAGGTAACTCATACTCAGTCTGTTACCATGGTGACCGACTCTTTGAACTGAACCTGATTGAGAGCACCTTTACTACCGCATACCTAAATTTTCCATCTGTCTCCTCCCATTCATGAAGCTGAAATGGGTTCAGTTTCATCAGACAATTTGATCATATGATTCTGGAGACTTCTGAATGATGATATGCTGCCTTTGCATCAGGAAAGTATGTTGAAAGTATGTTGAGGATCCAAATGGATTTTACTATACTCAAGAAAGTTTACTATACTCGAGCCAGCCACTTGTATTTTTTGATACCCATAGACTGCAAGTGATACTCCGATCAATGTTGTAAAAATGTTAGGTCACTGTTTTTCTGCACACTTATATAACTTATATACTTATACTAATATACTTACATAATCTTAACCATCTGTGCATCACCTATCTTATACCCATACATCACACAAAACACCTTGGGTTATTTTATTTCATTGTTTATTTGCAAATATCAGTTTTCTTCAGAGCAACGGGGCGGTGGACAGACCTTATTAGAAAGAGAACAGTTTGCTGAACTGTAAGAAAAGTGGTCTCACTCGCTTTTTTTCCCTGCAAGTAGGATTTCATCTGCCACTAAATATTCAGCTGTTTTACTTTTATGCAGAAGTTATGTGATTAAAATAAAAGCTTGAATTCAACAAAGAAAAGTTGGAGGATATCGTCCATTTACCTACTGTTGCCATGGTGAACAGGTAAAAGGTACTGGCAATAGACCTCCATTGATGGTGTCTTTGTGTAGTTGAAGAGGAGTCATTGTGAATGCAGAGCAAGAGGAAAGCAGAAAGAAAGAAACATGAAGTTTAAACCATCACTGATTTAAACTTCAAATCATTCTGATGGAGGGAAGCCTCGATCACAATGGTGAAGGTGAGATCCCCTGAAGATGGATAAGCTTGGAGCACTGATGAGGACCTAGAGTATCACAGTTCTATTCAAAATAATGGCAATGTAAACTTCCTGTAATATTAAAAAAAAATACATTTGTCACATGTTTTTTCACGTTTTGATTTGTAAAATAGTGTGGAGTGTTTCCAATACATTTGCATGAACTGAAATAAAAGCTATTACAGGGATTTTGAGCTTGACTCACTAAAAAAAACAAACAAAAAAAAACCACTGGTATTATTTTGGACACAACTGTCTATTTTTAAATGAGATGTAGCTTTGGTATATTGCCAACTTCAATGTCTCTCTCCCTGGCTTTCAGATAATATGGGCAGACTGACATTTGAAGAGAAGCAGCTAAAGTAAAAACAGTGGAATTGCAGTGCTTGTGAACAACAGACGGTGTAATCTGGGACATGCTGCTGTGAAACATAATTTCTTCAGCCTGGATATTGAACTGTTAGCTTTAAGTTTTCATCCATATAGCCAGTATATATCAGAAAGTCAGTCATTTACAGCTTACTGAAGGCAAAGAGAGAGATAAATAAAAGGGGACTGCAGCATTTATAGTCCAGCCTGATCTGGTGGGGACACCTAATGATTTTGGGGTTCAGGCCCTATGACAGCCTGGGTGTGTTACTTTAAATCTGACCAGAAGTGAGCATATGAACAGCAGTATGATTGCATACCAATAAATAAGAGGTCTACAGATACAATATTTTCTTTGAGAATATTGTTATAAAAGTACAGAAAAGCTCAGAGAGAGAGAGCTGCATAGTGTCTTTGTAGACCTTGAGAAAGACCATGACAAGGTGCCGAGGGGAACTATGGTCCTGTATGAGGAAGTCTGAAGTAGAACAGAATTATGGTAGAGTGGTGGAAGACATGTATGAAAGCTGTAAGACAGTGGTGAGGTGTGCTGTAGGTGTAACAGAGAAGTTTAAGGTGGAGGTGGGATGCATCAAGGACCGGCTCTGGGTCCCTTCTTGTTTGCTATGGTGATGGACAGACTGACAGATGAAGTTAGAAAGGAATCTCCATGAACTATGATGTTTGCAAATGGTATTGGGATCTGTAGTGAGAACAGGAAAGAGGGCTAGGAAAGTATAGAGAGGTGGAGGAATGCCCTGGAAAGGAGAGATATAAAGGTTAGTTGTGGAATAGTGAGGTTACAGGGAGCAGAGATAAAGTAGATTGGATTTTGAGCACTTATGGTCAACAGTCCAGAGCAATGGAGAGTGTGGAAAAAAGGTGAAGAAGTTGGACTTGAAGGAGAAAAGTACCAGGTGTGATAAAAGAGTATCAGCATGAAATGAAAGGTGTAAAAGATGGTGGTGAGACCTCCAATGGTGTCTGGTTTAGAGACTGTAAATGACATGCCAGTCGCTGTGAATTTTGGACAAATGCTGGTCAAAGGAACATGATTTTGGTTACGTTATGTGGTGTATTTTGTCAATCCTTATTAGATCAGCCTGAGATTCACACAGAATATATTCATAAATGTTGTCCTTCACCATATAACGTTTCATAGATTGATGTCCAATAGCTCCTGTGTTATTCACTGTAAAACACTAAGTGGGTCGTTCTGCCACACAAAAATGTGAAAGATTTATCAATATCCTCCGCACCGGGGAGGGGATGAAAGATTAAAGTCTAAAAGGTAAAGGTAATTGTTGGCCAGTGTTAGAATCAAAGAACAGCAGTAATGTCCTCAGTTTTTCTGGTTGATGTAAGAACAGAAGAGCATTGCAGTAGTCAAGTCTGCTGGAGATGAAGGCTGGATGAACATCTGTCACTCTGCTCCACGGTTATAATAGTTTGGGATTTTCCATTAGTTTTAGTTTTTGTTTAGTTTTTAGTTTAGTTTTTCAAATTCAGTTAGTTTTAATTCATTTTTAGAGCAGCTTTGTTAGTTTTTAATTCATTTTCATTTTGAAATACTTAGTTTTAGTTTAGTTTTTATTAGTTTCAGTGTTAGTTTTAGTTTTATTTTGTAAATTAGGGTTGTAATTTTGGTTGGAGTGAAGCACTGAACTTTTTGAAGGCTATCCAATCACATAGTCGTGTTTACATTCTGGTCTCAATAAACATATTTATCAATGCATCTTCCCTCTTGTGGTGTTCCTGCGTATTTACTGACCAGCAGCTATCTGGTCTCCATGGAAACAGTCCATTATAGTTGCTGTTTTCTCCCGTTCCTTCCCAACGCTGACTGGCCTGCAGCTGTAGCTTCTCTTTCCAGGGGGCTAGCTTAGGCTAGCTTATCCAGGTAGTCTTGGTTGGCCTTCTTTCCAGGGGGCTAGCTTAGGCTAGCTTATCCAGCTAGTCTTGGTTGGCCTTCTTTCCAGGGGGCTAGCTTAGGCTAGCTTATCCAGTCTTGGTTCCTTCTTTCAGGGGGCTAGCTTAGCTTATCCACTAATTGGTTGCTTCTTTCAGGGGCTAGCTTAGGCTAGCTTATCCAGCTGGTCTTGGTTCGCCTTCTTTCCAGGGGGCTAGCTTAGGCTAGCTTATCCAGCTAGTCTTGGTTAGCCTTCTTTCCAGGGGGCTAGCTTAGGCTAGCTTATCCAGCTAATCTTGGTTAGCTTCTTTCCAGGAGGCTAGCTTAGGCTAGCTTATCCAGCTAGTCTTGGTTAGCCTTCTTGTGTGAGCTTTTCAAATGGACTTTCAGATTCGTGGGTTTTTTTCTCCGTCAGAAGTATTCCACA
Organism: Hirundichthys speculiger; assembly: GCA_018398805.1. NCBI lineage: Eukaryota > Metazoa > Chordata > Actinopteri > Beloniformes > Exocoetidae > Hirundichthys > Hirundichthys speculiger. Next base: position 92,417 of record JAGFBZ010002342.1, read on the forward strand.
CATTGTATCACCTGCTTCTACAACAAGGCTCTTATTTTTATCGTTAACACAGTCATAGTCAAAAAAATCCCAAATAGGACTTTTTTTGCAGTTGTTGTACGGCAGAGCGAAGTTAATAGACGTTTATGAGGAAAAAAAATTACAAACACGAAAACGAAGGACGTTCTTGACATTATTATATTTAATTTTAGTTCGTTTTATAAACACATAATACAGTTTCAGTTAGTTATCGTTTTTTAAAAAACTCTGGTTTTTATTTTATTTCAGTTAACGAAAATGTTTTTTCAATTCTAGCTTTTGTTATTTCGTTCGTTTTCGTTAACGATAATAACCTTGCTCCGGACATCAGAACTCCGACTCTCCATATTTGTTTGAGGTGATAAAAAGCTGTTTTCGTTACAACATTGATGGTGGCAACTTAAAATTCAGATCTGAGTAGATTCCAAACATGTTTTTTGTCTTCATACTTCTACATTCAAGTTGGACAGCAACTTTTATTCTTTTCATTTTATTGCCAAAAAGAACTATTTCTTTATTGTCTTTATTCCAATTTGCGTTGGAAGGCAGTGGCGATGGGGGCTGCTTGCAGCTTTAATTAACTTTTTATTTCCATTATTTCATGATATGTGAATTTATTATTTGTTGTGGTAATTTATTAATTGAATAGTTAGAGTTATAATAATTAGACAATTATTAGATTAATTACTTTAATCTGAACACTTCCACATATAATTCACTGGAACGCCTCTAAAAGTTTGGTTTTGAAGCCAAAATGCAATATTATAGCATGATTGTCTTTTTGTGGTTATGTAAAGTTTAAGTAATAAGTGAAATTTGCGTGTCTGGGTTCATGTGGCGTGAGCTGAGTATTTGGCGAGTTAAATTCCCAGCAGCACCGTGGTCCTGTGATCACAGCTCTGTACCGCTCGCTCCTCAGCTCTTGATTATTGGAGAATAACTTGTACTCAGCAGGGCAGATTATTGCAAAATAACTGTCTCTTTGTTGCTATTTAATACCATCCATGACCGTGACTATGTGCTACTCTCACATGTGTGATACCTGCCTCATAGCAACCATTTAAAGGAGCCCAGTGGCCTTGGCGACAGAACAGTCCTGTGCTTCAACCCACGCCCCCCTTCCTCGTCCTGCAGCTCAATCTGCAGGATCAGGCTGGTAATCTCATAGTCTTTCCCCAGGGGGCCTTCTTATTGGGCCAGGGCTTTCCCTACATGGCGCCTTATTGGGTGAGAGCTCTCTCATTTTCAGAGTCAGACGACTAAGCCGGGGCCAATGGGGAGTCTGTGATGATGCTGAGTTTGGGTCTGTGTGGTGTCGTAAGTCCTCATTTTCCCTTTAAATACCACGAAGCTTTCCACATGCCACACAAAATGAAATGTATTCAGGCCAAAAGGATACAATTCTGTTCATTCATAGCTAAATAATGACAAGAATACAAGTATCACCAAAAAGAAATCACCAATCCATAACCCTGGCCTTTGAAGTTCTACACTCTTTTACTATTCTAAATGTAAAAGTCATGAAAGTTGCGTACATCCAAATGTGTGAAATAAAGTGGCCCTGACATTTGTACAGGGTTTTTAAAGCCAGTAGCAGTGCCCGTTCAACTGTGTGCTGGCTAAACTTGCAGAACATTGACTCGCCGGACACACAATAATCTCGGAGAAACCGCTCTGTCCTGGACCTGGGAAGTAAGCCGGTTGGTCTCTTTCGCTTCTTCGCCAGTTTCTCAGATGGCCGCTTCAGCTTTTTTTTTTTTTTTTTTTAATGAGGAAAGCGGGGGCAGGAGGGGAGTGTCCCCACCTTTTAGTGACCCCTCTTGGAACAATTTTTCGAAAGAAAAGTTCCTTTTAGTCCGGGAGAAAAAAATAAAATTTTATGCAAATTGCCATTCAGTTCTGTTATATTGCGAAGAAGTGATAAAGTGAATTCCGTTTTTTAATCTCCAATTTCGTGATCGCGGATTCCATAAAGGCCCTACCCTCGCCACTGGCGACAAGGCAGAAAAAAACGGTCGAAATGGTCAAATTTTGGTCGCATTTGGCGACCAGTTAGTCGCCATTTTATGCCCTGAAATAGGTCACAAGGAATACAAGAAACAAGGATTACAAAAAAACAAGGAGAACTTTTAGACAAAACAAGTCCAAAACTAAACCTGGTCCATGACCGCTGCACACAATTGCAATGGGTCTATAATTGGAGAGACCGCTTAATTAGGAATAATACCTGATGGAAAAAGATGCCTCTACAGGGGTTGACATGAAAATCCAAAGGTAAGATTACACTTTTTATATTATGTGATATACTGGTTCTGGAGGCAGTATATCACATATACTGGTTCTGGAGGCAGTATATCACATATACTGGTTCTGGAGGCAGTATATCACATATACTGGTTCTGGAGGCAGTATATCACATATACTGGTTCTGGAGGCAGTATATCACATATACTGGTTCTGGAGGCAGGCATTTAGGTGGATCAGGGACCTCTGGCACTGAAAGCCTCTGTTTCATGCCCCATGTTATACAGGACAAACAAGAAAACATACATTTGCACACCTTCTTGGGTTTATATAGTGGGATGTCTATATACAACCTCATCTCCAGGGCAACCTTGTTCCACTCTGTAACAGCCTGTCTGTCTGCATCAGATCAATTTTTGTAATCAAGCCATTGATATTTTTAGAAACACATTCTGAATCTTAAATTTGTGAAATGCCTGCTGTATAAATATCTATGTGTTATATTTCAAATTTGTTTTCATGTTTAAAACACGTGTTTTCAATGTATCTGCATATTGTTAAATTAAAAGGCATTAATTGATGTAAAGCCTGAGAATGAAAAACAATATTTATAAGCACTCATTTAGGAAGCACATGTGTATAGAGACAAAAGCAGATTTTGTTTGTACCAACGAAAAATTCAACAACTAACATTTTCATGAATGCCAAAACACTTGCTCTGGTTACAGTTAGGGCTGCACGATTATGGAAAAAATGATAATCACGATTATTTGGATCAAAATCACGATTACGATTATTAATCAAGATTATTCAACAATAAAAAATATTTTTTGTTCAGAATGTTATTTAAAATCACGATATGAAATGTAACCAAGAAAGTATTGCATAAGGGATGGACAAATTATATAAAAGGCAATAGCATGAAACTTAGGCGGTCCTAGAGATTTTTAGCCATAAACACCAGCCTGTAAACATGTCTTAGCTTCAAGAACGCCCAAAGGCAGGTCACTACATTGTCCCCTACACTACATTGTACATGGTCACGATTAATCACGATTTTCAAAATTTTAATCATGGCAACCAAAAATCATGATTTCGATTATTTTTCGATTAATTGTGCAGCCCTAGTTACAGTTTATGCATAAATTCCCTTCTGCTCATGTTTCATGAATGTCCAGTCTCTCTCTCTGCTCTTTTTCTGCAGCTGTAGCTCTGCAATGTGGTTTTGTATTGTTTTATTGTAAAATGTATGGATGCCTCTAAAAAGATCTTAAAGGGAGAATACATTACACTAAAATCTCAACCCAAACAATCCAATTAGGTTTGAGACTTTGTTCTTTTGTTAATCTATTATCTATGTCTGCTTAATCTTGTACAAGGTCACAGGGATCTGCTGGATACTATCCCGGCTCTCTTCAGGTGAAAGGCAGGGTACACCTGGACAGGTGTACCCTACCACTCATGCTCATTCCTATGGGCAATTTAGAATCATCAATTCATCTTTTTGAGAAACATTGTTTTAAAAAAATTCAATGATTTTAATTATGCATTTGTTGGGGGCATTACCATAGAATACGGTGACACCCATGACAAAGATGTCCAGGGTTGACCGATAAAATTGATTGTCCGCGAGCCATTAACTTCTGATGTTCATGTAACAACTACAGTAATCGCGGTCTCAGTACATCGTGGAAGTTTCAAAAATATTCATTAAAAAAAATATATATTCAAAAAAGAATTTCTCTTCTCCAATCCTTTGTTTGAAAAAAAAAAAGCGTGCGAGGCTGAAGTGAAACACATCACATCAAGAACGAGACAAAGGGCAACAGGGACCTACAAGGGCCGACAGGGGAGGCCCCATGAACGAATATCGAGGCCTGTGATTGGCTGCTACGACGGTCATTACTGTGCCGTCGGTTGTCTGTACGCTGATTGGCTGACACGCGTCCCCGCATCTCCCATCTCAGCCACGCACAGAGGAGAGATCGTCAAAGCGAGTGTACGTTCAGTAAATTTTGCGTACGTGCGTACATGTATAGTGTATGTACATATACATGTACATGTACATCCACATCGCGGTTTTTACCATTTGCGCAAAGTGTGAAGGATTACGGTATTGTGACAAAAAGATGTGCTTTTGTCCCACCCCCCATTTTGAGCAAAAAAAAAAAGAAAGAAAAAGAAATTGGAAATATCGTGGAACATAATATGGTATATAGAAATAAATTTTGGTACTGTATTTAATTTCCGCTTAGAGAAACTTGTTATTATTACAAAGAACCCCATGGCAATTGGATTTTAGATGCAACAGCTCTGTTACTTGAGAACAAAGCAGTCTCGGACGGTTCAGGAAACTGTTTTGTGAGATGGGAAGCCCGTTGCCCTTCGGGGGACAGACTTGCCGATTGTTAAGAAGGAGCTATTGGCTGTGTGACACACAAAGTCTAAGTCCTTATTTAAGGCTGTCTGGCCTCACTGCGGGAGTCAGATTAGCTTTAAGGGGCCACACACATACAGAAGTTTCACAAGCTGTGAAAAGAGTCGTTAATGAATTGACAATGTTAAAAAAAATGTATAATAGAAACTAAGGGAATTATGTTTTAGTGTGGGCACAGCTAAACAAAACAGTGTCTGTGTGTTTTTGTGGTATTAGAGGTTGGAGGTTCTTGTAAAGTTAATTCCTTTAAAACAGGAGCCTGGGATGCAGTAGGAAATAAGCCTTTGTGTCAAAAGCCATCAGACAGGTAGAGAAAGGGAGCCCTGCTGAGGTTTTTACTAACTAAAACAAACAGTGCAACCTGCCGTACATCCTTAATATAATATAACCTGCATCTCTGAAATGTGTCCCTTAGTGGCAGAGACAGTAGAGGGGAGGATATAATGTTTTATGAGATTTATCAACAATGAACGGGCATCCTCAAAAAGCCACTTGCTTGGATGTACTGCAAAGACAATAAAGCTGCAATTTGTCCAACAGAGCCTGTACCCCAGTGTGGACATTTAACCCTGTCCTTTCAGACTCAGGAATGTGAGGAATCCTTGCTTGACCATTAGATTGTAAAAGAATGGCTCTGTTTCTGAAGGAACAACATGAAATGTTGGCAGTGGGGAGTGATTGTCCGGGTGCTTTCTCTTTGATGCTTTTTATTCTTCTGTGTTTGGCCATGAGTGAAAAAAACGGTGAAAAGTTAGGGTTTTGGTTAGTTGATGCTCTTTGTGTGGATTCCCCCTCTATATGGGTGATCATAAGGCTTCTTTATCTTGCCAAGAGGCAAAAAAAACTAACTTCTAATGGAGAAAAAAAAAAAGAAAATTTAAAATAGATCAAAATCAAAGTCTCAAGAGCTGTTATACAGCCTGGGCTGTATAACAACCAACGGTCCTTATTTAGTAGGCTCTTGCCGATTGTGCTAGCATAATTTTTGGCACAATCTGAGTAATTGAGCATAATTTTTGCCCTTTTTCCAAAAGTAGCACTGCTAGCATAATCCATATATTTTCTTGTCTTAATAGCACAATTTTAGAATAATTCAAAGAAAACGAAGATCTCAGCTACTAAAAACGATAGATTACTATTAACAGTTGGTTCCACTTCCTATTTTGCGATTGATTTTTTAGTTGTGTTGAGATACCGCGGGAATTCGATGAAACGGAACCGGAAGTATGTGTCTCGGTTCCCAGACTCCTTAGTCTTTCTCCCAGTGCTCGTTTCAAAATGGCGGCCGCTATCCGCGGATAGTTATCCGCCGTATAGGCCTAGCCACCGGATAAAGTTACCAAGGTTTTGAACAACCGGGCCCAGAACGTCAGGGCCAGAGTTAATTAAATACATTTTCAAACTTGTCTTGTGAGTTGTGAAGTTTGTGCACAGAATAATTTTTTGCTCTTATCAAACTCGGTCTCGTGATTGGATTACGTTGCAGGTGCCAGCTGTTTTTACTGAACTTGGAAAATTCCAGTTTTTCATATTGTGCACCTGCAACTTGGAATAGCATGCAGAACTATTTAAAGCTGTCATTTTTATCCATAGGGCAATTTAAATCTTTAACTTTATCACATTTTACTTCTAGTTGTTTCTGTTTTACCTGATAAGCCTGATAAAGCACTACCCCAGTACTAAAGCACTACCCCGGTACTAAAGCACTACCCCGGTACTAAAGCACTATCCCAGTACTAAAGCACTACCCCGGTACTAAAGCACTATCCTGGTACTAAAGCACTACCCCGTACTAAAGCCTACTAAAAGCACCCCGGTACTAAAGCCCCCCGGTACTAAAGCCTACTACCCGGGTACTAAAGCACTACCCGGTACTACTAAAGCACTACCCCTACTAAAGCACTACCCCGGTACTAAAGCACTACCCCGGCTAAAAGCCACTACCCCGGTACTAAGCACTACCCCTACCGGTACTAAAGCACTACCCCGGTACTAAAGCACTACCCCGGTACTAAAGCACTACCCCGGTACTAAAGCACTACCCCGGTACTAAAGCACTACCCCGGTACTAAAGCACTACCCCGGTACTAAAGCACTACCCCGGTACTAAAGCACTACCCCGGTACTAAAGCACTACCCCGGTACTAAAGCACTACCCCGGTACTAAAGCACTACCCCGGTACTAAAGCACTACCCCGGTACTAAAGCACTACCCCAGTACTAAAGCACTATCCCGGTACTAAAGCACTACCCCCGTACTAAAGCACTACCCCAGGTACTAAAGCACTACCCCAGTACTAAAGCACTATCCCGGTACTAAAGCACTATCCCGGTACTAAAGCACTACCCCGGTACTAAAGCACTACCCCAGTACTAAAGCACTATCCCAGTACTAAAGCACTACCCCGGTACTAAAGCACTACCCCAGTACTAAAGCACTATCCCGGTACTAAAGCACTACCAGTACTAAAGCCTACTCCGGTACTAAGCCTAACTAAAGCACTACCGGTACTAAAGCACTATCCGGTACTAAAGCACTATCCCAGTATTAAAGCACTACCCCGGTACTAAAGCACTATCCCGGTACTAAAGCACTACCCCGGTACTAAAGCACTATCCCGGTACTAAAGCACTACCCCGGTACTAAAGCACTACCCCGGTACTAAAGCACTACCCCAGTACTAAAGCACTACCCCAGTACTAAAGCACTATCCCGGTACTAAAGCACTACCCCAGTACTAAAGCTACTCCGGTACTAAAGCACTATCCCGGTACTAAAGCACTACCCCGGTACTAAAGCACTACCCCGGTACTAAAGCACTACCCCGGTACTAAAGCACTACCCCGTACTAAAGCACTATCCCGTACTAAAGCACTACCCCGGTACTAAAGCACTACCCCCGGTACTAAAGCACTATCCCCGGTACTAAAGCACTACCCCTACTAAAGCCGGTACGAAAGCACTACCCCGGTACTAAAGCACTACCCCAGTACTAACGGTACTAAAGCACTATCCCGGTACTAAAGCGCTACTCCGGTACTAAAGCACTACCCCGGTACTAAAGCACTACCCCGGTACTAAAGCACTACCCCAGTACTAAAACACTACCCCGGTACTAAAGCACTATCCCGGTACTAAAAGCACTACCCCGGTACTAAAACACTATCCCGGTACTAAAGCACTACCCCGGTACTAAAACACTACCCCGGTACTAAAGCACTATCCCGGTACTAAAACACTACCCCGGTACTAAAGCACTACCCCAGTACTAAAGCACTACCCCGGTACTAAAACACTACCCTGGTACTAAAGCACTACCCCGGTACTAAAACACTACCCCGGTACTAAAGCACTACCCCGGTACTAAAACACTACCCCGGTACTAAAACACTACTGTCACTACTGTGAAGTGCTGTCTGTCTGCCAATCCTTTTTGGATTCATTTTTCAAACACAGATCAGGACAAAACATCAATTTTCTTTAGTTGGACCAAAGAAAAGATGTCATACTAATTGTCATTAGAGATGTTAGGCTTTTAAACCCAGGTAATAGTTTCAAAAACTTGAACTTGCTTGAGCCCCTCCCCATTTTTTCCACATAGTCACATACTAGTCTCTGCAGAGTGTAGGTTATGTTCTTTTTGTTTGGCAGAAATGGCAGAATTCACAGAGAATCCCCTCTCAACAGTTGCTTGTCCATAAAAGAGCACAAGGATCATCTCGGCCAAACATTTTCTCTGCAAAGAAAATATCCAGAAGTGTATGGAGCCCTGTTTGGGTCATAATTCAATGAATAAATTAGTCTATTATTATGAAATACGGGCGTTTATTAATATGAAATACTTATCCATTATTATGAAATATGTCCCATTATTATGAAATATATTTCTATTATTATTTAATCTTAGTTTATTGCATAATAGTTTATTTTAGAATGGCTTCTTTTATTTAAGAATTCGTTTTTACATAATGGCTTTGTTTTTTCATAAGAATGAGCTTTTACATAATAATGACATTTTGCCAGTGGGCGGGACCAGTGGTTGACCTGCACGCTCATTGGCTGATCCTTCTCCATTCTACGCTCTGACATCGACTAGTTTTGGCCGTGAGGTCCCGTTAGCAGCGGGCCGTGGCGTCATCAAGGTGCGCTCCTAGTCCGATTGTAGCTATGCTAGCTTGGACTGAGCTACGGGAAACCCAGGTTAGCAGACAATATCGAAAATGATAATTTATCAGACGATACTATTTTGACCCGATTTGACAATTCACTGTTCTGTTGCTTATGCCTGAATGAAAGAGCAGCCAATCACATAAATGGCTCCGCCCCCTCTGCTGTGATTGACACACAAATCATTCTTATGAAAAAAAAAGCCATTATTATGTAAAAGCTCATTCTTATGAAAAATGAAACCATTATCATAATATTGGGAAATATTTCATAATAATAAACGGCTGTATTTCATAATAATAGACTAATTTATTCATTGAATTATGACCCAAACGGGGCTCCATAGAAGTGATGTCTGGCAGTCATAGTTACTATATACAGAGCAACCGGCCTCTTCTGCCTCAACAAAGGCTGAGAGCATCTTCACATTTGGACTCTCTCAGATCCAGCAAGGGATTCAGAAGTCTTGCAAACTTCTTCTTTTTTTTTTATTTTTTTTTTTTTTTTTACACACACTTCAGAACTGTTTGCCATTAACTGAAGGTTGAAACAGGAAGTCTGTCGTCCAAAGCTGGACTGGACAGGTGTTTTATCCAGACGTCATTTCAGTAGCTCAATCTGGTATTTCTTGGGATCTGAGGAAAATTCCAAAAAAGTAATTTCACCAACCTTTCCTGATTGGAATTTCATAACCCTGGATGTTAAAAAAAAAACAAAAAAACCCTACATCTACCTTTGAGGTGCTTAGTGTGGCTTCATCTGTGATTCAATCACAATGGGTTTCAGGACTGTGGACATGACATTACAAACCATTTTTTTTTTTTTTTTTTTTTTTTTTTGTCTGCACTCATATGTATATATTTGATCAAATGAGGGATTACTTCCATAGCTTGTGTGGCAGCATCAACATTTTCAACCCACCGATGGGGACAGGACTTCTTTGGAAAGATTTTCGATCCTGTGATTCTAAGACAGTCTTCCCACCTGGCAGGTGTGTCATGGAATAACCTGTAGAAGGTTGAGTACGTCCTCAATAGCACATCCAGTTGCGTGAATTGCATGTCTGAAATAATTGCGTACATTGTGCAGATAACATCAATCAACTCTTTGTATGTTCAGACAGGACTCTTATTTTGAAATCCTTGTGAAATTTTAGGTTGACATTGTGGCCATCTATGGAGATTTGCAATAAATCTGTGTCAGCTATGATAGAGATTATCATCCAGCCATGCTGGACTGAATTAACACTTACCAGGCATGATATCGAAACCTGGACGACAACGTAAAACATCTCCAATATTTATTTTCTCTTGTTAATAATTATTCAAACCAAAGATTTGTTTTAAAATTTTTTTTTCTTTTTCAGTTACAGCACTGCCACATAGAAAGGCCTTTGTCCATTCTTTACACTTCATATAAAACTATACAAGGTGACTGGTGGTCACATTTTCATATCAGTCAAATCACAGCTTCTTCAAACAGCTGCTTGTGTGGGAAATGTAATATTAAATATTCACAAACCTTTACCAACCTTTTTTTTTTCCAGAATGAAAATGCCGTACGAATACTCGTTGTTAATTGTAAGCACTTTTCAACAAAACAAGCCAAAATCCCAGGTTTTTTCTAGACCTTGAATTTCTAAAAGCACAAATTCAAGCATTTTAAACACCTTGTGTGAAATCTGTTTAAAGAATACATTTTTCCACCAACAAACACTGGTTTTGTTCCTGACTCACCGTTCAACATCCCAGATGCGAATAGGGGAGGAGTTCGCACAACAGGAAGTACCTGTTGCAAAGGATCTGCACACAGAGAATAGAGAAGACAAAGAAAAAGTATGAAGTGTCTTCTAAAATATATTTAAATCAACTGAACTACAACTAAAACCAGCTAAACAAAACACATTACTGTCTGAAACCTAAGAGAAAAAAGGAAACACCCAAAAGTTCTCATCTCATCTGTTGGCAAACAAATATTCTTATAAAAGTGAAAGTCGGTATTCCACTGCGTTCTAATGTAAAAAAAGAGTAGATGCAGGAAACACGTGTAGATATTACAAAGGTAACGAGCAATATTGTACAAAATTAGAAAAAAAAGGATATTTATTTATGTTCTTTTGAAGCAGACCTAAATAGAAAGGAATCCTAATTAATGTCAAAGCAAACATCAGTATGGAACTAAATCTGTCCTTGGTTACTATCAGTAAATACTGATTATATTGATTGATTTTTATTTTATGAACATGTTATCTAGAGATCATCTGATATTGGCTTTTCTATTGTTGATTCAGTTCGATAACATACACATTAAAAAATGGTCAATAATTAGCCAAACAATCAATGTTACTGATTATTCAAAAAATGGCCAATAATTAGCCATACAATCAATGTTACTGATTATTAAAAAATGGCCAATAATTAGCCAAACAATCAATGTTACTGATTATTAAAAAATGGCCAATAATTAGCCAAACAATCAATGTTACTGATTATTAAAAAATGGCCAATAATTAGCCAAACAATCAATGTTACTGATTATTATAAAAATGGCCAATAATTAGCCAAACAATCAATGTTACTGATTACTGATTATTAAAAAAATGGCCAATAATTAGCCAACAATGTTACTGATTATTAAAAAAATGGCCAATATTAGCCAAACAATCAATGTTACTGATTATTAAAAAATGGCCAATAATTAGATTATCCAAAACAATCAATGTTACTGATTATTAAAAAATGGCCAATAATTAGCCAAACAATCAATGTTACAATGATTATTACTGATTATTAAAAATGGCCAATAATTAGCCAAACAATATGTTACTGATTAAAAAAAATAAAAAATGCCAATAATTACAATGTTACTGATTATTAAAAAAATGGCCAATAATTAGCCAAACAATCAATTTACTGATTAAAAAAATGGCCAATAATTAGCCAACAATCAATGTTACTGATTATTAAAAAAATGGCCAATAATTAGCCAAACAATCAATGTTACTGATTATTAAAAAATGGCAAATAATTAGCCAAACAATCAATGTTACTGATTATTAAAAAATGGCCAATAATTAGCCAAACAATCAATGTTACTGATTATTAAAAAATGGCCAATAATTAGCCATACAATGTTACTGATTATTAAAAAATGGCCAATAATTAGCCAAACAATCAATGTTACTGATTATTAAAAAATGGCCAATAATTAGCCAAACAATCAATGTTACTGATTATTAAAAAATGGCCAATAATTAGCCAAACAATCAATGTTACTGATTATTAAAAAATGGCCAATAATTAGCCATAACAATCAATGTTACTGATTATTAAAAAATGGCCAATAATTAGCCAAACAATCAATGTTACTGATTATTAAAAAATGGCCAATAATTAGCCAAACAATCAATGTTACTGATTATTAAAAAAATGGCCAATAATTAGCCAAACAATCAATGTTACTGATTATTAAAAAATGGCCAATAATTAGCCAAACAATCAATGTTACTGATTATTAAAAAATGGCCAATAATTAGCCAAACAATCAATGTTACTGATTATTAAAAAATGGCCAATAATTAGCCATACAATGTTACTGATTATTAAAAAATGGCCAATAATTAGCCAAACAATCAATGTTACTGATTATTAAAAAATGGCCAATAATTAGCCAAACAATCAATGTTACTGATTATTAAAAAAATAATAGCCAAAACAATGTTACTGATTATTAAAAAATGGCCAATAATTAGCCAAACAATCAATGTTACTGATTATTAAAAAATGGCCAATAATTAGCCAAACAATCAATGTTAAAAATGGCCATTAAAACAATGATTATCAAAAATGGCAATAATTAGCCAAACAATCAATGTTTGACTGGACACTGGACACGGGCCAACCAACCAGCCAAATGCTGGTAAAATTTGGTTGTGGTTAGTAACAATTTCTGTCTCACAAGCAAATTTGGCTGGTAACTTATTCTTTGATATGACACAATCACAATAGTTGTACCAATTTTTTTGTATTTAAAATGTAAATGCAAGAATATTGTGAAGAAGAAAAAAACTGACAGCAAAACTGTGGCTAGCATAAAGGCTAAATGGCTAATGACTGAGGAAAAACACTAGCCACAGTGGCTGGTGAGCAAAAAAGTTAGCGTCAAGCCCTGGTTACAGATTATTAAAAAATGGCCAATATTAGCCAAACGATCACTAACAGCTACTATCACTCTTTTTTTCCGTTTATATTTCAAAAGGTTAAAACATTGATACCTTTAGACAGAACACTGTGTAGCATCACATCGGCCACTGCTGCAGTCCTGTGTTGTCTGATTATAAACTATAATCTTGAATCCTAAACTTTTTCAATGAACGTGAAACTAATTAATGCAGCAGATTGAGCCGTCATGCTCCTCTTGTAGATGAGTTTGGGCACATGCAAAAAAAAAAAAAGTGCTAAATAAATGAAAACATGAAACGACAGGAGGAGCCTGAAAAAGGAAAAAAAATAGTATATTTTGATGGAGTCGAATAAAAAAAAGTTCCCTTCTGGAAGAAAGTAACACAAGAACTTACACAAGCTTAAATACCAGGGCGCGTGCACACACAGTGTGTGTGTGTGGTGTGTGTGTGCGTGGACTTGTGTGCCTCTATTCATTACACACTGTTTCCCAGCAGAAGAAAAGAGAAGAAAACTACAACACTTGTGATCCTTTGATTGGAGTGGCAGGTTGGAATTAGCAGCTGAGGTATGCGCATGAAAGTGTGAGCAGGCTGCTGTTTTGTTTTGGGTGGTGGAACACTGTGTGGGTGGTGCCCAGGGGAGCTGTGTGAGGACTTACTTACAGACAGGAGCCTGGGACTGCTGCCTGTATCAGGGGAAAATTAATTATTGATTGTTACAGTTACACCACAAAAAAACACTTTTTATGGACAGTGTGACTTGTGTGCCTCTATTCATTACTGTTTCCCAGCAGAAGAAAAGAGAAGAAAAACTACAACACTTGGGATCCTTTGATTGGAGTGGCAGGTTGGAATTAGCAGCTGAGGTATGCGCAGTGAAAAGGGAAGGGAGGAGCCATGTGAGCGGAGGCTGCTGGGGTTTGTTTGGGTGGTGGAAACACTGTAGAGGGTGGGGTGGTGCCCAGGGGAGCTGGTGGTGGGGGGGCTTCTGTTGCAGCGGGGCTGAACCTCAGGACTTAGCGCCCTCCTACAGGGTTGACAGACAGGAGGGAGGTCCTGCTTTTTGGACTCAGTGTGGTATTTACTGAAAAATGCTGCTGCCTGGATAAAAAAAAAAAAAAAATACTGTAGTCACGGTTGTCACCATTATAACATTTTAGCAGAAGATTGTAAAATTAATTATGATTTTAATTATGACGCACAACTGTGGACTACAGGCCATTACAAAATTAAAAAGAAAAAAAAAAAAAAAAAAAAAAACATTTCCCATATTGTCCATGCCTCTAACTTTAATTTATAATATTTATATGTCATTCTATTGTGCATTTATTCCATTTTAGTACCTGTTCTATATTTTTCTTTATTTCCTATATTTCTATATTTTTCTTATATCTTATATGTTTATATGTTCTGCACCAGACATCAAGCTAAATTCCTTGTATGTGAAAACGTACCTGGCAATAAAACTGTTTCTGATTCTGATTCTGATTGTCATGATAAAGTGTCTGCCTCAGAACATTTGAATACTTTTATTAGTGCAAATAATTCACCACCAAGTCATCTACTTCCAGATTACAAAGAAGAAAAAAGTCTCTAAGAGGTGAGGATCTTAATATTTGATCATTCCGTGCGTTTACATGGGAAGTTTAATTCCTCTTTAATTCAGGATTAAAGTTAAATCCGAATAAAAGTTACTATGTAAACACCTAATTCCATATGAAAATGTCAATTCTGAATTAAACTTAATTCCGAAGTAAGTGGCTGGTTTATTCTGATTTTAATTCTGAATTAAATACTTCCGCGGTCATGTTTACACTCATTCCGCTTTAAATTAATTCATCTTTCTGCGCATGCTAGTTCTCTTGCCCGTCTGTCGTGATGACGCTTATATTCCGCGCTGGGCTTGTTTTCAAAACAAAGTTTCAAGATGGCAGCACGCAGTAAACGGTGTTCAAGAGCAGAGACGATTTATTTAATAAATAGCTTGGAGGAACTGGAAATAATTAAAAGAACAGATGGCAGGAAACATAAAAATTGTGAGCTTTTCAAAGTTGTAGCGGCCAGGTTAAATGAAGGAGGTTTCGCAGATAGAGACGCCACCCAGGTCAAAAATAAGTGGAATGTTGTTGCTAACCAGTTAGCTAAGTTTGTTTTCTTCCGGTAGATGTAAAGACGTCCGCCCCCCATCCAATCAGAACCCTTCCCAACCCCCAGACGTTAAGTGGAATTGGATAAAGCCGATAAAACGTGTTTTCCATGTAAACCTCAATTCGGAATTACTATTTCCATGTAAACCGGAAGGAAAATAGTTTAATTCGGAATTATTTAATTCAGAATTATTAATTCCGAATTAAATAAAACACCATGTAACCGTGGCCATTAAAAGGGCAAACTCAATCGTTCAGTAGACTCCATCAAAAAGCAGAAAATGGTAGATAATATGAAATTTCTATTGGTTTTAACAACAAAATAGTCTAATTGCTGATGTCGTGTCTTGCTGCTATACTAGTCATTGTACGCACGTTACACTTTAAACTGCAGCCACGCTTTTAGGTTTGTCATAACTTGCTGCCATATTTGCTTGTACAGTGCACTTTAAACTGCAGCTATATTCTTTGCTGTTTAACTTGCTGCTATACTTGTCTTGCACATTGCACTTTTAAATGGATTGTATTTTTTTTATGCATTTCTTTTTCTTTCTTTTATCTCCCTTTTCTTTTTCTTTTTTTTTTTTTTTTTTTTGGGGGGGGGGGGGGGTCATTTTCTGGTCATTTTCTGGTTATTTTGCTGTTGTATTGATCCACTGCTGTCCCTAGGTGGAGATATTATTGATGTGTATTGTTGTTTGTTTTATGTTGTATTGTTGAAGTTCCCCCTTATGGGGATTATTAAAGTTGAATCCATCCATCCATCCATCCATAATTATATGGTACCTTTTTGACACTGTCCAGGTTCTACAAAGCATATTACAATGAGTATTAATTTACTCATCCACACAGACATACTCATTATACTATAATATACTTCATTGTACTATATTCAGTCTATATAGAAGTGCCTTTTAGATTAATTGGTAACTATAAATCTAACTATTATTAATTTGTTGACAATCAGCCAATCACATGGCAGCAACCTAATACATTTAGACACATACACATCCTGAAGTTCAAACTGATCATCAGAATGAGAGGGGGGGGTTTAAGTGACTTTGACCTTGGCGGGATTGTTGGTGCCAGGTGGGTTGTTCTGAGTATCCCTGAAACATCTGATCTACTGGGATTGTCATGCAAAACTATCCATGGGGTTTACAGAGAAGGGTCTGAAAAAGAGAAAACGTCCAGTGGGTGGCTGTGTGGATGAAAATGCCTCGTTGATGTCAGAGATCAGAGGAGAATGGGCAGATTGATTCTAGATGATCAGCAGTAACTCAAATAACCGATTGTTACAACCAAGGTATGCGGAATACCATCTGTGAATGCCTAATATGTCCAGCCTCGATGCAGATTTGCATCATGCAGCCAACAAACCTGCAGCAGCTGTGTGATGCTGTTATGTCAATATGGACCAAAATCTCAGAGGAATGTTTCCAACACTTTACATCTATGTCATGAAAAATTAAGGCACTCCTGAATGTCCAGCTCATGCTAGCAAGCGGTGCCTAATAAAGAGGTTTGGTGACTATTAATTTTCTGCTTCTTAATTTAGATAAAATGGAAGTAATTGTAATTGGTCCCAAGGTACCTCTGAGAGGCACTTTTGAGCTGTGCAGTTACATCAGATCACATTTCCTTAGCCTCTGGATGCGTTGTTAATTGTTGTTAAATGTTGTCATTTTTTTATTGACTTGTCTTTTAACTCTCATATAAAACACGTCACAAAAGTAGCTTTCTTTTGTTTGTGTAACATGATGTAATTACAGAAAAATAGGAAGTAATTAACATAATCATTCAGTCTAATTAATAAATCAATTAAATAAGTGTGTGTGTGTGTCTGTGTGTGTACACACACACACACACACATATATATATATATATATATATATATATATATATATATATATATATATATATATATATATATATACATATATATAAGGCTGATTAAAATTTTTAATCGCGATTGATCGCACGATTTCCCTGATTAATCACGATTAATCACATTGTATACGGAAATTCAAATAGGGAATTCAAAAGTAGTGTAAAGGTCACTTTTATTTAAATGTTCTGCTGCCATATGAACTAAAGTGCCATAACATTTGTTGTTCAAACACTTTTAACATCAGCACTTGTCAGTAACACATTATTTAGTTGTAAATCTTATCTTAAAAAATGTCAAATAAAATAAAGCTTATTGCCACTGCCAGGGCATTAATGTCCTGTTTTTTTTATTATTTTTAATGAAAAATAAAAAAAAAAGCCTACCAACAAAATCCTAAATATCTAGAGGGCACAATCAGAACAATTAAAACAGGTAATTTCTGAGATAAAACAGCAGAAACTTTTAACGGGGAGTTCAACTTGTCAGTTGTTATAAATAACCTTGTTTCTGTTGAATCCTCCGTCTGGGAGAACTTTAAAATGAAAATGTCCATGTTAAAGTTCTGTTACTTTACCAATCTGTAATTATCTGTGAATCATGTGTTTTTTTTTCCATTTTTAATTGTCAATCAAAAATTTAAAAAATTAAAAAGTGACTTTTTTTCCGTTTTATAATCTAACACAAAAAAACAAAACAAAATGCCTGTTTTTTTATATTTCAATTTTAGCAAACAGGCCACGGGACTGAATATGTTTTTAATATTTTATTGTCTGGTTTACGTGACCCATAAATTGCTTTGTTTTATAATCAAGGAATAGACTTTCTGTTGTCATTACACATCTGTGCCACTAGATGGAGCCGCACTGCAGTAACCAGCTAGAGAACAGCAGGACAGTGAACACATGGGTCAAACACGATGATAAATGGAAGAATGCCACGATCTTCTTAAACAAAGGGGTTTGAAAGTTTTTTTTCAGACAGAATTGTTAATATTTCTACCTGAGTTGCTACCTGAACTGTAAAGTACACTGATTTTTACCGTCTCCATGCCTGTTTCAGCTTTGCCGCATGTTTACCTGCCAATTATTTTCCGGTTCGGCAGCAGGCAGTAAGAGACTTTTCAAAACAAAAGCATGTTAACATCATGCGTTAACACGTGATAAAATAAATGTAATACAAGTAATACGATGATGCGTAATCGAGAGGTAGAGCCGTTTGTGCACGTCCACATGTGACCAGGTGGATGCGGGTTTAGGGTAGCGGGTATATTACATATATAAAATATATATATATATATATATATATATATATATATATATATATATATATATATATATATTACCATCAGAGTGACAGCATCCCAACAGCAATTAGATACAGACCTTCTAGAAACAATCCATTATCATTTGATCCTCCTTGTTTTTCCAGTTAAAACATTTCCGAGTGTGTGGATGGTCAGTATACTTTTACTTAAAGCCGTTCCTTTAGTTAGACTTGTTTTTGGCTGCTGACATAACATCACATGCAAATTACCTGCCGGAAATGATTTCAACTGAAATGATTTCAACTGAAATTTTCTCTCACACATACAACTGAAATTTCCAGTTATATATATGAGAGGATTTCACATGTATGTATGAGAGGATTTCACATATATGTATGAGGATTTCCACTTGTGTGTATGAGAGGATTCCCAGTTGTATATATGAGAGGATTCCCAGTTGTATGTATGAGAGGATTCCCAGTTGTATATATGAGAGGATTTCCAGTTGTTTTATATGAGAGGATTTCCAATTGTATATATGAGAGGATTTCCAGTTGTTTTATATGAGAGGATTTCCAATTGTATATATGAGAGGATTTCCAATTGTATATATGAGAGGATTCCCAGTTGTATGTATGAGAGGATTCCCAGTTATATGTATGAGAGGATTTCCAGTTGTATATACGAGAGGATTTACAGTTGTATATACGAGAGGATTTCCAATTGTATATATGAGAGGGTTCCCAGTTGTATGTATGAGAGGATTTCCAGTTGTATGTATGAGAGGATTTCCAGTTGTATGTATGAGAGGATTTCCAGTTGTCTATATATGAGGATTTCCAGTTGTCTATACGAGAGGATTTACAGTTGTATATATGAGAGGATTTCCAGTTGTATATACGAAAGGATTTCCAGTTGTATATATGAGAGGATTCCCAGTTGTATATATGAGAGGATTTCCAGTTGTATATATGAGAGGATTTCCAGTTGTATATACGAAAGGATTTCCAGTTGTATATATGAGAGGATTCCCAGTTGTATATATGAGAGGATTCCCAGTTGTATATATGAGAGGATTCCCAGTTGTATATATGAGAGGATTTCCAGTTGTATATAGGAGAAGATTCCCAGTTGTATATATGAGAGGATTCCCAGTTGTATATATGAGAGGATTCCCAGTTGTATATATGAGATGATTCCCAGTTGTATATATGAGATGATTCCCAGTTGTATGTATGAGAGGATTTCCAGTTGTATGTATGAGAGGATTTCCAGTTGTCTATACGAGAGGATTTCCAGTTGTCTATACGAGAGGATTTCCAGTTGTCTATACGAGAGGATTCCCAGTTGTATATATGAGAGGATTCCAGTTGTATATAGTTTCCCAGTTGTAGAGGATTTCCAGTTGTATATGAGGGATTTCCAGTTGTATATACGAGAGGATTCCCAGTTGTATATGAGAGGATTTCCAGTTGTATGTATGAGAGGATTTCCAGTTGTATATACGAGAGGATTTCCAGTTGTATATATGAGAGGATTTCCAGTTGTATATACGATGGATTCCCAGAGATTTCCAGTATTATGAGAGGATTTCCAGTTGTATATGTAGTTGTATATACGAGGATTTCCAGTTGTATGTATGAGAGGATTTCCAGTTGTATGTATGAGAGGATTTCCAGTTGTATTATGTTTCCATATACGAGAGGATTTCCAGTTGTATATATGAGAGGATTTCCAGTTGTATGTATGAGAGGATTTCCAGTTGTATGTATGAGAGGATTTCCAGTTGTATATACGAGAGGATTTCCAGTTGTATATACGAGAGGATTTCCAGTTGTATGTATGAGAGGATTTCCAGTTGTATATATGAGAGGATTCCCAGTTATATGTATGAGAGGATTCCCAGTTGTATATATGAAATGATTTCCAGTTGTATATTCGAGAGGATTTCCAGTTGTATATACGAGAGGATTTCCAGTTGTATATACGAGAGGATTCCCAGTTGTATATATGGAAGGATTTCCAGTTGTATGTATGAAAGGATTTCCAGTTGTATGTATGAAAGGATTTCCAGTTGTATATATGAGAGGATTTCCAGTTGTATGTATGAGAGGATTTCCAGTTGTATATACGAGAGGATTTCCAGTTGTATATATGAGAGGATTTCCAGTTGTATATATGAGAGGATTTCCAGTTGTATATATGAGAGGATTTCCAGTTGTATATACGAGAGGATTTCCAGTTGTATGTATGAGAGGATTTCCAGTTGTATATATGAGAGGATTCCCAGTTGTATATACGAGAGGATTCCCAGTTGTATATATGAGAGGATTCCCAGTTGTATATACGAGAGGATTTCCAGTTGTATATACGAGAGGATTTCCAGTTGTATGTATGAGAGGATTTCCAGTTGTATATATGAGGATTTCCAGTTGTATATATGAGAGGATTTCCAGTTGTATATACGAGAGGATTTCCAGTTGTATATACTAGAGGATTTCCAGTTGAATATATGAGAGGATTTCACATGTATGTGTATAAGATTTCAATAGTATGTGTGTAAGACTTTACCTGTGTGTGTGTAAGGTTTTCAGGGTCATATGTGAGAGTTCAGTTTCATACGTGTGTGATTGCTAATTCAGAATAATGTCCCTCACAGCACCTCATACTAATTCAACAGTCCTTAGGAAGAAGTGTTATGTAAAAAGTCCCTGTCACACCTAATGTACTACCAATAAAAGCTATAAGTAAAGCACACACTTGGCAGCATCACAAATATACAATATTAATGGCAGTGGTTAGGACTGGGATCCATTCATGTGGGGGAAGGGGTCAAAGGGGTATTAGGACAGCACAAGTTTATGGTGGTGGGGGGTAAGGACATCTAAGTAAGGCATTGAGGCAGCTGTCAGGCCCGTTCGGCAGAGTGGCCCGTTGGCAGGCCTCTGTAATTAGTGTTGGGTAAACTCATTTAAGGCCCAAATGGGTCGGGCAGGGCCACGGCCAGTATGTGCTGTGAGTGACCTCTGACCTCGCTGACACGGGTTACGGTCACACTCACTATCTGGACCCTATTACTCTCTATTACTCACATTACTCACCCCTCAATGGGCTAACGCACTGCCAGAGGGAGGCGATG
Source organism: Hirundichthys speculiger (assembly GCA_018398805.1). Taxonomy (NCBI): domain Eukaryota; kingdom Metazoa; phylum Chordata; class Actinopteri; order Beloniformes; family Exocoetidae; genus Hirundichthys; species Hirundichthys speculiger. Next base: position 113,908 of record JAGFBZ010002342.1, read on the forward strand.
GGACGTCCATTCAATAAGAGTCTCCCCCCACACTTTTTATACCTCCCTCACCCCTCTGAAGTGCCAGCCAGCCTGATCTGGGGTTGATGTTTGCACTGATATTATAGCTGCTAAGGTCAGAGCTTCTCTCGCCTAATGTGGGGCAGGCTTCCCTCCCAAAACACACATGCACAGACGCACACAAACACAGAATTACATCTCTGAGCAAACAGCCATTCTCCTCTATCCCATCAACGCCTTCCCACTCACCCCACCTCAAATCATTAGGAGCATGCTGGGACTCTGTTGCCGTTTGGGTAACCTCATCATCGGGCCATATTATCTAAGGGCCTGTGTGGCAGGATAACACAACTTAAGAGAGTCCTCAGTGACGACCCCCAGACACACGAACACAACACAAACAAACACAAATCCACTACAAAACAACAGCATTCATACAAAACAAATGAATCAAATAAACTGGTACCAGCAAAATACCCTGCTGGGAATTAAATCCATCTAAGGACTGTAAGGCTGGACTGTTCTCAAATCCCAGCTTAATGCACTGCAACAACTTCTACTATTATGAGAAGCCAAAGGCCAATTCATCTAAATACAAAGACCCACACAAAACACTCAATTGCCAATCTTGCCAAAAAATCTGCATTGCTTTGTAGCTTGGTGGTTTGTGCGCTCATCTACAGAGGCTATAGTTCGCCTGCAGTTGTTGCTAGGGATGTTCCTGGCGACTAATTTCCCTGTCGACTAAACGAAAATTTTAATTAAGACTAGTCGACTAGTCTAAAAAAAAGGAAAACACTCAGAAAACAGTAAAAATTTAGCACAATTTTTTGAAACATCGAAACAGAATTAGAAACATTGTCCCAAAAAATATTGTGTGTAACAAGAGTTCTTTAAGCCTTTAATAACAATGTTCAACAACCATGTCGGATTTTAAATGCCGCTGAAGTACGAGACACTTTGCACCGTGCAGTACGAATGAATGTGAACATGAAGGCAACTCAGTCAAACGTTAACCACCAAAATAAATAAATTACCTCTGATACATTGAATCTTGCAGATTATCTGACAAAAATTATTGCTTTAATTCACTTTCAAGTTAATAAAACATCTAAATTATAATTGTATTTCAACCGAAACGAGCAGCATTTTGCGCCGTGCAGTATGAATATAAACCCTGCACATCCGAAAAAAACTCACTTAAAGTTAACAAATAATGTAACATCTAAAAAAGATAAATTGCTGCTGAATTATTAAGCTCTATGCGCAGTTCAATATGAGTGTAAAATTAAACAAACATCTAAAATCTCTCAGACCGGACGGGAGAACACGTCTCCGGGTAAACAATGTCAAATCGGCCTGAGTGTGGCTAGCACCGCTAGCATCAGCACCGCTAGCATCAGCACCGCTAGCATCAGCACCGCTAGCATCAGCAGCCGTCGTCTCGTGCAGATTAACATCCAAATGCTTGAGTTGAATGTGGTTGCTCATTGCTCCAGTCGAGTGATTGTATGCTAGTTGTTTCTGACACAGTCTACATACTACCTTGTTTTCATTTTCTAGATTAAAGTACCGCCAAACCGCGCTGGTTTTGCGAGACTATCTTCCCTCCGTGCCGTTTTAAAACTCCAGTCTACTCGAGCATTTCCGAGGGGAGGGGGGGCTGCTGTCTGACGGCTCTGTAGCTCCGACTAGTGGCGGGCGGCTGTATGACAGTTAAGCGGCCTTGTACATGAATAAAACACAAATTGGTTTAAACGACTAATATTTCTGGTGCCGACTAGAAAGTGGGCGGACGTTTAATCGGTTAGACGACTAATCGCGCGCATCCCTAGTTGTTGCAGGTTCGACTCCTGGCTTGTGACCCTTTGCTGCATGTCTTCTGTCTCCACTGTAAATAAAGGCCACGAGAGCCATAAAATAAAATAAAAAACTTTTTAAAAATACTTTCATTATTTCCTAATGTTATTTTATTGACCTTTTCGGGCCAGCCCCCCGGAAGTACCCCGTCCGCCATTGCTGGGTTGTGCTACAGAGCGACACTTTCACCGGCTCGCAGATTAACCAGTGTTTTTCTCTTTCTACAAATATATATTTTTATAATGTTGAGTCGGTCGAGTGGGAATACATGTTCCGTCATAAACTGTCCCAACAATGGCGTGAAAATTCAACAATGGAAGAAGAAAGTATGTGAAATACACAAGCCTTTACTGCACGAAGACTGCCTTGTTTGCAGAACAAGAAGTTAGGAAGACGTGGGTGAAAAATATCAACAGAAAGGACTTTGTTCCAAATGAATACAGCCGGGTGAGTTTTCGTTAACATTCAATCTCGTACTACTCATAGTCTCGCTGAGAGTCCCGGACGATTCTGGCCGAAAGAACAGCAGTATGAGGCTACTGTAGCCCTCGGCGCTAGCACAAGCCTATAAATCAATGAATGAATGAATTATGAGAATGATAAAATAAATTAAATTAACACATAGTCTAATTTACCGCTAGCGTTAATGTTACAGTAGCATAATCTTTATGGCTTGTTGACGTAAGTTATAGCCAGCGTTGCATTTTTCACGTATTCCCACAGTTTTTAGTGTTTGATTATGGGAATAGATGATGCTATTTCCATAACCAATCATTAAAAACAGCGATAAACTACCTTAATCTGTAACTGGAGGCCACTGCCTAACATCATCAATCCAAGACATGTCTGCGTTATCAGTAACAAATGCTCCACGCTGCTGTGTTTGGGTTAGTTGGTGGAGCACCGCACACTCCAGTTATGGCGGGGCCACTAGGGGGCGCATGTCCACAATTTTCAAGTCGAAAAGGTGTATACATGTGACAGTCCCAGAATACATAATTTCACATTGTCACTAGGAAAAGGATTCAGATATTGTTGTACAAGTATTCATGGTTTCTTACTTTGACAGACAGGAGGAGCAATAATTCACCATCACAGAGTTTACTTAGAAAGAAAATCAGGCAAAAATAGGTGCCTTAAATATTGAGTACATTCATGTAAATGTACTCCCAGTTCTATTTTAAGGTTTGATAATATAACATTGGATGATCTTCAGTTATGTGTCAGTAGATAATATAAGATCAAGCATACCCTACCATTTCTCAAAAATAGGTAACTGGAAACTAAGAAAAACAACAACACCTGAAGTACAGACATGAACAAATTTTGTGTGACTTTTCCCCAAAAATTAAAGAACCCAAAATAATCTCTGAAATACCTTGAATTAATAATTAAAAAAAAGACTCCACCATTACTTAGCTAATTTAAACACATTTCACTCTTTAATACAAAATAAATTAAAATTCCTTTGACAAAAATAAAAGAACACTTAATTTAATATTTTGTTGATAACCTGTAGCAACAATCAATTCCAACATGCAATTTGGCCCAATCTTTCTGTATTAACTGATCTTATTGTCTCAAGTTTGAATTTTGAATCTTTTTCAGATATTTCCATGGATGTTAAAAAGGATTAAGATCAGGGTTCATGAAGGGGCATTTAACAATGCATTTGATAAGAGAGAAAATCTTCAAAGGAACTTTGCAATGAGTCAAATTTAACTTTTTTTTTTCCTATTACTGACTCAACCTCTTCCACATAGACCTTTGTTGTTTAAAAGTTGACCAACAGTGCAATAACATAGTGGTGTATCTTGACCTCGGAGTTAAGCTTGAATTATTAGGGCCTGAGCACAGAGGGCGCATGACCCCATCGTATTTAAGCGAAAACTGTAACTTTTTATCGAAGGGCATCGCCGTGAGAGAACGGCGATGTTCAGTGTCTCGCCATAAATGGAAAAGTTGTTGTGACTTGCACATAACCACCGTCGTGCTGTTCTCTAGCTGGTTACTTCAGTGTGGCTCCATCTTGTGTAATGATGTGTAATGAAAACAGAAGGTCTATTCCTTGATTAGAAAATAAAGCCATTTCTTTTTAATCTCCAATTTCGCTATTCTGTCGCGGACTCCGCAGGGCCCTATATATGTATACATATATATATTAGGGCTGGGCAAGTTAACGCGTTATTATCACGTTAACGCGCTCATATGCTTTTGTTTTGAAAGGTCGGTTACTGGCCGGAACCGGAAGACAATTGGCAGGTAACATGCGAAAAAACCTAGAACAGACATAAAAAAAACATAAAAATCTGTATACCTAACAGTTCAGGTAGCAACTCAGGTAGCAATATTAACAATTCTGTCTGAAAAAGAAAATTCTGGACTGCAACAAAACTTTCGTGTCATTCCTCCATGTTCCATCAGATCTGCTCCATGTGTTCACTGTCCTGCTGTTCTCTAGCTGGTTACTGCAGTGCGGCTCCATCTAGTGGCACAGATGTGTAATGACAACAGAAAGTCCAGTCCTCCATTATAAAACTAATTCAGTTCTGTGGACCATTTTTTTCATTTCGTATTTTTGATCCAAGTCTAAAATTGAAATATTAAAAAAAAAACAGGCATTTTTTCCTTTTTTTTTTCTTATAATATTAAAAAACGAAAAACATATTTAAATGTCACTTTTTAATTTTTTAAAATTTTGATTGACAATTGAAAATAGAAAGAATGAATGATACACAAATTGGTAAAGTTACATGATGGACATGTAACGTGGACATTTTCATTTTAAAGTTCTCCCAGACGGAGGATTCAACAGAAACAAGGTTATTTGTAACAACTGACAAGTTGAACTCCCCGTTAAAAGTTTCTGCTGTTACCTCAGAAATTAATGTTTTAATGTTCTGATTGTGCTGAGACACAATCATTTTGTTTGTAGACTTTTTTTTAAATTTTTTATAAATACAGGATGACATTAATGCCCTGGCAGTGGCAATAAGCTTTATTTTATTTTACATTTTTTAAGATGAGATTTACACTAAATATGTGTTACTGACAAGTGCTGATGTTAAAAGTGTTTGAACAACAAATGTTATAGCACTTTAGTTCATATGGCAGAAGAACATTTAAATAAAAGGGGATTTTGCACTACTTTTGAATTCATTATTTGATTTTGCGTATACAATGCGATTAATTGCGATTAATCAGGGAAATCATGCGATTAATTGCGATTAAAAATTTTAGTCGTTGCCCAGCCCTAATTATATATATATGTATATATATATATATATATATATATATATATATATATATATACACATACATAGACACACACACACACATATATACATATATACATATATATATACATACATAAATCCTCACACTTCGTGGTTAATGGGGGCTGTGACATCCCCGAGAACGGTGAAAACCGGCTGTACATGTGGATGTACATGTACATGTATATGTACATACAGTATACATGTACGCGCGCACGCAAAATCTATGGAACGTACACTCACTTTGACGATCTCTCCTCTGTGCGTGGGTGACGAGAGCAAGAGATGGGAGATGTGGGGACACGTGTCAGCCAATCAGCGTACAGACAACCGACGGCACAGTGATGCCCGTTGTAGCAGCCAATCACAGGCCTCGATTTTCGTTGATGGGGCATACCGTGTCGGCTCTCGTTGCTTCCCCAGACTTGTTCTTGATGTGATGTGCTTCTCCTCAGCCTCGCGTTAATTTTTTTCAAATTTTTTTTTTTTGATGTATATATTTGAAACCTCCGCGATGTGCTGAGACCGCAAAGTGTGAGGGATTACTGTATATGTGTGTGTGTGTGTGTGTGTATATATATATATATATATATATATATATATATATATATATATATATATATATATATCTATATATATATATATAATATATATATATATATATATAATATATATATATCTATGTATATCTGTATATATCTCTATATCTCTATAATCTCTGTATATATGATTCAGAAACTTTTATCCATTTAATTTTATTGATTAAAATTATTACTGTTTTGTCTTTTACCCGACTGGCGTGGGAATGTGGTAGGTACCTGGCGCGGCGGCGGTGATGGGTGTGAGGGCGTGATCAGTGCTGTTTAGTGAAGTTTATGATCAACAACTTTTTCCATGTCATTATATATTTATTCATTAATTTAAATAAAGATTAGTATATATACAGCATATTATATATATATTTTGTATCAAGTATTATTGAATTGAACTGAATATGTGTATATGCCATATATAAAGTGGTTTGATGTGCTGTATATGTATCTATACACTGAGTGATCACTTTATTTGGTATACCTGTTTAATTGCTTGTTTACATAAATAGCTAATCAAATAACATGGCAGTAACTCAATGCATTTAGGTGTGTAGAAAGGGTCGAGGTGACTTGGTGATGTTCACACCGAGTATCAGAATGGCTGCTGGTGCCAGATGCTCTGGTCTTAGTGTTTCAGAAACTGCTGATCTTCTGGGATTTTGATGTAGAACCAACTCTTGGGATTACAGAGAATGGTTTGAAAAAGAAAAAAATATTCAGTAAAGGGTAGTTGTGTGGATGTAAAAACCTTGTTGATTTCAGAGATCATCAGAGAAGAGTACGCAGACACTGTCTATTTAATTTTTTTTTAAATAATTTTTTTAAATTTACTTTTGTTTTTTTCTTCTGATGGACAATGCACCATGTCATAAAGCTCAAATAATCTCAAACTGGTTTCTTGAACATGATAAATCAGTTCACTGCACACCAATGACCTCCACGGTCACATGATTCAAATGCAATAGAGCACCTTCGGGATATATTTGAACAGGATATTGGCATTATGGATGTGCAGCTGACAAATCTGCCACAACTATGTGATGCCATCATGTCAATCTTCATGGAGTGCAGTTAGCTTCTTGATCCAGTAGATGTGTATCACGTGAGGCTCTGGTGCTGTCCAGCTCCTAAAGGCCAATATCGATACTGATACCGATAACCGATACCGATACCGATAACACACACATATACCTAAGATCATTACATCAGTACGATGAACAAAATCAAAAAATAGTTTGGACTTTTTAAATGAACAGATATTTATTTTTTCCAATGAAAAACTATTGGCAAGCCTCTCAAACATTTTCATAAAGCTATCAAACAAACCTATTTGATATCTCACATTAACTTAAATAAGGTTCATTACTGACTGATATAAAAAATAAAGGCTCCTTGAACTGATGGAAATACATGCATCAGAATTACTAACTGAAAAAGATTAACATTTAAAGGACTTTGAAAATTATACATTATTGTATAAATTATACAATACATTTAAATTAATACCTTTAATTAAAGTAAATGAGGTTCAGTAGTTTTTATTTTTTTTATCTCATGAAAGCTTTAGATGAGAGGAATGAGGGAGAGGGGAGACTCCTGCTGGCTTGCGCACGTTAGCATTAGCTTACGTTAGCGCGATTTCAAAACTCCATGGAAGTGATTGTTATGTTGTAGGTGGCTGATCAGGTTTTACGTATTAAAGCTTGTGCTTCCCTCCTCGTAGAATTCACTCGGAGGATTCGTCACAAATAACCACCAAACTATCTTCTTCTGAAACTTTAACGAAGTTCCACGCCGCCATGTTTGTTGTGATCAGCGCTGTGCTGCAGGCTGCATTCAAGGTGGAACGTAAATTCCCACGTTCCCTCATTTGCTAGTTGTTCTTTCAGCCTTTTCTATTTTTTTTCATTTTTATGTGTAACATGAAGGGAAATACTGCAAATATCGATTCAATTTAGCAACAACTAAAATTATGACCGAGTTAACGAGTTGTTTTCTGGCATGAGGGGGTATTCTTGATTTTCCTTATTGAGTAATCGTTTTTCTGATTATGCCGACGTCACTTGAACATAACATTCACTGCTGGTCATTCAAGGCTCAGAGGGAGCGAGACACTGCTGTGTTGACAGAAATATAAATGTTATCAGGGCTATTCGTCGTGATATTGGAGTTATCGGAACGACGTCATAATTTCCTGTTATCGACCCGATAGTTATCGACCCGATAGTTATCATGCACGCCTAATTGTTGTTGATCTTGTAGCTGACGATCTCAAGACTACTGTTGCTGCAGCGTATATATCAGCCAATTAGTCTCTGTGATGGTGTTGATTGAGACAGTTTGTCTTACCTGTAATGTCCACAGTCTTTCTATCAAGAGTCTTTAACAGTAAACTGAAAGCTGAATAGAAAGGTGCTGTAGTCCTAAATATGTTCAACCAGTCAATCTTACATTCTCAATGACATTTCAGACAAGGTATTGTTAAACTTTCTCTTTGTTTTACTTCTAATCAACTTCTGCAACATCCCAACAAGCAGTGATTCCCAAAGTGTGGGCTGCGGCCCCCTGGTGGGCCGTCGTGGTACTGCAGGTGGGCCGCGAGAGCTCATTAAAATGAAACAAACTTGTTTTAAATCCTTGATTTTTTAAAAAAATATTTTTTAATTACTGTAAAATCTTCATGACACAATTAAAAAAATCATTTAGACGTAATAAAAGAAAACCAGTTAAGTGTAATTCTACTGACATCTTAACTTAATATGACAAGTTTTACCTATATTTGTTGACCCCTTACATTAACATCGGAACATAGCGTCTAGTCCTGTATATTGATCACAGTTGCGATTAAAGGTTTTTTTTCACATTTCAAATTGGTATTCTGAAGTTTGGGAATGGCTGCCCACAAGGGTCCTCTCTAGGACAAGGATGTGGTTAGTTTCAATACATTATTTTTTTCATGACCATAAAAAATATTTTTAACAGCTTTATTTTCTAACACAGTGGGTGCGTTTACATGGGAAGTTTAATTCCTCTTTAATTCAGAATTAAAGTTAAAGCCGAATAAAAGTTTTTTATTTTTTTATTCATGTAAACACTTAATTCCATATGAAAATGTCAATTCCGAATTAAACTTAATTCCGAAGTAAGTGGCTGGTTTATTCCCATTTTAATTCCGCATTAAATAATTTCCACGGTCATGTATACACTCATTCCTGTTTAAATTAATTCCCGTCTTTCTGCGCATGCTCGTTCTCTTGCCCGTCTGTCGCGATGACGCTTATATTCCGCGCTGGGCTTGTTTTCAAAACGGCAGCACGCAGTAAACGGTGTTCAAGAGCAGAGACGATTTATTTAATAAATAGCTTGGAGGAACTGGAAATAATTAAAAGAACAGATGGCAGGAAACATAAAAATTGTGAGCTTTTCAAAGCGGCCAGGTTAAATGAAGGAGGTTTCACAGATAGAGACGCCACCCAGGTCAAAAATAAGTGAAATGTTGTTGCTAACAGAGTTAGCTAAGTTTGTTTTCTTCTGGTAGATGTAAAGACGTCCGCCCCCCCCATCCAATCAGAACCCTTCCCAACCCCCAGACCTAAAGCGGAATTGGATAAAGCCGAACAAACGTGTTTTCCATGTAAACCTTAATTCGGAATTACTATTTCCATGTAAACTCAAAGGAAAATAGTTTAATTCGGAATTATTTAATTCCTAATTATTAATTCCGAATTAAAAAACATCATGTAACTGCAGCCAGTGTGAGGAACCTTGTGAAACATGTTGAAAGGTAAATTAGATTCTCGACAAGTTCTTAAAGGTGGTCTTAACTTTTTTTTTTTTAAAGTCAGAGAAGTCTTCTATTAAACGGACATAATTCAGTATTTATCCTAGCTTCTGCCCCTTGGACCAATTACACTTGAATGAAAGAGGACTGCCCACATCCCTGCGCTATGGGAATGTGAAAGCATTTGGCTCTGGACTCCAGGGGCGGTTTAGCTTTGCTCTGTCACCCCCTGCCCCCACCTCCCATCAGAATGAGGGTTGTTAATTTGTTGCGCTTGACCCCGGGCTTTGTGTCTGATGTGTATCTAGTTTGTAAAAAGTGCTTTTATCTGGTTTCTAAATATGTCTGGGCTCACAGGGTTATGATGCTTTTATATTCAGCAGGGAGGGACACAATAGCCGAAGAGAGAGAGTGCTGACCCCCACTCCCCCCCCCCCCCCCCCCTTACTTTTTTCCTTCCACTCTCTCCTCCCTTGCTCCCTGGCCTTTTGCACACCGATATGCATGGGCAGACATTTGCATGCACACAAACATACACTTTCTCTCTCACACACAGATTCATGGTGTTATGCTGACACACACACATGCACACAATGTGCGCTAATGTGATTGCATACACAGACACACATATGCTTGGACCCTGTTGTCCCAGTCCCACCCCCTGTGGCCCTTTTGGCTTCTGTTTGTGTCTCCTGTGTGTAGGGTCACCGGGACATTCCTCACCCGGCCCCTTGCCTCTGTTCACCCAGTTGGAACAGAATAGGACCAAAAACAACCGTTGATGCCAGCTGCACTACTATCTTATGATTCAAATCATTTATAACACACGTATGTTTTAAAGGAAATGCAACTGTAAATGAGTTACCTGTTCCCTAAGAAGAAAATGTGTTTTCTTTCCATAATGAATATGGTTTAGATCAGTGGTTCTCAACTGGTCCGGCTTCAGGACCCACCATCACCCTTAATGACAAGCTGTGACCCAAATCAAGGAAAATTTCCAACTTCTCAAATGTATTGAATGAAAAGATCGTGCAGTTTGAATCAGAGATAGTAAAATAGAATATCACAGAATGCCAGCACAAAAAAAAAAAAGTTTATTGGTGAACCAAAACAGCAAAAACCAAAATGACTTCAAGTGGGAAATATTCCCTTTGATGCTCAATTAGCTGCATTTTAATTAAATCCAAAACACTTCACTTCAATAACTTTTTTAACAGACTCAACATGCACAAATATGAAATAAGACTGAGCAGTAGTTTCAAAAAGAACTCAAATATGTAGCATTTGCTGAGTATCCACTTCCTGAATATGTAACAATTTCCTATTAAAACTATCTAGTCACTTATTTAAGCATTAGTCATAAAGCTGACATAACAGTCGGAACATTTCAGTAACAGCCATTTTTAAGACTCAACAGTGCTTTTATGCACAAACATGAAATAAAACAAAATAACTCAAAATATATAGTTTTAGCTGAATAACCATCACTGACCTTTGTCTTCAAGACAAGAAAATCCATATCTCATATATTCTTCGTTGTATCTGTGTTTCACAACATATATAAACAAACTTTGCAGGTCTTCTTCTATGGTGTGAACTGACGCGTGTCAACCCACATTACAGGACATTATCGCCACCTACTGTTAAGAGGTATGAACATGTTGTTTGTTTTTTTTTTAGCATTTCCATTTCCCCAGGCAAAGGCCCAACGACCCACTGAAAACGGGTCTGCGACCCACTTTTGGGTCGCAACCCACTGGTTTAGATTGCATACCGGGTTTTATACCAAAATACCGGACGTGTGAGTGCTATATCCATCTCCAACGACCACTTCATTACTATAAACCTTTATGGCTTTGACAATGGGGAGATCTGTTTCCACACATGGAAGCCTGTAGTCCACTTAAGTACAAAAAAAATGTACACAATGACACAAAATACTAAGTGTAAAATGAATGTTGGCACAATGACAGGAAAAGGTAGGGAGATTGGTTGACATGATGCACAGGAGCAAGGTGGTTATTCTGTGCGTTCAGGAGACCAGGTGGAAAGGTGGCAAGGCCTAAGAGCAGGGTTCAAGCTCCTCTGTCACGGTGTGGAGGGGAAGACTAATGTAGTGGGGGATTACCTTAAAGGAGGAGCCTGTCAGGCATGTTCTGGTGGTAAAAATAAAAGCGTTAGAGCTATGAGTCTGAAGATTGAAGTCTAGAAATTGAAGGTGCGATGTTCAGTGTCGTTAGTGGTTATGTCCACAGGTGGGATGGAGTTCTGGAGTGAGGTAGAGGAAGTGACAGAGTATAGCCCACAGATGAAAGAGTGGTGATTGAAAGGACATGCTGGGAAAGGCAACAAAGCCAAATAGAAGGTGATGGGCAGGTTTGGATAAGAATGCAGGAGGACAGACATAGGTAGACATTGCAGAAAGAATGGAAATGGCTGCAGTGAATACTTTCTTCCAGAGGAGGCAAGAAAATAAGGGTAACTTATAAGAGTGGAGACAGGAGTCTCCATTTTGTGTAGATGAAGTAACCTGAAGGAGATTAGTGACAGATGAGAGTGATGCCAGACAGCATAGGATGGTGGTGTGAAGGACGACTCTGGTAGTGAGGAAGATGAAGAGGATAAAGGCAGAGCAGAAGACAAAGTGGTGGAAGGAGTTGAGACAGACTCTGGGTTGTCAGGAGGGACGTCCAGGTGACTGGACGACTGCAGCAAATGTGATCAGAGAGACAGGTAAGAGAGGACTTGACTTGGCATCTGGCAGGAAAACAGACAAGAACAGTTGGTGGTGGGATGAAGAATTGCAGGAGTACGTAACAGAGAAAGAGGTTAACTAAGAAGAAGTGAGACACTGAGAGGACTGAAGAGGGTAGACAGTATTAAGGGGAGATGCAGCGTTAAATAAAGGTACAGGTGCCAAAGGCCAAACAAAGGGTGTATGATGATTTAGGTAAATAGGTGGGACAGACGGGGAGAGACTGACTAATACAGGTTGATGGAGATAAAAAGGATGGGCGAGGGGATGAAGGAGAGCGATAGAAAGGCATTGACTAGGCTCTTGCCGATTGTGCTAGCATAATTTTTGGCATAATCTGAGGAACTGAGCATAATTTTTGCCCTTTTTCCAAAAGTAGCACTGCTAGCATAATCCGTATATTTTCTTGTCTTAATAGCACAATTTTAGAATAATTCAAGAAAACGAAGAGATTATTCAATGTCATTCTTTTTTTCATAGTTTGGCTGGTCCTGCAAATTATATTTCGAAGAAACTTATATATCAAAAATATACGCCGTCTCATCTATGACAACAACAGGGCATCGTCTACTCTGGACGACTGGACAACAACTGAACACTGAACGGCCTTTGACACGGTAGATTATGGAGTCCTACTGGATAGATCAAGAAACTGGGTTGGTGTGTCAGGTTGTGCCCTAGAGTGGTTCGGTTCATACCTAAGTGAACGTAGATTCTCAGTGGCGGTGGGGCCGTTTAGGTCTGACTCAGCCCCTCTACACTGAGGCGTTCCTCAGGGCTCCGTGCTAGCTCCATCACTCTTTGCCCTATACATGCTGCCTCTAGGCCAACTTATAAGTCAGTTTCCTGACGTAGCATACCACTGTTATGCTAATGACATCCAGCTGCTTTTCCCCTTTAGACCTGAGAACTTGCACCGTCTTAGCATTTTAATTGACTGCTTAGATGCAATTAAGGGCTGGATGTCCACTAACCTACTGCAGCTAAATACTGCCAAGACTGAGGTACTGATAATTGCCCCAGACAGTGTCAAAGCAAAGGTGGTAGAACACCTGGGCCCCCTTAAAAACAACGTCCACTCCAGCATCAGGAATCTAGGTGTTCAATTCAATCAAACCATGTGCCTAGACGACCACGTCAAGATGCTAAGTCGCAACTGCTTTTTCCATTTAAGAAATCTGGCAAAACTGCGTGCTGTCATCTCCCATTCAGAATTAGAAATTGTTGCCATCCATGCTTTTATCTCTTCTAGATTGGATTACTGCAACTCACTTTTCACCTGTCTGAATCAAGCATCCGTAAAACGTCTCCAATTAGTCCAAAATGCTGCCGCTAGACTTCTCACTAAGTCCAAAAAAATCATGTCACATTACACCTATTCTCGCTGCCTTACACTGGTTACCGGTTGATTTCAGGATTCAATACAAAATACTCATATTTGTGTTTAAGTCTATGCTAGCTCATAGTACCTCCTGACGTGTCCGACATGTCTGTGAATAATTTGAAACAAAGCTGCTGAAAATATCGATATGGAAACAGTCAGTTATAGTCCAAAGCATAGTTGTGTGATTGAGAGAAATATTAAAAAACTCAAACTAAATTCACTCTAGTTTTATTGCAAGAAAGCAAGAAGAGGACAAAGAATAGTGTGTGCCACACAAGAAGCTGAAGAATAGCAAAGCACTGTCTGTCAAAAACAGAAACAGTAGGACAATAACGGCTGCTTGACAACAAAGTTATTTAACTTTATGAGATCCCAAGCAGAAAAAATGACATATTGTTAGATGAAGTTTGTACTGAACTTGTCTTTGATAGTTTCTTTCAGAGAGGAGCAGGATAGACCCATTCAAGACTTAAGACATAATGGAACTACATCATCAGCTACGTGAGCTACGTGGTGTTGAACAGTAGATCATATTGCTATTATACTTTTTTAAGCTATAGTAATATTAATCATAAGTAATGTAGCGGCCTAGTTCTAAATTACAAGGTGCTTGCTATCACATGGTAAATATAACATTTCATAATAAAATCAACTACAGGAGTCTCAAATGCTGTAAAGAATTAAGCAGGATGAGTTAGACATACAGTCATGGAAAAAATTATTAGACCATCCCTTGTTTTCTTCAGTTTCTTGTTCATTTTAATGCCTGGTACAACTAAAGGTACATTTGTTTGGACAAACATAACGATAACCACAAAGATTGCTCATAAGAGTTTTATTTAAGAGCTGATATCTTACCATTTTCCATGGTTTTCTTGATTATAACCTAAATCACTTAAGTTTTTACATCAATAGCTATGGCGTTGTACTGCCAAAAACACTGCTTTTATGCATTCAGTGTTTTCTTTTCTGTCTGTTTTAGTCACATGATGACGTTTAGTGGTACCAGGTATTAAAATGAACAAGAAAGTGAAGAAAAAATGGTGTTCTAATAATTTATTTTCATGACTGTATATTAGCATGTGGCCCACTTTTAAGTCTCTTTTTTTCAAACCCTTAATGCAGATGGATGGACATAAAAACAAAAGTGCTGTGTTGGCAATATCTAAATTTGCCAAAAAGACTCATTGAGCGCATCTTCAGCGAGGTCTCGACAATATACCAACGCAAGAGAAGCAGTTTCATTGGAGAGCTGAACAACTTTTTTTTGCACCATAATCTGTGCTGCTTAATTGACCTTTTCGGTGAGCACCGCCCCCTCCCTAGTTACTGTTGCTAGGTCGGACATTCCTCGCTGCTTCTTCCATTAAGGACAATGTTAATTTGCTATTTTTCCAATGCCTTATCATCAGTATTTATATCAGACTAGAATAACGCCGTGGTGAAACAGTGACTCGAGGTGTCCAGAACATTTGGAGGGACATTTTTATTCTCTTTAACAAGATAAAACAAACGCTGGAAAAATGCAGTGTGGGTTCAGTTTAGAGGTCTTCACGGGTCCACTTTCATGGACCCGAATGGAATAAAATACAGTTAGAATAAAATAAACAGAGCAAAGCAATCAGAAAGAGCGTAAAAAAAGCGCCAGGCATGATATGTGATAAAACAATATTTGAAATAATTACAAGAAAGATGTACAAGACAGTGGTGAGAACGGAGATGTTGTATGATTTGGAAACTACGACTGAGTAAAAAGAAGGAGGCAAAGGTTAAAATGTTGACATTTTCTTGTGGAGTGACAAAGGATGGATAAGATCAGGAACGAGTGCGTCAGAGAGAAAGCGTGTGTTGGATGTTTTGGAGAGAAATTCTGAGAGGAAGGATTGAGATGATTTGGACGTGTATAAAGGAGGGATATCAAATTAATCAACAGAAGGATGATGAAGGATATACTGGTTGGAGGTTGGAAGTGTCAGGTAGGAGGCCGAGAGGACAGAGCTGGATGAGCTGAGTGAAGCTGACCCCCCCCCTCCAAAATAAATCCAGGCAATTAGGCGGAGTGGTTAGTGCTGTTAAAATTTTCATTTATGCTGCTGAGATATTCAACATTATTTTATAGGTCATTCAGAGGTCATCATCCTCCAGTAAGCTCCAAAATGAACCAGACAGGGCTACTTTTTTAGTGATATGTTTGTGTTGGTTTGTGCAGTTAAAATTTTTGTTTGTGCTACTACAGTTTGTTTTATTTTCGAGTAATGACGTAATCATATAAATAAAAATTTAAAACAATCTCTCACTTCCCTCCAAATTCAATTTTGTGTTGTACATGATTCGAATCATGAATTGAATTGTATCATGAGTTGAGTAAATCATTATATATATATATATATATATATATATATATATATATATATATATATATATATATATATATATATATATACACAGTCATGGAAAAAATTAATAGACCACCATTTTTTCTTCACTTTCTTGTTCATTTTAATACCTGGTACCACTAAACGTCATCATGTGACTAAAACAGACAGAAAAGAAAACACTGAATGCATAAAAGCAGTGTTTTTGGCAGTACAACGCCATAGCTATTGATGTAAAAACTTAAGTGATTTAGGTTATAATCAAGAAAACCATGGAAAATGGTAAGATATCAGCTCTTAAATAAAAAACTCTTATGAGCAATCTTTGTGGTTATCGTTATGTTTATCTAAACAAATGTACCTTTAGTTGTACCAGGCATTAAAATGAACAAGAAACTGAAGAAAACAAGGGGGGGTCTAATCATTTTTTCCATGACTGTATATATATATATATATATATATATATATAAATATAGAGAGAGAGAGAGAGATATTTTGGCTTCTGATGTTTCAATATGACAAGAAAATCACAAGATTTTGTGAAATTAATAAAATGTATGTTTTTTTTAGACATTTGTACAGCAATTAAGAATATCGCGATAATATCGTAAACCGTGATAATTTGGTCACTATAATCGGGATGTCAAATTTTCCATATTGTTACATCCCTGGTTTGGACAAATACCATGATACATACCCAGCATGTAAAAACTAGATGTTTACTGAAGTATTGATGAACCTTTCAGTCAATGGCTCTGTCGCTAATCTAATATATTCTAATCAGAAAAAGCCATGAGCTTTACAGGTACAACCAGTTAAGACAATTAATACAAAATCTGTCCATTCGTGTCATTTTAAACATTTGAAAACACGACCAGAATAGTTGTTTGGCTACTAATTCTACAACATACTTCTATCATATGCTACATTACACATACAAACACAATTTTCCTCGGTACACCTAAGACCGGAGAACACCTGTGTGAGGCCAGCAGGTAATAACAGGTCTTTTTGTGTCGTGTGTGTTTGTGTTTATGTGTGTATTAAGTGTGGGGCATCTGTAAGGTGTGTCTCCCTCTCTGTTGTCTGCTTGTAACGGGTGTGTGCGTTTTGCTATCAGTGTGCGTGAGGAATGTCAGCGGTGTGTTTCTCTGTGTGAGAATGTGTGTAATGAGGGGTTTCAGAGGGAGCTGTGATTATTCCCGCCTCCTGCGGTGCAGCTCCTCCGGCTCCGTGGGCCCCAGAAAGCGCCGTGTATTTAGCGTGTGGGAACGCACATTTCTGCCCCCTTATCGCTGCATTGTTACCGCCTCGCTCTTTTCTTCTCTTTTTTTAACTAATTGAATTCTTGACTCCTGAGCCACAGGGACTGCTTGGGAGAGACCAAAGAGAAAGACATGAATTTCAGGCTTTTTTCCTTTTTGGCGGCTGAGTGGGGCGGAGCAGCAGGGGGGAACAAGCCAGATTCGGTGGCGGTGATGATAGCGGTGGGAGTGCAGTCAGAGAGGCCTCGCTCTGGCCGGCTGGGTGGCTACTACGGCATCAACCTGCAGTTTGGGGGTCGAAGGTTTTCCTTCCGTGGTGGCGGTGAAAAGGTGCTGAATCCAGGATGGTTTATCCAACAATCACATTCTTTTTTTTTTTTTTTTTTAGAAATTTTCAAAGGTACCTTCGGGCCTTGTATTATCTTTGTAGTTGTGCTTGAGGAACTGTAGACAAAACAAGCATCACCCCCTTGCTTGAGCTCCCTCTTTCAGGGTAACTTCTCCCTTCACTGGCCCTGCCCATCCCCCTGCTCTGCACTCATCTCAGAGTAGTATTCATCCATATTCTCATCCCAGGATATACCATCTAGGCCAGCCGTTCCCAAACGTCAGAACACCAAGGCCCAATTTAAAATGTGAAAAACCTTCGCGGCCCACCGAAACCTTTAATCACAACTGTGATCCACATTCAGGACTAGAAGCAATGTTCTGACATTAATGTGAGGGGTCAACAAATAAGGTGACACTTGTCATATTAAGTGAAGATGACGGTAGAATAACACTTAACTGGTTTGTTTTGTTACTTCTTAATGTTTTTAAATCATGTCGTTAATATTTTACAGTAATTAAAAACATATTTTAAAAAGATTGAGGATTTATTTGTTTAATTTTAATGACCTCTCACGGCCCACCTGCAGTCCCACGACGGCCCACACTTTGGGAATCACTGATCTAGGCATAGGAAAATGGCTTATGTTAATGTACTTTATATTGTATGTACTGTCATAGAGAAACCAAACACAGTTCTTAACCCTTTTTTTTTTATCTATTTATTTATTTTTTATATTTTTTTTTTCATTTTTTTGTTGTTAGCACTTTGAGATTTTAAATATAAAGTGCAATACAAATAAAATGTATTATTATTATTATTATTATTATTATTATTATTATTATTATTATTATTAATAAACACCCTTTTATTTAATATAAGGTTTTGTGTATCAGAACACTATTTAAAAATCATCTCTGTAGATGACTTTGGAGCAGTGGTTCTCAAGTGGTGGGTCGCGACCCAAAAGTGGGTCGCAGACCCGTTTTCAGTGGGTCGTGGGCCTTTGCCTGGGGACGGAAATGCTAAAAAAAAAAAAAAAAAAAAAAAAAAAAAAAGTATGCAATTCATACTCCTTAACAGTAGATGGCGATAATGTCCTGTAATGTGAGTTGACACCTGCCAGTTAAACACCATAGAAGAAGACCTGCAGAGTTTGTTTCCATATGTTGAGCAGGTGAAACACAGATACAACGAAGAATATATGAGATATGGATTTACTTATCTTGAAGTCAAAGGTCAGTGATGGTTATTCAGATAAAACTATATATTTTGAGTTCTTTTTGAAACTACTGCTCAGTGGTTGCAAACTGTTTTATTTCATGTTTGTGCATAAAAGCACTGTTGAGTCTTAAAAATGGCTGTTACTGAAATGTTCTGATTGTTATGTCAGCTTTATGATTAATGCTTAAATAAGTGACTAGATAGTTTTAATAGGAAATTGTTATATATTCAGGAAGTGGATACTCAGCAAACGCTACACATTTGAGTTCTTTTTAAAAACTACTGCTCAGTGGTTGGACTGTTTTATTTCATGTTTGTTCATGTTGAGTCTGTTAGAAAAGGCAGAAGTTACTGAAGTGAAGTGTTTTGGATTTAATTAAAATGCAGCTAATTGAGCATCAAAGGAAATATTTCCCACTTGAAGTCATTTTGGTTTTGCTATTTTGGTTAACCAATAAACTTATTTTTTGTGTTGGCATTCTGTGATATTCTATTTTACTATCTCCGATTCAAACTGCACGATCTTTTCATTCAATGAATTTGAGAAGTTGGAAATATTCCTTGATTTGGGTCACGGCTGGTCATTAAGGGTGAAGGTGGGTCCTGAAGCCGGACCAGTTTAGAACCACTGCTGTAGACGACTTTAGAGGATGATACAATTAGGTAAATGCAACATAAAATGAACCACAGTACATTACACATTACACCATCACAGTAAAACTGAGCCAAAACGAGGAGGGAAAACTACTGCTTTCACAGGAATTGATCATCGGCAGGTGTGAGCACCTCTGCACAGCCATGTGGTGGTCTGAAGCATTCAGGTGTGTGTTAACACAATTCCAAAAGAAAACACATCAATGATCATTGATTTTAGAGAAGCAAATGTTTCTTTCCAAATTGGAAAACATCATTGTATGGCAAAAAAAAAAAAAAAGATTTTTCACAGGTGGTAGATATTCAGGAAAGGTAGAAATGTTTTCGTGAGTGGATATTCCAGCAAGTTCACTTCGCTCAAATTGTACCATGTTCAGATAAAAGCTGAGAGCTAATACAGCTCTTCATATAAAGATCTTAATAAAGCTCTTAATACAAGAGAAAAAAAAACAATAAGCTAATAAAAACTAAGAGCTACATCTCTACCTCTACAGGTCAGAGTTAGCAGATTGTAAACAAATACATCATTTCATCATCATTTTTTTGTCATATATCTATTAAAATTAGTGTACTGTCTTGGCGATGGGGTGATATGATCTTAAATGAATATCACGATTAACTGACCATTTTAACCTTGATCATGATCAATGAGAATCTGAAAATCTGAGAATCTGAAAATCTGCAGATTTTCTTTGCCTGTAACTCTTTTTTCGGCTGTCAGGAACAGCTCAAACGGCATGAAACCTGATTGTTTTCACATAGGATATAAGTCATTTTCATATATGGTTCTAAAACAGATGTGTATCTGATTTTTTTTCAGGGCGATTTCAGTGTGAACTGTCAGGTAGGCTTGGGCGGTATTACGGTAATACCATTTACTTCTGGTATTTAAAAATAGCGGCGGTATCAGTTTCAATACCGTCATTAAAAAATGCAATGAATGATTTCTGTGGTTTAAAGTTTAGTTTAGTTTCTCTCCTGTATCGCTGTGTGCTCCGCTTTATTTTACCGTTTATTCGTGTTCGCTTGGAGCTCATCTCGGTTTGACTCGTCCTGTTAAGGTACTGACGATGAAAACAACACTTTCTGAGTTTGCTGCTTCAAAATAAAAGCTTTTTATTAAACTAATAATGTTGGACTTTTATGTTGAAGAATTCATAGGAAGTGAAACCTCCGGCATCAGACACTTTACTATAAAGCGCGTTTCAGCGCAAACACCTCGGCAGCAGAGAGGAGCTGGAGCAGAGAAGGAACAGTTAAAACTACAGTGAAAAGCAAGAAATACACAAATAAATAACAACTGTAGTTGAGCCACCTTTATATTGAAGCACTGAACTGCTGTTTCGAGGTAAACTCGCCTTTTTTTCAGGTGCGTCAACGCTGGGAATAGTACAGCACTGTAAAGCCCCGCGGCGGCGCGCCTGGGGTACATAATTGGGGGGGGGGGGGGGGGGGGGGGGGGGGGGGGGGGGGTGGGGGGGGGGGGCTGTTTTCACGCGCGGCGTCCGCCGGCGGTGTGTGTTCGCCTTAATAGTCGCGGGAATACCGTATACCCCGGTAAAATGTGAGGGAAGTTTGACGGTATCAAAATTTGGATACCGCCCAAGCCTAGTGTCAGGATGCACTTGGAGTTACTGTTATGCAACTGATTCTGCGCTGAAATCTGCTTCAGTGATGATTAGTGAAGCTAGTTAAGTCATAACCCCGCCCACACATCTCTGTTCAGATTTTACAGCCATTGCTCCAGATATAGCTACTGTTTAAACCTTTGCTCTCCTTTTCCTTCCTCTTCTTCTCATCATAATTCATTTGTTAATTTGTCAGCTTCCACTGCTCAGAAATGTCAGATCACACAGACTCACTGCAGCTGTCATGCTAACTTCCATACATGTGACGAAATATGTTTGATGTCACTCCACCTTTCTGCAGATGTGGGTCACTTCAAAGCAGTAGAGTCTGATATAGGTCACATTTAAAATATTAATGAGAACAACCACACAGAAAATCTGAATTGAGCATTAAGACCTGGAGTCTCTGAATGTAGGCTCAGGCCCCGATCGTACACCTCCCGCTAGCCGCTAACGCTACCCGCAAACTGTGGGTTTAGGAACCTCCGCTAACCGCTAATGCAATCTTCCACTTCCCTAAAGCTGCTACCCCCTACGCCGACTCCCTTACTCACATTGTAGGTGTGGCAATGGGCGTGTCTTTTGCGCTTTCCACAAACTCGGTTTGCGGAAAGTGCAACCCGCATGTCGGGCGCGTAAAAGAACGCGTCCAAATGGCATAAACGTGCGTGAACCTGGTCACATGTGGACATGCAGAAATGCCTCTACCTCTCGATTACGCATCACTGTATTACAGTCAGACGTTTTTATTTTCTTGAGGTCAGAGGATGTCTGGTCAGCAGTTGTGGTGGATTGTGGGAATAGTCACGGCCGTCGCCGAGCTGGTTCGCAACTACTTTTTTCAGAATTTTAGATATAGATGCGAGGTTGGATATTTGAGTTTGGTTGATTTCTTCTCTAATTCTGATTATTATACCACTAAAGAAGCTCATAAAGTCTTCACTATTGTGACTCCTTCAGTGAATATATATGCCACCTCCAGACTCATCTCCTCTTTTGATCTCGTCTTATCCTCTGCAACAAAAGTAACTGCTGCTCAATGCTGATCAGCTCCACCAGAAGTCTCTCCGCTGGTCGCCATCGTTCGCTGCCTATATCTTTGTGACCTTATGTCATGGGACAGTACAGAAGAAGATAATGTTGCTGCTGTGTGCTGGTATTCGGAAAACATCACACCCTCTAGTGTTCTAGCACTGAATTGCTTGAATTTCTTTGCAACGCTCATCAAGCAACGGAGAACTGGACAATCAATCAATCAATCAAAGGGTCAAAGGGTCCACGTCTGAAAAATACACAATAAAACCAGTCATTCCAGGCCTAACACCCCCCAATTTTGTAAAGTACAGAAATGTCAATAAAAGTAACTCTTGTTCAACATTTATCAACTCGACATATCCAAACAATGTACTTGTATGTAGGAGTGCACGATAACTATCGGGCCGAAATTATGACGTCATCCAGATAACTCCGATATCACAACGAATAGCCCCGATAACATTTATATTTCTATCAACACAGCAGTGTCTCGCTCCCTCTGAGCCTTGAATGACCAGCAGTGAATGTTATGTTCAAGTGACGTCGGCATAATCAGAAAAACGATTACTCAATAAGGAAAATCAAGAATACCCCCTCATGCCAGAAAACAACTCGTTAACTCGGTCATAATTTTAGTAGTTGCTGACTTGAATTGATATTCGCAGTATTCTCCCACATGTTACACATAAAAAAAGAAAAAAATAGAAAAAGGCTGAAAGAACGACTAGCAAACGAGGAAACGTCGGAATTTACGTTACACCTTGAATGCAGCCTGCAGCACAGCGCTGATCACAACAAACATGGCGGCGTGGAACTTGGTTAAAGTTTCAGAAGAAGATAGTTTGGTGGTTATTTGTGACGAATCCTCCGAGTGAATTCTACGAGGAGGGAAGCACAAGCTTAAATACGTAAAACCTGATCAGCCACCTACAACATAACAATCACTTCCATGGAGTTTTGAAATCGTGCTAACGCGAGCTAACGGAAGCTAACGGAAGCTAACGGAAGCTAATGCTAACGTGCGCAATCCAGCAGGATTCTCCCCTCTCCCTCATTCCTCTCATCTAAAGCTTCCATGAGATTAAAAAATAATTTTACTTTAATTAAACATTTACTTTAATTAAAGGAATTAATTTAAATGGAACCACAAGCCAAAATCCTTTAAATGTTAATCTTTTTCAGTTAGTAATTCTGATGCATGTATTTCCATCAGTTCAGGGAGCCTTTATTTTTTTTATATCAGTCAGTAATAAACCTTATATCACTGAGCTGTTCCAGTCTGGGTTCAAAGCCCTCCATAGCAGAGTCAGCACTTTTGAAGGTGTAGATTGATATACTCTTGTCAACAGACTCTGGGAAGTTTGTTGTCCTTGTGCTTTTAGATTTGTCTGCTGCTTTTGACACTGTTGACCACAGCATTTTAATCTCTCGCCTTGAGCATTTCGTGGGTATTAAGGGCGTCGCCCTCGACTGGTTCCGATCGTACCTGACTGACAGAAGCTTCTGTGTTAAACTGGAAAACATTGTGTCCTCAACAGCTCCTCTTCCATATGGGGTCCCCCAAGGCTCAATCCTTGGCCCTCTTTTATTTGCACTATACCTTCTTCCTCTCTGTTCTGTTTTTAGGAAACACAATATCTCATTTCATTTTTATGCTGATGATTGCCAGATCTACGTTCCACTGTCTCAAAACAATGCGGACTCCGTCCAGCCACTCATAGACTGTATTAACGACATTAAAGCATGGCTTTCATTTAATTTCTTAAGTCTAAATGAGAACAAGACCGAAGTAATATTGTTCGGACCAAGCTGCTGCTCCCCCCCAGTGCTGAACGTGGCCCTCTTTCACTTTATCTCAAGGACTGTGTCACAAATCTGGGGGTTAAGTTTGATTCTGATTTTAAATTTGAAAAACAGATCAGCAGTGTTGTACAAAAGTTTTTATCAGCTACGTCAGATAGCAAAGCTGAAACCTATTTTATCAAGACTTGACCTCGAGAAATTAATCCATGCTTTTATCACGACTCGTCTTGATTACTGTAACTCCTTGTACATAGGAATTAGCCAGGCTTCTGTTGCCCGTCTGCAGCTTGTGCAGAACTCTGCTGCCCGCCTGCTAACCCAGACCCGTAGGCGTTAGCACATCACTCCTATCCTGGCTTCCCTACACTGGCTCCCTGGGCTCTACAGAATCAATTATAAGCTTCTGCTATTTGTTTTTAAATGCCTGAACAACCTTGCTCCTCCATATCTCTGCAGTCTGCTTCAGCCTTACTGCCCACCTCGATCCCTAAGATCGGCCGATCAGCTGTTGCTAACAGTCGCTAAAACAAGGCTGAAGCTCAGAGGAGACAGATCGTTTGCTGCCGCGGCTCCAAAGCTTTGGAACGAGTACATTACCTACTTTTTTATTTTTATTATATTTTATCTTATTCTATTTTTTATCTTATTCTGTGCATGCACAGTATTTTTATTTTTATCTTATTTTTTACTCTGTGTTGAATGTTGCAGCGTTACACCGAGACAAATTCCTAGTTTGTGTAATACTGTGTACTACATGGACAATGGCAATAAACCCCCATTCTGATTCTGATTCTGAGTTGCCTCTGAACGTTAGACAGGCTTCCTCGCTTCCGGTTTTTAAATCTCTTTTAAAAACATATTTATTTTCCTTGGCTTTTAACACTTCTTAATCTTAATCTTAATACATCTGTGTCTGTTTTCTGTTTTAAAGTGTTTTATATTTGTTTGACTTTTTGACTTTTTATTTATTCCTTTTTTTAACTTTTATGTCTTAACAATTTTTTTTATGTTTTAATGTACAGCACTTTGGCTGCCCCTGTGGTTATTTAAATGTGCTATACAAATAAAGTTGTATTGTATTGTATTGTATTGTACTTATTTAAGTTAATGTGAGATATCAAATAGGTTTGATAGCTTTAAGAAAATGTTTGAGAGGCTTGCCAATATTTTTTCATTGGAAAAACTAAATATCTGTTCATTTAAAGTCAAAACTACTTTTGATTTTGTTCATAGTATTGATGTAATGATCTTAGGTATATGTGTGTGTTATCGGTTATCGGTATCGGTTTTACAAAACAGTTATCATCCATCCCTACTTGTATGTAATTAATTTAGATAAGGTCTTCACACATATCACAAAGAGTTAAGTTACTCATTTGATAATTAATATAATGTTTGGTCTAATAGGATATTATTCAGAGGGCAGAGACTACACACACCATATGGTGTGGAAAGAGTTATTATGTACAAGAAATGCAGTCTGAATGAGGTGGGGGGGGGGGGGGGGGGGGGGGGAAAAAGCCAAGGTCTATGTGCTTAAAATATTCTTCCAGTGAGAAGAGATGAAGGATGGGGGCGGCTGTCCTGCACCAGCCTTGACATTTCAACGAAGGCCACAATTATCCACATTAGACCTTGAGATCATCTTAAGTGGTTCAGCAGAAATATGGAGATAAAGTCAAAGGTGGGATGATGGAAACTGTTAAGTTTCCATATAATTAGGTTCACACAAAATAATCTTACAAATCTAAGCGATTCTCTATTGCCATCTGGCAATAAAAAGAATGAAATTAATGACATTTTAAGCACATAAAATGATCGCAGCCAAGATGCACTCTCCAAAAAGAGCTAATGTGTGGAGAATATCCAGACGGTTGTTTTTTCTGTTTACTGTTTTACCCGTCAGCAACAAGATTGAAGAACTGCTGTTTAGTGTATAAGCACTATAAATTCAATCAAATTGACAACTTTTCATTAGGATTCTCAGTAGATCAATTATGCCAAGTTTCCTCAAGATCGGACCAACAGCCAGTTTGTTTTACTTTCACTTTTGGTTTTTCAAAATGATTCAATTATTTTATGACAATTGAACTTTACTGGGTGTGTTGGATCTAACACCTTCCAAGTTAAACAGAGAAAAAATAAAATCTCTTCTACCACCTGAGGTTGCCACAGTGATCCCTAAATAAAGACTAAATAATGTGAACGTGAATGTGTCCATGTGAATGACATGTGAATGACATGTGAATGACATGTAAATGACATGTGAATGTGTTTATGTGAATGAGGCGTGGACTTGCACTATTATTGATTTTATTCTGAGGTTTCACTTTTGGTTGATTTGAAATAAAACCCTTAAACTTATTTAAATGCATGGGACTGCTTTTATTTATGACAAAAGATATGAAATATGTTGAAATATTTCCTGCATTCGAAGTTAAAATAAAAATTAGTTACTTTTTTAAAATACGTACTTTGGCTCGGATCTTCTACTCGAGGCTAAATTTAGTAACCGGACCTCGGTGACTTAACTGAATACCCCTTAGACTCTAAGTCGGTCTGATGCTGATGCATATTACTGTATTTGTCTTTAATGAATGATAAATCTCACTCAGTTTGTCATTGTTTTTGTGACTAACTAGCAGGTTTTCAATAAATCTGAGCAAATCTTACCTCACAGTAGGACTTATGGCAACAGACCAAACTCTGTCAAACATGGGAATTGTAGCTCTGGGTGAACTGGAAATCAAAGTCCAAATCTAGAAAAAACAATTGTCATCAGTAAGTACATTTGTGGTATATCTGTAATTGTTTTATTTTTTGAATTTTTAATTGTTTAATTCTTTCAGCATTTTTCTTTTTTCTGGTGAAGAAATGTGAGTGAGTCAATAAGTCCATTAAGTCTGGTTAAATAAACATGAATGACTGATGAGCCAAAACAATAACATTACATGTCTAATATTAAATATGTCCTCTTTATGTAAAAAAGGAATAAAACATATTCAAGAATGTATTTTGTACCATGACATCATCCACAGATGTCATCAGATTGCATCAAATAAGTACTTGTGGTGTTATCAGGTAAACACTCCAGACTAGGGCTGCACGATTATGGAAAAAATGATAATCACGATTATTTGGATCAAAATCACGATTACGATTATTAATCAAGATTATTCAACAATAAAAAATATTTTTTGTTCAGAATGTTATTTAAAATCACGATATGAAATGTAAACAAGAAAGTATTGCATAAGGGATGGACAAATTATATAAAAGGCAATAGCATGAAACTTAGGCGGTCCTAGAGATTTTTGGCCATAAACACCAGCCTGTAAACATGTCTTAGCTTAACCCTAACCCTAACCCTAACCCTAACCCTAACCCTAACCCAAAGGCAGGTCACTACATTGTCCCCTACACTACATTGTACATGGTCACGATTAATCACGATTTTCAAAATTTTAATCATGGCAACCAAAAATCATGATTTCGATTATTTTTCGATTAATTGTGCAGCCCTACTCCAGACTCTTATTTGGGTTCTTTGAAACTTTCCTAAACTTGAATTGTAACAAGATGAGCAATGTTACTTACACTAACTGTCAAAGAACTACGTATATGCATCACATGAATAAAAAAATGAAAAACTGTCCTTACCCGGGCTGTTCTGTCCCTTGACCCGCTGATGATGAGTCCATCTTTAGAGTCTAAGCAGTTAACTTCCTGGCCGTGACCTAAAAACCCAAATGTCACGTCCCCTCCTCGACTGTGGACCAGGATCTTACCGTCACTGAAAAACACAGCGGAAACTGTTTTAGATGTTTTATTTTCTTATCATCTTAATAAACTGAAACATCATGATTTAAAAACCCAAATGTCATGTCCCCTCCTCGACTGTGGACCAGGATCTTACCGTCACTGAAAAACACAGCGGAAACAGGTTTAGATGGTTTTATTTTCTTATCATCTTAGTAAACTGAAACATCATGATTTAACCATTTATTGAAAGAGAAAAAAATATTTTGTTATTTTTTTGTGTGGTATCATAAAAGACTAATTTTAACTATTTCACACCAAAATAAATATTAAATCCTGTGGTATACAGACTAATATTTTCTATTTCAACGGTAAATTAAAGACAGGAAATGAAGTTAGCATTGGAAAGTAGGTGAACGTACATATGGAGAAGCTGGTTAATTGTCTTCTGAAATAGGTCTATGATGTTTTAGTTGTTGTAAGTCTGAAAGGTTCACTCAATGATATACTAAAGTGGACCCAAACGAAGTAAAAAAAAAAATGGGTAATTTTAAAATATTTGGAGTAGATAGTAATTTCTTGCAGTTGCTTTTCTACCCAGCATGTTCCATTAAAGTCATTACCAAGCATCCTGGCAGGTAAACCAACTCTAACAAGCTCAGGTTTTAGTGTAAACTGCCACAATTTATCTTTAAATAATTGTCTATGTGGATCTGGATTAGGTTAATTGGCAATGTACTTTTATTAATGAAATGAAATGAAATGAAAAATACTTTATTTATCCCATAAAGGGAAATTCAATGTAGTAAGGGCTCGCTCTCTCTCTCTTTTTTCTCTCTTTTTTTTTTTAATAAAAAACAGACAGAAATAATAATAATAATATAATAACAGGTGTTAAGTCTTGTTGTGGAGGATGATGTAAGATGTAAGATGTAAGAGTATATGAAGTATGAATGTCAGTCTCATGGTCTTTGCAATTTTAAGGATTAAATTCTGAAAAAGAGTGTTGAGAACATAATGAAATGCTTTGTGAAGAGACTGATGACATTTTTTGACTGAGAATAATTCAACAGAATAATTCAATTGTGGTCGTTTTTGGCTTCAATTAAACTAAGATGCAACAGTAAAATGGCTTTTTATAAGCCAATAGGTGATCCCACAACAGCTACATCCATGTTTTATATGCAGATTAAACTACGTACCTAGAGCTGTAAAACCTGTTAATTATGTGTCATTGGCAGCAACACATTTAAAAGATAGCTGAGCATTAGAGCAGATTAAACTTACTTTAAAACTTTATGCATAAACCGGATGCAAGAGACTCAGACTTATACTTATACTACTGGAATAAAAATTATTATTAGATAAAAAAATATTAGATTAGACAGTTATTATGAAGGGTCACATTCATGCATGATGGCTACTGCCTGTTGTCTTAAATAAAGTAATTAGATGAAACGGTGTGTAGCTACCTTCCTCCGCTGATCAGGTGGGAGTCGGTGAGAACGAAGCGACAGACGTCACCTTTGTGTCCTGAGTAGATTTTAAATGCACTTCGCTGGAGCTTCCTGGAGGGTTGGTGGAGGCGATACGCTCCGATGTTAGCAGCCTGAGATAGAAATAATATGTCCCGATCCAGCTGCAACCATGGCAACAATCTAACAATGAGACAGGTTAAATCAGGGGTGTCAGACTCATTTTCACTGAGGGCCACATCAGCATCATGGTTGCCCTCGAAGGGCCAGATTGACAACATGAATGTAACAAAATGCAATGTAAACCAAAATAAATCAAACTATACTGTATTATATTGTTAAATAACGGTTTCTGTATTTATTATGTATTCAAGTTTCAAATATTTAACTCATTATTATATTAAACTCAGAGTTTGTGGTTGTAAGCGGAAGCGATTTTGTTTTTCATGTGGGCTAAATTTAGCATACTTAGCTCCGTGTTTGCTGTCAAAATTCCGACTGACACCTGCCTCATAACACAAAAGACGTACTGTTTTTTTTCACCTTGAGATACAAACTTGCATTTGTTTTCCCATCGTCTATGAAACTGCCGTCCTTGTGCATCAATTTTTCTTTTCTTGGACATGTTGGGGTTAGTTTGTAGAGGTTTTTCTTAAGTCGATAAGAAAATCGTCTTGATGTTTTGTTAATGGTGAGATGTTATCGTTGTTGGTAACGAAATGCATTGTGGGAGATGTAGTTCATTGTCAATATGCGCTTTAAAGCGGTGTAGGCTTATATTAAATCTTAAAATATTGGTTTAATATGTAAGCTAGTAATGCACAAGCTCTCGGGGGCCACATAAAAGGATGTGGCGGGCCACATTTGGCCCGCGGGCCTCGTGTTTGACACATGTGGGTTAAATTAAAAATACACTGATTAATACTGGGATGGGTCAACATACTTGTTTTCTTCTTTGCGAGAGTTAAAGGGAAGATGGATGTTTAGCTTCTGTCTGCATGATAATTATAATTTGAAACAGAGAGAATGGAGTAAGAGGATTTGTGTTATTGTGAACAGTACAAAGATACATAAATCTGATTTTAAAAATGTTGTCCAAGTTTTGAACTTCTTAATGTCATATGTTGACAAAGATTTACAGTCTGAAAGAAAACATACAGGTAAATGAGTGACATACTTGGTTTTCCACCTGAGGGGAATCAACCTTTTGCAGACGCCATCACACCAGTTTTGACCAGTTTTTATTCTCTCCTTCAGCGGGATGTGAGGATATCTGCAACGAGAGTGAAACATGAACAACGCTTTCAGACTTAAAGTGATCATCCCAGCTGTGACAGTGAAGCAGATTTGATTCTTTTGAAATATACATATACATTCATTAAAACATAAAGTGCAATAACACTTATGGTGATTAAATAATTAATATATATCCCCTCCCTTTTTCTCTGCTTCACATAGTACATAAAAATCCAAACAAGACAAACTGATAAAGAAGGCTGGATCTCTTCTAGGGACAACAACAATTAAATTCCCTTCAGGGATGAAAAAAAGTATTTTGAATTGAAGTGAAACTGCAGGAGGATGTTCTTGATCAGTGTGTTTTTATACAGAACAGTTCTGGAAGAGTGCTGGACATAAATGTTTCATTAACATGTTGTGAAAAGATGCTTCAGAAGCAAATCATGACATCAACCCAATAAAAGTTTACTGATAAACGTGCTGACAACGGCGTTTCATACGTTCATGCTTTTTCTTTCTTTATGGAGAAGAAGACTGTCTATGATAACCTGGTAATCTGAGTGTAACGCATCATCTCTTTAACTATTTGTGTTCATATTCTGAAATGTCCCCAGCAAGGGTCGTGAATTTGATCGTAAAGGTGAAAGATAGTTAGAGGTGTTTTTCTATCAACCTTCTTTACTCGCTGTTAAAATTAATTTATAGTTTCAGCTCTGTCCTCCCAGGACAGGAGGATATATTTCTACTATGACTCTACTAAGACTGATTTGTTGCTAGTCGCTTTTAAAATAATTTTTAAAAAGCTTCACTTGAGGGGTCTGATTACTCAATAAATATCACAGTAAAGTTGCTAAGTTGGCAACGCCGCATTCATTAGCGGAAGGCTCTGATGTCAACATACAGTGCTGAGTCATTCAGCAGCTAACGAGCTTAGTGCTGGGCGGTATACCGGTTCATACCGAATACCGGTGTTTATTTTTCCTATGATATGAATTTTTCATATACCGTAACACCGGTGAGTATGTACTGTAGCGTACACAACGTTGGGAACGCCGCGCGGCGGAACATAAGTGCCGCAGAACATTGTTTGAGAGGGGACTGTTTTGCAGTTGCACTGGAGGCGCAACACGCTACTAGCTTATGGTTAAACGGTGATGGATGCTAACAGAGAAAGTCCCGAAGTGGAAGCTCCGGAACGGCAACATGAGACTGAGGAACTTCTACCTGAACCAGGAGCCGTGGATTTAAAAAAGACGACGTCCAACAAACTACAAGAATCTGCTAATGTTGCCGAGCTAAAGTTGTAGCCGCGGGAGGCTACACCAGGCTACAATTTTAGAACGTTGTTTACATTGTGTAGTTAATGTTGATTTTTTTACAAAATGTTTTTTCAAGTTGTTTACAAAATGTGAAAAATAAAAGGGTTCTGTATTTTTAACTGCAACTATCATCATTCTGATTCCTTCACTTAATCAGAATAACGAGTATCACCTCTTTGTAAATAGTATCATTTTGTGAGTCCATGCAAACCTGTATTAATACTAGTGTAGATATGAATGTTTTTCTACAATATTCACTCCTCGTGACAGTAAAATAGGTCATTCTAAGACAATTTACTGCAGCAATTCCTCTAAATGATTAGAAAATGTGGTTAACACCCAGTTGTTCCTTTTTAAAAAAAATACCGTGATATACCGTGAAACCGATATAATTTTGAAAAATACCGTGATATAAATCACCCAGCACTAAATGAGCTGCTACGTCTCGGCTCTGTCCCGCCTCCCTGCTGATGATTGACAGCAGAGTGCAAATTATACAATGACAATTGGGGGGGTCAACATTTTCTAGAGATGACAAAAATGACAATTTGTCCCTTCTTTAGGGGGGTCGAAGATGACAAAAATTACAATCTGTCCCTTCTTTAGGGGGGTCGAAGTTGTAATTGGGGGGGTCAAACCCCCCCAAACCCCCCCGTAATTCGCACTATGATTGACAGGACCCTGATTTGACACTCACTTCAGAATTTGCAACGGCAAATAAGACAAAAAGCGATTGAGAAAGGTGATTTAAAAACAGACGTGGCTTTAGAACCGAGAGCGAGAAAAGAAAAATGTTTCAGAGAAAGATGATTGTGCTCTCGGGTTGCATATTCTGGGTTTTAGTTCTCAGATTTTGAGTTTTGATTTTGTAATTTGCTTGAACGTAACCTCTGAATTGACACCACAGCATACAGAGAACACAGCTTGTACTATCAGTCAATGATGATTGCAGAAGATGTTAGAAGATCACTAACCCCTAACCTCTAACCACTAACCTCTAACCCGTTCCTACATGTAAGTAGAAACGTGTGCTACTAAACAGTTCCCAACTGAAGCCCAATACAATTGTTTCAGCACTTCTATGAACTTCTAAAACTATGATTTGTACAGATAATATGTATGTATTTCATCTGTGTCTTGTAACTACTAGGGCCAAATTTAACATTTGGATATGCATCAGGCACACCAAGTCCGGGAACGGTGTCTTCCAACATTTAGCTACTGCGCTACCTCCTGTCCAAGGACAACCATTATGGTGGCAACAGTAGTAGAACCACAATATAGCAAATCAGCAACAAATGATGTACATTTCAATGTTGCGACACATGGAAGCATGGAAGAGGGTATGGCAGGTCGATCTGGAATGATCTTTGTCCTTCCAGATGAAGAGGATAACTGACAGTTTGAACATGCATCATACAGTTTGCTTCTTGGCAGATCAACTCCTGACCTTCATTTTTTATCCTGAAGTAATGACAGAATGGACTGTACTTAACCAATTAATTTCTTTTCAGTCAATTGTGCAGATATTTTTGAAAATGGAGATACTTTCTTAAAATGTTGAAGAATCTCTATCCAAATTTCTCTGTATCTTACTGTACTTCCTTAAGTATATCAGTATATCTCCTAATATCAATGTAGTGTTCCTTATTTAAATTGCTGTAGGTGAATCCTTGTAACTGTCATTTGCCTGTCTTCATATAACCAGCAGTTGCTTATGTTTGGGTGCAATTATTGAAGCTGTCAGTAAATGACTCCATAATCAATAATATATCTATAAAAACCTCAAATTAGCTGTTTTTTATGATACAGCAGCTAAAGGTGCTGAGAAGATTAAAACATGTTGTTCTCATGATGTGGGCAGTTTTCTTTGGTGGCGGTAGGAGTGTTTTGGGCTGAAAACTGTCAGCTGGATCTGGCAACACTACTTCTATGGCAGTCCTGTTAGGAAAGTCAGTGCTAGATATCCCAACTTGGTGTGAGCCTCTTCCAATACACGTTTCAGTATTTCAAATACACATATGTGACCACAGAAAATGCTGATGAAAATGCAGTGAGCCCATCCAGATAACGGAAACTCTGATTTAAATGACAAACAACAGCAGTCTCATCAGTTTTCTTACATGTCTGTCCCGTTCCAAGTAATTCCAGTGTTTAAAAAGTCTTTTGCGATCTTCCTCCACACAACGTCCCGACTTACTAAGCGATTAATGCCTTTACAGACTTGAGAGAGGCGACTGAGAGATTTGTAATCCAAATAAGACAGGATCTGGTAAAGGACATCTTCAGGGAGATGGGAGAGCAGCATCTTCCCTCAACGGGTCGGTCCCGACGGGGGGTTTTACCGGGCAGCACACGGCGGTTCTCTGAACACACTGGACTTATACACAACAAACAAGCGCCCATCTTTCACAACAGTCGGACGAAACAGGAAGTGAGTCGACGACAACTGATGACGACAAAGATATGCGCCTCAACGTCATGACGTAAAACATTAGTTTTGGTGTTTCTGGCTGTCCTGTCGGTGAGACAGATGTTGCAGTGATACTCTTGATATTATATTATATTATATTATATTATATTATATTATATTATATTATATTATATTATATTGATAATATTTTTGCACATTTTTGTGTAATTGATGAAGAAATTATAAGCAGTGTTTATTAGCTGTATGTATACAAATATATTTTGGATGCATGTCCAGCTTTATATGAGAAAGGGAAGCCATTCACCTTAAAGATTTCCCTAATATATTTTGGGGACAGTGAGTAGACAAAAGTCTATTTTTGCCTAATTCCTCATAAACCTTTTTTATTTTATTTTTTATTTTATTTATTTAAAGGACCGTGTGCAGTGGCATTAAAAAGATGGCTGCACCAGATTTAGCACCAAGCTAATTTCCATCTGTAGTCCTTAACACCGATAAACAGTAAGACAAGAAGGCAAAGAACATAAAATACAACAAAATAAAATCGAAAAAACAACAAACAAACAAAAATACATTTACAATAGCTTAAAAAACAATAAAAATGACTACTCTTTACAGTGCATCCTGTACAGAATAATGCGAGAATGAAATGAGCCCCTTAATGTGAACAAGACTGGTTGCTGAGCAGCCAATTTTTGACTGCATGTGAAAAAATTATATAATCTGGAATTGTCTTTATTCTGTCCGGGAGTCCATTCAATACTTTTACGGCTTTAAAAGAGAAGGCTGATTGAGAAAAGGCAGTCCTTCTTTTGGGAATGTTGCAGTCTCCCCTAAACCTGTTTATTTATATGACGTTTTCATTGAAATTTATAATATTTTCATTTATGAATACAAACATGGGCAGTTTGGTCATCGTTACGGTGCCTTAGAGTAGAAGAGTTAGCTATGATACCCCTTAATCTCGCTGACAGTCAGTCAAGTGGTTCTTGTATTCCAGCACAGCTGACTTGTTTTAGTTTCAACTAGTTGTCTTCACTGAAGGTCTGAACCAGTTCAGGTGATTGAATTAAGTAAGTCAGCTGTGTTTCTGCATGGTTGGAACAAAAACCTGCAGCCCCTGATGTATTCCCTCAACAGTTCCAAACTTCTAACTGCTGTCAATCTACTTGAAAAGATTCAGGTGGGGGATTTGGCCAAAATTATCATTTTCATGTAACTTTTGGGAAATATTAGCCATAATATGTATTGATTATTACTTAGTTGTAATAAATTAATAAAACAATATTTTTATTAGGAGTGTCAAAGACAACTTTGCTGAACAGATTTACAGTAGACTGAATGCATTCATATTTTGTAATCAAAACATTTCATTGAGTATAAAAACCTCAGATTAATAGTGTCTGTGTTGGATTATAAGAATGCCATGGAAACGTAATGTTATAAATAGCTTAAGGTTTACCACCATTTTCGTTCTTTTTTTTTTTTGCATTGTTGCTATCTTTTTATCTTTGATATGATGCTGGCACGCCCATAGAGGTGTGAAAATGATCTAACTGTCCAAAGACTTGGACAGATGTCCATGCTGCTTTAAACTTCAAGTGGATCTGGTGTTTTACATGATCAAATCAAACACAAAATAATGTGTTAATAATAATGCTGCTGATCTGGTCACATGTCACTGATGCTGTCTGGTAAAAGATGTGTAATGCTTATCAAATTAACAAAGAAACAACCCTTCAAAATACAGGCAAACTTTAAATTTATGAGAGAACTCACGACCAGTATTAACGATCAGGTGCACTGATGGGGTCTCTACAAAATGCTGCTCACTTTAATAACAATTCTAATATTAAAAAATATATATTTTATATACCAAAAATATACCTGCAGACTCACTTGCTGTAGTTATTGAAGTGCTGCTCATGTTACCAACTGCAGATAAATTGGACCCAGCTAATTATTCTTACGATTAACATTATCAAAAACGTTCTAAATGAAAAATAGCACTATTTATATATAATATAATATAATATAATATAATATAATATAATATAATATATATATATATATATATATAATATAAATAGCACCGACTGCAGAAAATAATTTAATTGTCGACAATGACTGATGTCATCATTT
Source organism: Hirundichthys speculiger (assembly GCA_018398805.1). Taxonomy (NCBI): domain Eukaryota; kingdom Metazoa; phylum Chordata; class Actinopteri; order Beloniformes; family Exocoetidae; genus Hirundichthys; species Hirundichthys speculiger. The sequence continues at coordinate 150,236 of JAGFBZ010002342.1, forward strand.
TAAAATAGAGTTCTCAAGGCGTGGCGCCCCTCATTAGTGTCTGAGTACCCCCCCCCCCCCCCCCCCCCCCCAGCCCTGACATTTCCAGCGCCCCCCTAAAGGTTCAGAACGCCCCCTAGGGGGCGGTACCAGCCCCCATTGAGAAACCCTGTTTTAGAGTCAAGTTTTTGCGGGACTTATAACCTGTAGCTACTGCAGTCAGTCACAAGGGGGCGCACTTTGAATGAAACACTCGGTGCAGTCTGCTGTTGGTGATACATGCCATGCTAACATGGCCGAGTCGATGTTAGCCCAAAACATTGGGAGAGATGTTTTTTTTTTTTTTATATATATAGTAATAGTTATGCATGTAATATATAAGATAAAATAAAACACTGACAGGCATAATTTTACTTCACTGAGTAGTTTTAATTTTCATATATACATACATTTTCTTTCATACTTTTGTTGACAATGCATTATTTTCACCGTGTTCCCAAATTGATCTCTGCTGGGAATGAACTAAAGCTGCAATACATTTTTTTTAGTGTATGTTAAATTTCAAGTTAATGTTCACAATATTGCATATTCCATTTTCTTCAAATGTTACAGTCCTGGCACAGACATTGATGACAGTAGCATAAGATATGTTCTGTATAATCACAGGGTTACTTCTTATGTTTCAAGCTGAACATTTCACTTAAGAAATTATGTGCAATGTAATAAAAAGACAGTTATGAATGTATTAAAACAATCGCAGAACCCTGAAGAGTATTAAACTGTTCTTTCACATAACAGGAGTCAGTTCGTATTTATCCACTGTGTTATGGCAAAATTAGGAAATCATCAAACTGACTCCAGTCAAATATTATGAGTCTTTATTTCAATGAGAACAGTCCAAACATGCATGTGGATCTTCTGGAATGTTCTGAGGAGCAGCAGCTACCTCACTGCTTTATAACAGTGTTTTAGGGGGAGACGAACCCCCCCCCAGATAACCCCTATCATCAAAAATGAGAGATGTCACTTAGGAAAAACAAAGTATACATTAGAGCATAACTAGAGACCATTTACAACATCTTAACTTCCTTTTTGGACTTTTCTTATTTTTGACCTGGTCTATAACTTATGAACTGTGCATGACCTGTTTATGGACTTTAAACCAGACCACTGACCCCCATGAGTCAGCATTTTCTTCAAGAAGACACACAAACTCATAAACATGCTAAGAACACTAGAAAGGAGAACTCATAAGCATTAGATAACAATATGTAGTAATAGAAATAACATATTTAAAGTTTCCTATTACACATCGTATGATTGCTTTTGGTGCTAAATAGAGATCCGTTCATTAATGCTACTTAGAAACAGTAGTTAAATTCATCATCAGCCATTGTTGTTGTGTTCACAAAAAGCTGAAGCTCATTTACACAAGTGTGTGCAATGGGAAGATGTTTCTTTTCATCATGAATAATTAATAATTTAGGAGTTGGATGAAAACCAGTGGCTGGGACGTTGCTCCCTGTAGAAAATACCAGGATGGTGACCAGGACTCAAGGTCTTCATGAACGTCTCCTCATCCTTGGTCAGAGTCCTGCCGTCATACGTGTCTCTCAGCTCTTAACCTAAAAGCAAAGCGAAACCAGTGTTGACATTGAGACTTGAAAATACTCAGGTTTAAGAAAGACTTAATCAATGAGTAATTGTGTGACTGATGGATGACTGTATAGGTATTTTGGTGAATTTTAGTTAGTATATATCAGGATCTTGATTCAAGTGTTTGTTCATCTTGATACTTGTGTTAATAAACTCTGATATATTCTAATGAGAGAAGTTGTTTGCGGTTATTTTACACAGTTTTGTAACATTTGCTGGTTGCAGAGGTCTGTGTTCGGACTCACACCTTCTCTGTTGCTCTATAGCGCCACACCTGGCCACAGGCTGAAACATAGAACAACAGCCATTTTTGAGACTGATTGTGCCGTTAAGTCTTTTTTCCTGATTTATCAGGTGGTGCCCCGTTTCAATTTATTAACTTCGTTAAGCGATTGTAATAACGTTCTGGTTATTATCAGCTGTCCCTAAAGACAGTTGGTAATAACCCCCTTTTATGACTAAACGATCACGTTATACGCCTTATTGCACAACAATGAATATCTGTCTTCTCAATAGTCTGATCATTTTCCCTTATACTGCATGCCTCAACAGAATCTTCCATGTGGCAACTAAAATTATATCACACTAAACATTCAAACTTTAAATTACTTTCTATAATATTTGTCACTACTCCGGCCCACTCCCTGTCTTCCATATACTTGGTTCAGGTGAGTTTATCCACGTCAGGTGAGCCCATGAGGTCAGCAGACGTGCACACACACTCACCCACGACATGAGCTAAAATGACATAAACATAAACATGACATATTAAACATGACATTAATAAACATGACATCAATGACATGACATAACACAACTGTACCAGGTGTACAGTTGTGTCCTGTTCATGTCCTGTAATATTCAACAAGATCAGCGGTCAAAATGATAATCATAATGAGGTCACCTGCAATTTTCAGGTGAGGAAATGAGAGATTACTAACATGCAAATCAGTCCCAGTAATCATTGCTAACAAGAATAGTGAATAAAAGAATAACCGAATGTGTTAAATGGGACAGAGAAATCAATAGTCTTTGATGTTTCATCACTATACATGGCGCTAAAGGAAGCTCTGATGCTAACTAGCTGAGAAGCAGTGTGACTTTAGCATAAACACTCCATGTTCATGTCATGTTGGAGAGACAAATACGGAAAGTGAAAAACGTCTTAAAATCCACACTTAACCTCTTCTCTGGAATGATAAATGATGTGTCACTTCAGACCTTTATATATGAAGAAAGAAGAAGTAATCTGAGAGTACATCATACATTTAATCCACTATACAAATCATCACACGCCTTAGTTTGGCCTTTGCCGCCTCTACTGTCACCTTAGTCCGACCTGGAGTCTGACCCTCTGACCACCTCAGTGTAACTGCCTACCCAGAGTGTCAATCAGGAAACTCCATAAACAGATTTAAGGAACTGCTTTCTTCATCACTTCCTACGACTCCACGTACCCGTGTTGCTCACTAAACGTTACTCAGTCACTATTGGACAGTTTTTGTGACATCACTGCTGCTTCTCTGCATTCAGCCCTTGACAGTGCTGTTCCATATAAGAAGAAAGGTAAACCTCATACTAGATAGACTCCACGGTATAATCTACATTTAAAAACAGAGCATTAAAACAGAGTATCCTAAAGAACTGAAGTATACAATGTGAAGCGGTTCAGAAGGTTCTGATGAACATCAGTGGAAGACAGTGTTCCTCACTTGTGCAGAAAACTGTATCACCACAATGAGCTCTTATGTTTCATGCCTGAGTTATAATGATACTGAAGTTAAAGCTTAAGGTTGAATTCCAACTTTCAGTCTCATCCTGTTGTTGGGATATGTTTTTTATTCACAAAGATTTAAGTGACCTGGCCTAAACAGTCACTATAGCACTTGTCAAATTAACAAGTTCAGATGCGTTTGTTTTTTGTTTTTATAGTTAGCCCATAGCAACAGATCCAGTACCTCATACTCAAATAAAGGATTTTATTCATCCAACTTAACAAAGTTCAAATGCAAACAAATTAAAATAACTGAGCTCATAAAAGAGGTAAACTCAATTAAACTAAACTTAGGCTTTTTAACAAATAAACACAACTAAACAAACCAACAACAAAAATCAACAGTCCTGACTTACAACACACAAGAAGGCTACATATATTTACAAAACCCAAAAACAAACCATTATTCAGTTATACACAAAAGAAATCATTAACCAAAATAACTATACCAACGTACAAACCTAAACCAAAACTATTTAACCAAACTATTAACTCAAAGTTGACACCTCCCCCTCCACGGAATATTAAACATGTTATATTTCAACCGGCTGCATCTGGTTTTTAAGAGCTCTGCAGACTTGAATACTTCTGTCCTCGGGTCCCAGAGTCTCCAGCTTGTAACTCAAAAAAAAAAAAAACCTGAATTAAGCCACTGAACAAATATAAACCAAATTGACTGAACAAAAGTTAAGTAAATGTGTGCACTACAAATATAACTCAATTACAGTCAAAATAAATAAATGAAAATTGTTGTGCGTAATTATTCAAATAACATGAAATACCGAGCAGGCAGGTATCGACGGGCCAAACGGGCTGCAGGCGAAAACTCGGGTGTGGGAGGAGTTCGGTGAGGCCACGGAAAAAGACTTTCGTTCGGCTCCAGTGAAATTATTCATATAATTTGCATATTATGATGTCACAAGGTGGCGGCCATATTGGAAAATGTTCAATTTTGATATCAAGGTTTCAAAAGGCTATAACTTTAAAGTGGTTTGCGATAAAGACATACTGTAAATAAGAAATATCCTTAGTATGAACCAAAATTTGGAATGGAAGTAGATTTGTCATCTAATTTGATTATTGTGATATCACCTGCCCAAACCTGCCCAGCGGTCCTCAGATTTTTCCTAAAGCCCCATGAGGCCTTTCACTTCAGCGACAATCACATCATAAAATCATGAAATCTGGAGTTTGGTTTCAATATTTCCCTTTCAAAGAACTGGTGACCTTTTCTATTTGTTTGATTGGTGATGGCAGGATACTTCATTTTGCATATAAGCAGTGATCTACATCCTTGTTTGCTGCTTGATTGAGATTCTGGCAAACCGTCGGACGGCTCAGGGGGGGGGGGGGGGGGGGGGGGGGGGGGGGGGGGGGGGGGGGGGTGCTGCTGACCTCAACTGGAGATGTCGTTCGGCGGTGGAAGGAATACTTAAAGGGTTAGGGTTATACCCCGAGAGACACGGTCAAATGCCTTCTCCAAGTCCACAAAACGCGTGGACTGTTTGGGCAAATTCCCATTCTTCTTCCAGGATCCCAGTGAGGGTCTAGAGCTGGTCCAGTGTTCCACAACCGGGTCGGAACCCACATTGTTCCTCCTGGATCTGAGATATGGTAGTTGATCAAACTCTTTTCCCCAGGACCCCTACATAAACCTGACCAGGTTTGGAACACACCCTCCAATCCCCCTTGTTAAAAAGGGGAACCACCGCCCCGGTCTGCCAATCCAGAGGTACTGCCCCCGATTTCCACGCGATACCGCAGAGACGTCTCACTCAAGACAGTCCCACAAGATCCAGAGCTTTAAGGAACTCAGGGAGTATATTGTCCACCTCTGGAGCCCGGCCACCATGCAACTTCTTAACTACCTCGGCAACCTCAGCTCCAGTAACGTACGAGTCCACCCACAAGTCCACAAGCTCAGCGTCCTCAATGGGAGACGTGTTGGTGAGATTTAGAAGGTCCTCAAAGTATTCTTTTCACCGCCCAACGCCATCTCCGGTTGAGGTCAGCAGCACCCCCCCCCCCACTAAAACACGGTGTTGGTGAAGCATTGCTTTTCCCCTTCTGAGCTGTATGACGGTTTGCCAGAATCCTTGTGGAGCCAATCCAAAGTCGTTTTCCATGGCCTCACTGATCTCCTCCCACACCTGAGTTTTCACCTCAGAGACCGCCAAGGCTGCACCCCGTTTGGCCCGTCGGTACCTGCCTGCTGCTCCCGGAGTCCCACAAGCTAACCAAGCTTGACAGGACTCTTTTACCCAAGATGTTCCATGGCAGGCACCAACGACCTCATGGCCATAGCTCCGGTCAGCTGCTTAGGCGATGGAGCTGCAGAACATGGCCCATGCAGACTCAATGTCCCCCACCTCCCTTGGGATGCTGTTGAAGCTCTGTTGAAGGTGTGAGTTGAAGATCTGTCCGACGGGTTCCTCTGCCAGACGTTCACAGCAAACCCTCACTACACATTTGGGCCTACCGGGTCTGACCGGCATTCTCCCCCGCCATCTGATCCAACTCACCACCAGGTAGTGATCAGTTGACAGCTCAGCTCCTCTCTTTACCCGAGAGTCCAAAACATACGGAAAGGCGCAGGAGCCTTTTGGCGTGGAGTTTGCATGTTCTCCCTGTGCTCGTTTGGGTTTTCTCTTGGTACTCTGGCCTCCTCCCACAGTCCAAAGACATGCATGTGAGGTTGAATGGTGGATCTAGATCGCCTATTGTTCATCTACTTGTGGCTCTGTGATGGACTGGCAACCTGTCCAGGATGTACCCCTTACTTCTGCCCTGGGATAGGCTCCAGGAGATCCCCATGACCTTATACAGGACTAAATGGGCACTGATAATGGATAGTTCCATTACATCAGGGATTCCCAAAGTGTGGTGCGCGCACCCCCAGGGGTGCGCAAGCTGCCTCTAGGGGGTGCGCGAGATGAAAAATGTAATGGCGGTCTGATAATTTTTTTTGTTTTCACACAATAAAGATGTGTAAATAAACATTTCCTTTGTAAGATTTTAAATCAAAAACTGTAATTTTAATGAATAAATAAATGCAGGCTATTCAAAATGCACGTCATCCTAAAGTGAAGTGTAGAAGAAGTTATATTCTTCTACCACTGCATTTGCACCTAGCTTGTTGCCTCTACTTTATTCATTCTGGGAAATATGCTCAATTGGCTGAAATCAGGGAAAATATCTTTATTGGAACTTTATTGGAATAGAATTAAAATTACTGGCGTTCAAATTTTATTTCCATAACCTGTGTTATGATGACGGGTTGTGTTAGTTCCATGGTCATTTAAACTTGCTGCAATTTTTGTTCAATGTTCAAAGTATTCTAACATTTTCCTCAACTTATCTGTTTTCTGCCACTGAGTCTGAGCATGTCATCCATCCTCTTTGCTCTTAAAAGTGGAAGCCTGCGCATTACTTTGTTTCATTATATTGGAACTGTGTTACAGTGTTTCAGTTTAATTTAAATGCAAGAGCGCATTGTTGTGATTGTGATTATTATGTTATATGTGTGTTCTGGTCGTTTTAGCATGAATAAACATGGCGACTTTAATATGGCTATAATAAAGCTTGTTGCGTTTTTTTTAAGGGGTGGGGGATCGGGGGTGCGTCAACCCGGTTGAGACATAGAAGGGGGTGCGCGGCTAAAAAAGTTTGGGAACCGCTGCATTACATCATCATGATGTAGGTTATTAAAGGGTCGATATGTAGTCGGTGTCACCTGGTGGAGATTAAGTGTTTTGCCGTTGATTGGGAAAGGAGCTAATAAAAATTGGATTTACAGAAATGCTAATTTTGTGACTTGTTTTACAGTACTGGTGGGCAAACGTTTTGTTTTTTGTTAGTCCGCCCTGCACAGTGTGCAGGCCAAAAGATTAGGGAATGTGCCATTTTATAAGGGTGGACTAACAGTTCATTTTATTAAATTTTAGTTTTGTTTGTTTTGTTAGGACCACTTACCCTGCTCTGACCACCATGGTAGTTTATAGCACTTCTCCCTGTTAGTACTGACACCAAACTTATCTGGCCGGTTGTTCACGTGTGCTGTGGTTGAAATGACATGATGTTTTCTGTGACAAAATGGAGGACAGTGATTTTTCTTCACCAATGATTACTTCGGGTCCTGTTATATCCTGTGTTACGTTGGAGTGTGTGATCATCCGCGTTGGATACAAGTAGGATTTTTCTGTTATGAGGTGTGAAATAAACTTTTTTGTGTGAAATAAACTCTGCATTTTAAAGTTGTTTTGTGTGGACCTGTGGCTTTAGCTCTAGTGTTACATATAGTTTTGTTTCTCGTTTAAATGTTTCTTAAATGAAACTGGGCAAAATTACCATAGACAAGTCCTTGTCAGTGTGATGCCGGGGGGGTTATGGCAAGCTGTTTTAGCATTTATTCCATATCAGACCTCAGTTCTCTTTACTAGTTTGCACTTTGCCTACAGTAGTTGAACATTTTCAGCACTAGTTCCGTATTGTGTTGCACAAGTTTAAACAAAAGGTTATACTAGTCACAATTTTCAAGCAACTTGTAATACTTTTGTCCAGCTAGTTTAAGCAGAGGCTGTACTAGTGAAACCATGTCTTGCACTAGTAGTGTCAAGGTTTATGCTAATCACCTTTTTAACACACTAGTGGACCTTCAGGCCAAACTAGTTAACTCGTACATTATACGAGTTAACTAGTGAACTCGTACATTATACGAGTTAACTAGTGGGCTTCAAATTGTAAGACATGTTAACTAGATAACATAGGGTTCTGTTTACTAGTTAACTTGTGACAATCAAATATCTTCTCTTGTTTACTAGTAGGAGTGAGAAATGTTCACTTGTGAAAAAATAAGGATCATAAAACTGTCACTTGAAGGGTAGGAAACCTCTCTGTGTATGACTAGTCAACTAGTTTGGCTAAGAATCTTTTCAAGCGAATCTAGTGAGGTCCAACATGGCCACGTGTTGCACTAGTTAGAAACATTCTACTTAACTTGTGAACTAGTCAATGTCAAAATCTAAACTTGTAAACTAGTTAAAAACCAACGTGCTTACTAGTTAACTAGTTGAATGACATTCTAATAAGGAGGTGGGTAAAAGTATGCACAGAGCCTTCCTATTGGTTCTTTGAGTCAGAATTTAAAATGGCAGCCAGTCTTGACTCTGGGTTTTACTGGTATCCCACCAGTTTATTTGCGTGTTGCACACTGGATAACACGTAGGCCTGTGAAGCTGCAACTGGTAAGCAAGTTGCTACATGATGTAACTTAAATGTTAACTTGTCATGGCAAGCTTTTTAACTAGTTACCTGGCTGGGGTCTATTTTGAGTTTGCCAGTTAACTACTGTGGCTAAGCCAAAATTACTAGTTGACTAGTGAGGTACACAATGCTCACATGTTACACTGGTTGGAAACCAGTTGATACCACTAATTGATAAGTAAGACATATGTTGTTTTACTAGTCAGCTAGTTAGATCCAAAGAGAGTGACAAGGTAACGAGTGAACACTGATATCTTTCTCACTATTCAGACTACTTGTCAAACCCGTAAACACTTAGTATAAAACATGTTAGATTTTTTTTTCTACATGATGGAGCTTTTCTTTATCTATTTGAACTTTCCTCAACACAAGTAAACGACTGTATCTAACCAGTGAGGCATTTACTCGACATGTCAGAGTTACTTACCATACTGGTTGACATATTCAGTACACCAGTTAACATTTGCACCTTACTCCTACAGTGAAACATCTGACTAGTCAACTTATACCCGCAACAAGTTAACTAGCAAAGGGCTCCACCTGTTGTACATGATAACTAGTTTAATATTATAACCTAAACTAGTGAACTATTTGGCAATTACTTTTAACAACTGTGTACTTTTGTTTTACTAGTAAGGTGCAAATGTTAACTGGATAGTTAACAGGCAAACTCAAAATAGACCCCAGCTCTACTTTTAGTAGCTCTACTTACGAATGTCTCTACATACAAACTTTTCAGGTTACAAAACACCTCAACGGGAAAATATTGCCGAAATTTCAGGATACGAAAGTCATAAATCCAGTAGCGCTGCTACTCGCAGCTCCCCAGAGTTTACTGAACGTAAACATAGCTGTCGGCTCTGTATCTCAGTTTGAAAGCGGTGCGTCCGAGCTGCTCTGCCATTAGCTATAGCTTAGCATCTTCCTAGCATCCCATTGGCTATCGCTTAGCATCTTCCTGGCATCCCATTGGCTAGGAGGGCCCCTTGTCTGTATGAGCGTAACCCAGCAACCAGGTAAACGAACAATTTTTACCAAGGAAGGTTACGTTTTTGCCGGCGTTTATCTGTCTGTCTGTGTTCATGATAACTGAAAAAGTTATGGATGGATTTTGAATTAAATTTTCAGGAGTTGTCAGAAATGTGAAAAGGAAGAACTGATTTCATTTTGGTTCTGATCCGGAAGAAATCCTGGATTCTGGATCACTTTCAAAATTTTTTGATAATTGTTGTGTTTAGTGGAGGTCTGCGCTCTCCGAGTGCTTTTATAGTTCTAACATGTATTTCTTACAGGTTTTTAGGTCATTTCAATGTATTATTTATAATTTATTTAAAAAATTATGTTCGAATTTTGATGGCCTTGGAACGGATTAGAGCATTTACATGAAAAACACGTCTCTACTTATGAAAATCTCAGGTTACAAAACTACTTCCAGAATCCAATTAATTTCGTATGTAGAGGAACCACTGTATTTCTTTCTTTTTTGTTTCCTTAATGTTAATAAGGATACAGTGTTATGCAGAAGTGTATTTATAAGTTTTTAATAGACGCATGATACTATTTATTGTCACTGTGGGGGGGAGGGGCCATAGACAGACGTCACTAAATAAAACAATACATAGGCCCTGGTCTAGCCTACTTGATGATGTATTTATTTAATTCAGTAAACATTCGGAACTTATCAGTGTTGTTTTTAAATTGAATGAAGTGAAAGAGAATCCCATTCAGAAACCTGAAAGAGTTAAAAGATTACCAGGCTTATCACTGATGTCTCCTTATCCTCTGGACGGTAGTGACACAATCTGCACGCTCGAAATCAGAATCAGAATCAGTTTTATTGGCCAAGTTTGTGCACACAAACAAGGAATTTGACTCCGGTTACTAAGCTCTCTTTGTACAATTAGAATAAAAAATAAAAATAAAAAATATAACAAATTACTAGCACAGTATATACAACAATATATACAACAATATACAGCAATATATACAAATGTGAAATGAATTTCAATAACCAAGGTTCTGCTGACCAAATGTGGTCCACATCCTTCACCAGCTGCACAACATGTAGTTGTAATCCTCCAAAAACCTGCAGACCTTCAGGTCTTCCAACATTTAGCCACTTTGACATCTACAATTATATTTCTAATAAGTGTACAACACCTTGGATAAGTCCTTCGGATCTTGTGCTCGATCCTTTTTAGCTTTCATAGCCAGATTTAGATGGGTCATTGAGCATTTTCACATACATAATTTATTTTCTTTTGCTTTCTGATGAGGTTTAGGTGGCGGTCTGTGATGATTTTGTCCATTTCTGATGACTAACTTGTGAACAGATGTTATGGTAAAATTAGTAAATTGGTAAACATGTTGAATACAATACTATCTATTAGTAATACACCTTTTTTTTATAAATAGCAGTAAAATAACGCTGCTAAACATCGATATTTCCAGTGTGATACTAAAATCCCTCAGTAATTATACTGATTCAAGATTCAAGATTCAAGATCTTTATTTGTTACATACACAATTATACTTTGTACATTGCGCAGTAAAATTTGTTATTGTACCCACAGGGCAAATGCTTTCTTTTAAGAAGAAACAGGAGAAAAAAAAGAATTAAGTTTAAATAAGTAATAAATAATAAATAAACACACAGTGCAGGGGATGAGAAAAACTATATATATCTCTATATATCTATATATCTATATATTCACTCAGTTATCAGATATACTTTAACGAAGGTTTCCACAGTATAGTAACGTTTAAGGTACTTAATTTTACAGAGACTCTGCTGCCTTGAGGCCTGTTTAACCACTAAAACTGCCAAGGTTGTGTCACGGTCAAATGACTACCAAAAGTTGATTGACCTCATGACATTTTCTTAGATGCTTAACTGTTTAGCATCGGTAGCAGCGGTTAGTGTTCATTTACGTGGTGCAGGGCGCTCAAGCTTTCGGTTACAGATGGAATCACAGCAGTTCTTTGATCAGCTGAGTGCAACTGCACATGATTAATATATGCACATCGTTTAGCCTTTTTCCCTTTTTTTAATACATAAAAGATACGTCCCTTTGTCCAAAAGCTGCACGTTCTAAAGGCCACGTCCCCAGCACTGCACCGTCGAACAAAATCATTTATGGTTGGCTTTCCAGTTGAGCTGTCATAACTAAAAGGAAATGAAGAGGCTGGGAGGAGGGATACTGGGAGTGAGGGGATGTTTCTGGGAGCTGATGTGGGGGTGTTTAAATGGGGGGGGCTGTGTGAGTTAGAGGCGGGGGTGGTTCCCTTTTGATCTTTTTAGGGCAGCAGAGAAGGAGGGGGGTCTCTGCCTGAGCTGGCAAACACATTTAGCTGGTAATTGTTCAGATCAGACTGACAATCAGTCTTGGAAATGCATGGACAAACAAAAGTTTACAGCTCCAATTGGAAAAGTCAACAGGTCTCCCATAAGGCCCGGTACATAAACAATGGGACTGTCGAGCTGAAGCTTTACTTTGATCAGTTGTTTGCATTTCAATTATCCAGCCTGGTCCGACTGGTGGCTTTTGTTAACAGTCCTTAACAGTTCGTTGAATTTGATAGGCTACTTGTCATTTTTGATAGGAAATAAATCTTTCTACTTCTCTACTTTGTATAACTGATGATAGTCGTACAGGAGCTCCTAAGTACAATATTGTGTCTATATATATATATATATATATATATTCAAACTTAAATTAAAAAAAAAAAAAACATGCTTTTCTTATTTTTTCTCTTAATTCTTATTTTTTTTCAATCACATTTCCTTCCCAAAACTGCACACTACACTGCTACCAGATCTATTTGGTACTTTCAGCACCAGGGACTTTTTTAAATAAATTGTTTCTGGTCGTGTTTGTGTTGAAATAAAAGAATATTGCATGAACACAAAGTATGGACTACATAATAAATCTGAGATCTGATTCCAGTTATCCGTCCTGTCAGCTTATATCTGTGTGATTCAAATAAATTAGTGACAAACGCACAACGGGACAAATGATTTTCCAAGTAAGCTGTGTGCTTGTAGAAATATGTGTAAAAATGAAATGTTGTAGTCTGTTTATAACCAGAATTTAGGGATTAATCTGAATTTGAAACTAAATAAATTTCATATATAAGTATATAAAACTATTATTAATCCCTCATCTCAATTTTCCTTATCTGTGAATGTCCTTTAGAGATTTTCTGTTTAAATAGGCGGAGCTTTCTTGAAGAAAATATTAAACCTGATTATTACTTTATTACAGTAATGCACAACACTGAAATTAAAGACTGTACTACTTTGTAAACAAACACAGAAGTCAACCAGGAGGTTTAACGAGGACGACATGATCCCTGGGAAAATCCTTATTTTACTGACTGTTTCAAAATGAACACAAGTAGTTTGGAATATTAAGGGCTTTTTGAAGGATGCAGCTTCTGTGTCATTTAAAACTGCTTATTACTCCGCCGTTTGTTTGTCATTTTGTTTGTTTGTTTGTTTTTCATTTTGGCTGTGATCCGGAAGAAATCCTGGATTCTGGATCACTTTCAAATGTTCGATAATAGTTGCTTGGCGGAGGTCTGGCGCTCTCCGAGTGCTTTTCTAGTTAAAACCAGTCGTGTTCTTTAGTTGCTGTTCTGCAGCCTCCACAGGGGGGGTTGAGGTGGGGGTTAAATTGCTCCCAACACAAATGAAGAAAGTAGCTCTGTTTGCTTAAGTGGGGTTAAGAACGATGGCTGTAGCTCAATAAAATGGATGAAGGCTATTTTGCTCCCAGTTTTCTGCGCTGGAATTGCTCCACATTTGCATGGCCACATTTGACTACACAGTAGGTGTGATTTTTCCCACAACTCACTTCTTCTGGGTTGATGATCCAGAGGTCACGGTAAAGGGGGAAGTTTTTCATGTATGTACTGGTACTGTATGTACTAATAATTTACACACGGTATACCTGAATTTGAATCGCAGTACAACATTCTCTTTGGAACATTTAATTAATTTTTTGCTGGTTTCATTGTTGTCACATAGCACTTCTTTTACATTATAGATGTATGTGTTTATAGGAAGTTCAATGTTAACCCAATGTGGAATGATTAAATAAGATTAATTAATTCAGTAGTTTTGGCTAAACTATCTTTATTAGGTGATATTTTTTCATCATTTTCCTTCTATGAAAAGTTTTCAGAATATTTCAAAACTGACATTTACACAAGTTACCTACCAGCTTTCTGTTTAATTAAATTAGCTGTTAAGCTCTCATACTCATAACATGATAAATGGTTCAGGGGTCATTGGCATAAAAATAAAATTGTGCCAATTGTGCATTTCCTCCTGTGGTTTTTATCATAAAAGCACTGGATAATTTTTAGGATGAGAAAGCAACATGGAGCACAGAGCACAGCTATTCAGCTGAAGAGTTAAAATAAAGGATCAATCATTCATCAATGCCATCATTTTAGCCTCCTAAGTAAAGTGACACACTCAGGATTACACCTTTACTTTCATCTCGGTTGTAGGACCATTTTGACTTTCTTTTGTCATGTATAAACTGATTAGATTTTAGGATTTACATCTATCGGCTGCTTAACGCACTTTAAGTGTTTATTTGTAATATAAAGTATTATATTGCAGGTACAAGGAGAGCAATGGGTCTTTTATTGTAGCAGCCCTTCAGGCTTAAGTGAAGAAAAAAACTGATCATTCTCAAAAGGACAGGTTTTTGAGGTTTATTGCATTCAAATAAAAAAAAAAAAAAAAAAAACTCACATAATGCAGCACAATCATGTAAAATTCAAATTTTCTGGGGAGTACGTAACAATCACTCTTCTCCCTTAGTTAACCAGTAGTCACATAGTGTTAATAAAATTACAAGTTGCACTGATAGTGTCCACTCTTCACTCTTTGATATGACAGTTATTTTAAAATTGTTTAAAATGCACAGTGTTTTACTGCAAAATGACTCAGTACTTCATGGTTGCAAGCAGGACTATTCATTTGTTACTTATCTTTCTGCTTAGCAGCTCACACATATAAACTTATATTGTAGTCGGCTTTTGTGCTTGTGTGTGTGTTTGTGTGTTTCTGATTTTTTGTAGTTACAATGCCAAGCAATAGAAAGTGGTGCTGTTATTTTTTTTTTGTTTTTTTTTTTGTGCAGAGTTGTAGCTCGCAGTACTAATCTTACTATTACTATTACTAGAGTGACTCTGTGGAACAGTTTGGAGCAGGAAATAAAAACAAAACATAAATCTGTTTAAAAAGAGATACAAAAAATTATTTATAAACAGGTATATGGAAGAAGAAATGGGTTAGCGAGGAGTGTGATAAATAAATAAAATAGGGGAAAATGGTATATTATACTTGCTTAAGATATGTTTAGATATTTATATGAATATTTATGTGGTATATATTGTATGTTGGGAGGGATAGTTGTAGTTATGTAATATATGTTGTATATTTTTATGTATGTAGCATATATATATATATATTTATAGGGATATTTATGTAGTTTATATAGTGTATATTTATATAGATTTATATAATATATTGTATTTTCTATAATAGGCATGTTTACGTAGTGTTTATCTAGACTGTATTTATATGGATATTGTGTAGATATAGTAATGGTGATGGTTAAATTTATAGAGTTATAAAGGGGTGGGAACTAAGAAAAAGTGTGTACTTCTTCCTACTCCTTTTTCGAGCTTATGTGTATATGAAGATGTTACTGTTTATTTTTTGTTTTGTTTTTGTTTTGTTTTTTATGTTTTTTATGTACATGTTTGAAATAAATTCAATTCAATTCAATTCAATTAAAAAAAAACTATTGTTTACTACCTTCATGTAGCTCACGATGCAGGCTACACAAGTACATCATACGTAGATACGCTCTCACGTGTAAACATGAATCCCTTTTTGCTCTTACTTCAGAATAACTTCCAAATAGAACATTTAGAAAAATATTTTTAAAAAGAATTAAAAAATTTAAACCAATTATGTTTTCATACATTTATGTTTATTTTACTTCTTCAGTATTTACATTTAGGAGGCTAGATTTCTAATTAAAATATATATTGATAGAATATCACACAAAAATATCACTTAACCGGAAAAATAAGTAACACCACCACAAAAATGAGAAACAGTTTGTCACTGTTTGATTTGAACAGAGACACAGTGGGTTGGTAACGTGCACAACGTGTACGTGGCTCCCCATGTTTGATGTGCTAGCCTGTGTAGCAAGGTATATTGTTTCATCTATGTAATACCTTATACCTTACCTCACCTTGTCTACCTTATCTTATACCTTATCTCCCTCTTCTCTGTCATGGCACCTGTTTTGAACCTGGTCTAGCTGATCCTGCTAGTAGCCGACCAGACTACCTTCAGGTTGCTCTGCACGCCTGGTTTCCATTATCCAGCAACACTATTTCATTATCATGAAGTTATGTTTCTCACACGAAGAGTTTATTGATGTTTAGGTAATCCTGTTTTTGTTTGGATCCGGACCGCTGTTTCTGTTACATCTGGAACTCTGAAGCTGACAGTCCGACGGTCCGACGGTCCGACTCTACAGTAAGACTCAGGGAACAGAAATACTTTTCGCATTCAAGTCTACTACTTTTGTGAACTTAATACATTCCCTTCTCCCACAAAATGCCTGGTGCTGCTAGGATGCGCTAGTTGCGGGTGACCCATTAGCTCGGAGTAATCAAACACATGTCCTTCATTCAGAAAACCAAAAGTGTTGCCAGGGCAGGGAATCCAGGACACAATATACACAAAGATGCAGGTGAAAACAATCAAGGAGATGGGTCTAAGGGAAGTAAATTAAACAAAAACCAAGCATGGAAACAGACTTTGAATATAAAACAGGAAGTAAAGTTCATGCCAACAGGATCTCAAACTCAGGACACTAGACAAAAATCAAGAGAATAATGTAGTGGACGACATCACTGCTTTATGTCTTAGGCTCATAAGACATAAGACATCAGAGCTGAAACCACCACACATTCATTTATATACACGACATCATAGCACACACACCACAACCATCACTGTCCTGTCCTTTCATGCTGTCTGTGGTTTTAGTCCCTGACAGCATCAATCATTTGGAAGTTAACATAATATAGTAAATCAGACTGTTGAAGAGTTGAACGACACAATCAAACACGCAAGAAATCTATTATTCTATATGCAACAGATGTACACTGCTCAAAAAAATTAATGGAACACTTTGAAAACACATCAGGTCTCAGTGGGAAAAAAAATCCTGCTGTTTATTTCTACTGGTATGGACTGGGTGATGTGTTAGGAACTAAAGGATGCCACATCATTTGATGGAAATGAAAATTATCAACCTACAGAGGGCTGAATTCAAAGACACCCCAAAACTTACAGTGAAAAAATGTTTCACTAGTCCATTTAGCTGAAATTTCATCGCAGCAACTCAAAATGGTATTCAGTCATTTGTATGCCCCCCCCCACATGCATGTCTGTATGCCTGACAACGTCGGGGCTCCTAATGAGATGACGGATGGCGTCCTGGGGTATCTCCTCCCAGATCTGGACCAGGGCATCACTGAGCTCCTGGACAGTCTGAGGTGCAACCTGGCGGCGTCGGATGGATGGAAACATAATGTCCCAGAGGTGTTCTGTTGGATTTAGGTCAGGTGAGCGTGGGGGCCAATCAATGGGATCAATTCCTTCATCCTCTAGGAACCGCCTGCATACTCTCACCACATGAGGCCGGGCACCAGGAGGAACCCAGGACCCGCTGAACCAGCATCGGGTCTGACAATGGGTGCAAGGATTTCATCCCCATACCTAATGGCAGTCAGGGTGCCGTTGTCCAGCCTGTATAGGTCTGTGGTCCCTCCATGGATATGGACCAGACCATCACTGACCCACCACCAAACCGGTCCTGCTGAACCATGTTACAGGCAGCAGAACGTTCTCCACAGGCTTCAGAATCAGAATCAGAATCAGATTTATTATCGTCACTGAGCCAGCGTCCCAACACAGTGAAATTTGTCTTCCCAGTACACCGTCCAAGAGAAACATACAGAAACAACAACAACATATGGACAGAAGTCAACGGTGCTTGGGTCAGCAGCCATAACAGCGCTTCTACCGTTGTCAGAGAGTAGTACACTCAAGCACCCACAAGTGTCCATAGATGCCCAAGTACACCACCCTCCGGTGTGTCTTCTTCTTTAGCAGAAGAAAAATATGATCACATAGGGGATGGGGGGGGGGGGGGGGGGGGAATAAAAAAGAGGTGTCTCACACAACATGTCCTTGATCAGAGGCACATGTTATCACATATAACCTTAGTTGATGATATTTGCTTGGGGGTCATGATCTGGGTCTCTGTAAAGCGCCTAGAGACAATTGTCATTGTAACAGACGCTATATAAATAAAATTGAATTGAATTGAATTGAATGTTGTGGGATTCACAAAAAAAAAAAAAAAACCTCAGCACAAGCATAACAAACTTATTACGAAGACATCATATGGATCAGGAAAAAAGTCCCAGCCAAGCGGCCCGTGCACGCCTTGAGTCCTTTGCTGGTTTCCTCTCGTGGGAATCATCCAAAAGTCCGAATATTTCGTGTCAGTTCTCCCTAAGCTGTGCATGTAGTTTCCCCAGATTGTTATCAATTCTCCCCATCAGTTCATGCATCATCAACTGTCTGTGACTCACGCCGTGAATCACGTCCAGTTTCCGATTCATCTCGTCTATCTTAACAGTCTCGGCACTCACAGCACGGCTAACCTCCACGCACACGGACAACAGGTCCGGAATAGCAGCATCCGTGCGCTTAATTTTACGATACATCAGGTATCCGCCAACTCCAAACAGCAATCCGAATCCCGTGATCATAAATCCAAATATATGTAAACATCTTCAGCGTCCTCGATGAACAGCGTAGCCTGGCAGCTCAATTGCCAATTCGACCATGAATCCTGAACGTACCCGGTTACATGTGTTCCTTCTCCTTTTTCCCCTCTTCTCGTCGAGAAAATTTGATCAATTGCATTGAGAGACCAGCTGACCAGATCCATGGTTAGAGATTTAGATAATCAGATATTATCCGTATGAGGCTCCATACCGCTTCATGCTAACAGTAGTGACACCTGTGCAACCTCTGTAGGGTCCAGGTAGCGCCTCATGCTAGACAGTAGCGACACTGTTGCAACCTCTGTAGGGTCCAGGTAGCGCCTCATGCTAACAGTAGTGACACCTGTGCAACCTCTGTAGGGTCCAGGTATCGCCTCATGCTAACTAAGTGACACCTGTGCAACCTCTGTAGGGTCCAGGTATCGCCTCATGCTAACAGTAGTGACACCTGTGCAACCTCTGTAGGGTCCAGGTATCGCCTCATGCTAACAGTAGTGACACCTGTGCAACCTCTGTAGGGTCCAGGTATCGCCTCATGCTAACAGTAGTGACACCTGTGCAACCTCTGTAGGGTCCAGGTAGCGCCTCATGCTAACAGTAGTGACACCTGCGCAACCTCTGTAGGGTCCAGGTATCGCCTCATGCTAACAGTAGTGACACCTGCGCAACCTCTGTAGGGTCCAGGTAGCACCTCATGCTAACAGTAGTGACTCATGCTAACAGTAGTGACACCTGTGCAACCTCTGTAGGGTCCAGGTAGCGCCTCATGCTAACAGTAGTGACACCTGTGCAACCTACGTAGGGTCCAGGTAGCGCCTCATGCTAACAGTAGTGACACCTGTGCAACCTCTGTAGGGTCCAGGTAGCGCCTCGTGCTAACAGTAGTGACACCTGTGCAACCTCCGTAGGATCCAGTTAGTGCCTCATGCTAACAGTAGTGACACCTGTGCAACCTCTGTAGGGTCCAGGTAGCACCTCATGCTAAGAGTAGTGACACCTGTGCAACCTCTGTAGGGTCCAGGTAGCGCCTCATGCTAACAGTAGTGACACCTGTGCAACCTCTGTAGGGTCCAGGTAGTGCCTCGTGCTAACAGTAGTGACACCTGTGCAACCTCTGTAGGGTCCAGGTATCGCCTCGTGCTAACAGTAGTGACACCTGTGCAACCTCTGTAGGGTCCAGGTAGCGGCTCGAGCTAACAGTAGTGATACCTGTGCAACCTCTGTAGGGTCCAGGTATGCCTCATGCTAACAGTAGTGACACCTGTGCAGCTAACAGTGCACCTGTGCAACCTCTGTAGGGTCCAGGTATCGCCTCATGCTAACAGTAGTGACACCTGTGCAACCTCTGTAGGGTCCAGGTATCGCCTCATGCTAACAGTAGTGACACCTGTGCAACCTCTGTAGGGTCCAGGTAGCGCCTCATGCTAACAGTAGTGACACCTGTGCAACCTCTGTAGGGTCCAGGTATCGCCTCATGCTAACAGTAGTGACGCCTGTGCAACCTCTGTAGGGTCCAGGTAGCGCCTCATGCTAACAGTAGTGACGCCTGTGCAACCTCTGTAGGGTCCAGGTATGGCCTCATGCTAACAGTAGTGACACCTGTGCAACCTCTGTAGGGTCCAGGTAGCGCCTCATGCTAACAGTAGTGACACCTGTGCAACCTCTGTAGGGTCCAGGTAGCCTCATGCTAACAGTAGTGACACCTGTGCAACCTCTGTAGGGTCCAGTAGCCTCATGCTAACAGTATGACACCTGTGCAACCTCTGTAGGGTCCAGGTAGCGCCTCATGCTAACAGTAGTGACACCTGTGCAACCTCTGTAGGGTCCAGGTAGCGCCTCATGCTAACAGTAGTGACACCTGTGCAACCTCTGTAGGGTCCAGGTAGCGCCTCATGCTAACAGTAGTGACACCTGTGCAACCTCTGTAGGGTCCAGGTAGCGCCTCATGCTAACAGTAGTGACACCTGTGCAACTCTGTAGGGTCCAGGTAGCCTCATGCTAACAGTACCCTGGAACCTCTGTAGGGTCCAGGTAGCGCCTCATGCTAACAGTAGTGACACCTGTGCAACCTCTGTAGGGTCCAGGTATCGCCTCATGCTAACAGTAGTGACACCTGTGCAACCTCTGTAGGGTCCAGGTAGCGCCTCATGCTAACAGTAGTGACACCTGTGCAGCATCTGTAGGGTCCAGGTAGCGCCTCATGCTAACAGTAGTGACACCTGTGCAACCTCTGTAGGGTCCAGGTATTGCCTCATGCTAACAGTAGTGACACCTGTGCAACCTCTGTAGGGTCCAGGTAGCGCCTCGTGCTAACAGTAGTGACACCTGTGCAACCTCTGTAGGGTCCAGGTAGCGCCTCATGCTAACAGTAGTGACACCTGTGCAACCTCTGTAGGGTCCAGGTAGCGCCTCATGCTAACAGTAGTGACAGTGGCCTCCACCTGTAAAACCATTCCTGTTTTGATGGTCGTCTCGTTGTTGCCCCTCTAGTTCACCTGTTGTTAATTTCATTAACACCAAAGCAGCTGAAACTGATTAACAACCCCCTCTGCTAATTACCTGATCAAATCAATGTCCCAGAATTTTAATTGACTTGATGCTATACTCTGATTACAAAGTGTTCCTTTAATTTTTTTGAGTAGTGTATATAATAATAATAATAATAATAATGATAATAATAATAATAATAATAATAATAATGATAATGATAATAATACTTTACTGTACTGATATGATTTATGACATTTTTCATAAAATTATTTTAAATCTGAATAGTTACTTTTCTGAGTTAAATGCAAGTTAATTAATTAATTATATATTTTAGACATCAAGATATTTGCAAGATTTAAGAGTTCCTTTAAAAAAATTAATAATTTTTTTCCCCTAAAATATTTATTGTCATTGACTTTAGCCCCTTTCAGACTTACACTTTTTCCATTAATCTGACTCAACTGCACGTGTGTAAAATTAAAAATTCCTATATTTAATTTAAAAACAATTAAAATCACTTTCTGAACAGCTGTTCTTAACTCTGCTTGTCAACATTTGTGCTTAACTTTGTGCAGGACCATATTAAAAAAACACTTAACTGTGATGTGACTCGGTTTGCTCTTGTATAAATAACATAAAAGTGTCAACTGCAGGTTTAGTTACCAGCTTTTCTCCTGTCACGTCATCACCGTTAACTTTTCAAACCTAGTGCTATCACATTTGTTAGAGAAAATAAACATATAACAATCAGTGTGGCAGTCTGTGAAACTTCATAAAATGACGTAAAGGTGTAAATATCATTAATATAAAGGTCCATTGTCTAGTAAGAAAAACGAATTATTTATGGTTTCATAAATAGAACCCAAGCAAACATGTACCAAAAAAAGATTTTAATATCAGTAATCTATTGTTCATTTATTACACTTTTTTTTAAATAAATATTTCATCCTTAAAATTATTTTACACATCCTCAAATAAAAATATATTTATATAAGTATCAAAACACATATTAATTGAGTAAACAAGAACACAAAGGGTGAGTGATTCCTGACACTTCAATACATTTTACATGAAAAAAAACCACCAGACTTTGATAAAGAAACCTTTGATTATAAAAGATAGCTGCCATTTTGTTCCATCAGACGCTATTAAAGCTCGTTTTTTTCTTCAAAGATGCTGAACGATTGATCGTATCTGATCATAGTGGACTGTTACAACACTGACGCTGTGTGACGTTCGCTGCAGCCGTCGCTCTCTGAACACAGCGTCTAAGAACGCAGCGTCTCTGAACACAGCGTCTCCGAACACAGCGTCTCTTAACGCAGCGTCTCTGAACACAGCGTCTCTGAACACAGCGTCTCTGAACACAGCGTCTCTTAACACAGCGTCTCAGACACAGCGTCTCTGAACACAGCGTCTCAGAACGCAGCGTCTCTTAACACAGCGTCTCAGAACGCAGCGTCTCTTAACACAGCGTCTCTGAACACAGCGTCTCTGAACACAGCGTCTCTTAACACAGCGTCTCAGAACACAGCGTCTCTGAACACAGCGTCTCAGAACGCAGCGTCTCTTAACACAGCGTCTCTGAACGCAGCGTCTCCGAACACAGCGTCTCTGAACGCAGCGTCTCCGAACGCAGCGTCTCTGAACGCAGCGTCTCTGAACACAGCGTCTCTGAACACAGCGTCTCTGAACACAGCGTCTCTGAACGCAGCGTCTCTGAACACAGCGTCAGCGTCTCTGAACGCAGCGTCTCTCGCAGCGTCTCAAACGCAGCGTCTCTGAACGCAGCGTCTCTAAACGCAGCGTCTCAGAACGCAGCGTCTCTGAACACAGCGTCTCTGAACGCAGCGTCTCAGAACGCAGCGTCTCTTAACACAGCGTCTCAGAACACAGCGTCTCTGAACGCAGCGTCTCTTAACACAGCATCTCTCAACACAGCGTCTCTGAACGCAGCGTCTCCGAACGCAGCGTCTCAGAACGCAGCGTCTCAGAACGCAGCGTCTCTGAACACAGCATCTCTTAACACAGCATCTCTCAACTCAGCGTCTCTGAACGCAGCGTCTCTGAACGCAGCGTCTCTGAACACAGCGTCTCTTAACGCAGCGTCTCTTAACACAGCGTCTCAGAACGCAGCGTCTCTTAACGCAGCGTCTCTTAACACAGCGTCTCATAACACAGCGTCTCTGAACGCAGCGTCTCTTAACACAGCGTCTCTTAACACAGCGTCTCAGAACGCAGCGTCTCTTAACACAGCGTCTCAGAACGCAGCGTCTCTGAACACAGCGTCTCTTAACACAGCGTCTCTCAACACAGCGTCTCTGAACGCAGCGTCTCTGAACGCAGCGTCTCTGAACACAGCGTCTCAGAACGCAGCGTCTCTCAACGCAGCGTCTCTTAACGCAGCGTCTCCGAACGCAGCGTCTCAGCGTCTCTTAACGCAGCGTCTCTTAACGCAGCGTCTCTTAACGCAGCGTCTCCGAACGCAGCGTCTCCGAACGCAGCGTCTCTTAACGCAGCGTCTCTTAACGCAGCGTCTCTTAACGCAGCGTCTCTGAACCTAGCAACGCAGCGTTTCTGAACGTAGCGTCTCTGAACGCAGCGTCTCTTAAACGCAGCATCTCTGAACAGCGTCTCTTAACGCAGCGTCTCTGAACGCAGCGTCTCTTAACGCAGCGTCTCTTAACGCAGCGTTTCTGAACCTAGCGTCTCTGAACGCAGCAGTCCCCGGCAGCTCGGTTCATCAAGTCCGTCCAGGTGTCCTTGAGCAGCAGGTGAGAGTCCAAAAAGACGACTCCACTGGTTAAATGACATGCAACAAACAACACAACGCGTCCTAAACAGACGTCAGACAACGAGACGTGAGAATCTAAAAACAAGTCTGTTGTTTTCACACATCGGTACTAGAAGGCTGGAGTACAAAAATATAATTCTCATGATTTTTTTTTTATGTACAACTTCTTGAAAAGGAGAAAACAGTTTATTTATGAACTGTACGTATGCTGCTGGTGATGTTGTCAGTCTTTCGTTCTTCTTTGTCTCCTCCGTTGTTCATCCCTTCTTCAGCGCTCTGATGAGTAGCGCGTACGTTTAGTCCTCTGACTGAAAGGGTAGTGGAGGAAGTCGAAAGGACGATGGTGGCCCGGGTGGGGGGGCTGCTGCCCCTTTGGCAACCTCTTCATGAAGTGGACTTCCCGCTGGTGCTGCCGCGTCCGCGAGCCTTTCCGCGGTGCCCCCCCGGCGGGTGAAGGCCATGTACCAGCCGTCGTAGCGGGCGTTCCTCAGCGCGGTGTAGTTGTTCTCCAGAACGATCTCCGTGAAGATACAGTCGCGGCCCTGGCCGTTTATCTGCAGAATAAAAAACAACAGTCAGAGATGGAAGTCAGTTGGAAATGGAAATAAGATGTATGAAGACTTCCCAGTGTAGCCTGTCACCTGCATGAACACACACACACACACACACACATGAACACGCACACACACACACACACACGAACACACACTCACACTTGGAGCATATGCTACAGTCATTACAGATCAGAGAGAGGGGGGATGTCAGGGGGACCCCCCCCCCCCCCCTTCAGCCCTCGTGGTTCTCGCTGAAGCTGCAGGATCATTCCAGCTTTAATGTTATATAATCTTATATAATGTTATATAGTTTATATTTTAACCATCAACGTCTGCTTAAGTCAAATATTAACAGAGACTCCGCCCCATTATCATATATGCCCCATTAAATCACATTTTTCACCTTTTTTTTTTGACAAAAACAGAGCTAAGGAATGAAGGAACAGGTAAAAGCTGATTGATGTGTAACCTTGGTGATCTTAAATTAAGACAATTATATAATTTAAAAATCAATCAGTGATGTAACGGAATGTAAATGATGAACGGGCCGTAACAACCGCCCTGCTTTCTGGACAAAAGACTCTGTTAAAAATAGTCACGATACACACATTTGCACACATGCATCCAAAAGACAGTTCATGAACACACACACACACACGCAGAGAACACCCACCACACACACACACACACACACACACACACACACACACACACTGAGACCGAGGCGGGCCGAGCCTGGGCTGGTAGCTCGGGGCAGATGGTGTCCGAGGCAGGGTGCTGGGTAGGTGGAGGGTAAGTGGAAAGAGTGGTGTGTGTGTGTGTGTGTGTGTGTGTGTGTGTGTGTGTGTGTGTGTGTGTGTGTGTGTGAGAGAGAGAGAGAGAGAGAGAGCAACAATGGTGGTGGGGGGGTGTTATCAGCCATCACAGTGAGAGAAGACCTTCATCCTTAATGCACCAACATATTCACAAACACATTCATAAGGAAGTTAAATTATGTATTTGAAATGTACTTATAAAAACACAGAACACTACCCGCCTAATCATTTAAATGTCATGAATATGCAAATGCTTTTTCATCTATTTTAAGTCTGTTTCATGTGTCATATACAGTCATATACCTCCATCATATTTAGTATTTTAAATTCCAGCCATGTTTAACTTGTTTATTTAGGACAGATTTTACAACGCCTGATTGTTCTTTAAACAGGTTAAATTCAAAGTGTTTTAGACAAAAGACTTTAGTTTTTCTGATTTTGACAGTTGGACTTCTGTTCTCATCTGCTCGTCCTGATGTTTTCCATCAGTCTTTACGAGACAAACACTTAATCGTTCTGCTGCTGCAGTAATTAACACTTTGACCTCAGCGACGGTCGCGTGGCCTTCTGCTTCAGCTGGGGCTCAGTTTTTTTCCTCACCTTGCCAATGAGCTTCCCCTTCTTGTTCATGCAGATGTAGAAACCCGTCTCAGCTCCCTTGATGCGAACGCGACTCCCAAACGTGTCCGTCTCCACGATGAGTTTAGCTGAAGGAGGCAAAAACAGTCACGTTAGACGCCATAACTGAGAAAAACCGCTCGGTTTTTTACCAGGAGGTGACTTTCCTGCAGTTACCTGAACAATTCAGGATTAAAATAATACCTGAATGAATGAAAAACTCACAAATTAAAAATGATTAGGCTTTGTTTCAAAAGCTTTGATCATCTAGTGCAGATGTGTGCAGATGTGTGTGTGTGTGTGTGTGTGGTGTGTGTGGGTTGTAACATTGGACCTCACATGTAGGTTATATTAGAAACTGGCCCCCTAAGTGACCAGAAAACTGTCATGGAGACAAAACTTCATAATTCTGTTAAATTAAAGTGATTTTTGTGACTGGGACTTTTTTTTTAACCCCATCTGATTTTTTTACACCATTGTAGAACCACTGGAAAGGGTGGACCCCATAAATCAGCAAAAAACTGTTGGCCCCCTGAGGGGCAAATACAAGGATGTGTGTGTGTGTGTGTGTGCACACACAGATTCAAAGTAAAGCCTATGGGACAATTCCTGGAGATTTATCAAAGTTGAAATTCTTACAAAATGATAAAACCATGTGTCTCCTGATTATCTGAAAGCTGAAGGAGTTGATCCTGGCAGTTCAGATACTAGACTGATGTCCCTCTATCTCTCTCTCTCTCTCACACACACACATTCAACAAAAAGGGCTAAAAGACAGATTATATATATAAAAAAAAACAAAAACACTTTATTGATACTTTTAGCATTTTGGTGAAAACAAGCCAACAAACAAAATGTTCTGCTATTCTTTTGCACAATACTATCATTTGTACATATGTATAAACTATCTCTTCTCTTTTATAAACAAGTACTTCTGTACTACTTTGTAATATACTTTTTCTTTGCACTAGTTATACTATTTTATTCATTTTATTTTATTTTTGTTATACTAGTTTTAAATGTCTGTTTTGGCGTTCCACGCGGCAGCAATGCAAGAATTTTGTTGTGCAAGGAAACTCTTTTTTATCTGCACGTATGACAATAAACACTTTGAATCTTTGAATCTATTCTTGAACTTTTTCAGAATAAAAGAACATCCTGTTGTCTGCATATTTTTTCTAAAGTGACGTATTTAAACTGAATGTTCAGAATCCAGATCAATTCAGGAAAACAAATGACCTTAAATCAACAAGCTTATATGAATTCCATTTTAATTCACATTCTTTCATAATAAATAGTTCAGTTTTGTCACTCCAACAGTTCCTTCGGGTCACTGGGATGAACCTCCATCCTCCCACTGACAGACCAGCACACGTCTGGGAGTAACGGTTCTGGCCAGAACCAGCGGTTACGGTTCTGGTCAGAACCAGAGTAACGGTTCTGACCAGAACCGGTGGTTACAGCCCGGCTGACTAAATCACACGTTCGATCATTTTATACTAAATAACCTCAGGTGGCTGAAGCAGCTACATAACTACATTTAATGTTTCCATACAGATAACAGGAACTCCACTGTATTAAATAGGTTTTTTTTTAAAAAAAGAAAAATAAAGTGGGGGTACGGGGGGAACAGAAGCTATGCAGGAAATGTTGGAGAAGCAGAAGTAGGATAAGTTTTAATGGCTCTTCCAGATCTGAGCGTCTCTGGAGGACCTTTAGTTCTGTTGACAACCGACCGGACTTTACTGGATCAGAGCTTCATCTGCACAGACTGGAATCAAATAAACTCCAAACACAATGGAGGGGGGGGGGGGGGGGGCATTATATTATTGCTCTGTAACTTACATATCATCGTATCATTGGATGATTTACCGGCTGTGACCTCATACTGGGGTTGTAGCAAACACTGACGTGCACTTCTTTACAAAAAAATATTCAAACTATTTTAATTGGCCAATATTTTTAAGGTGATTTAATATTTTTACTACTTGTTAAATATCTCATAAGTTGAAGCCATTCATCCAAGTTGCAAAAAATCACTATTTCAGTGACTTTAAAATATGAGCCTTGAGTCACAGCATTTTCAAATATAAATGCCTAAAAAATAAATCAACTAAAATGTTTTTTTTAAATATGAAAGGATTAAAAAATTAGCTCACAACCTTAACATCAAAGACTGTCTGAATGTATTTTTTTAAAGACTGTAGTGTTTCAAGAGAAAATTGAATCGTGCTGTTTTTTTGTTTTTAATTATAATGTGACAAATTACAACCCACAAAACAAACTGGGCCACAGACCAGTGGTGAACACACTTTAACAGCACGTGCAGCTTCCCTCAGCAGTGGTGGAAACCTTGTCAGAGATTTGTGAGAAAACCAAATACACAGAATCACTACATTACTAAGGACTAATTAGGCCTAATTAGAGCGACTAAAGATTAATCGATCAAACTATTTTACCTGATGTCCAGAGCTGCTATTTGAATTAATTTGTTGCTAACTCAACATGTTTCAGTCTCTCCTGAGCCGCGGGACTTACTGACCGTGCGCATCCCCGTCCTCGGCCATGGCGTTGATCTTCTTGTCGGGCAGGACCTGCACGTGCTTGCCGCTGGTGCGGCTGTACAGCTGGTAGATCCGGATCAACCTGCGGCTCACGCGGTCCGTCGCTTTGCTCTGCTCGCTCACATGCTGCGTGAAATTAGGCGGGGACTGATTGGTTACCTGTCAGAAATCAGACAGCATCACAGTTACTGTTGATTGATTTGTTTGTGTCTGCTTTTTAATTTTATCTGCGTAAAACTGATGCTGAGGTCAAATCACGTCCCTCACTTTGGGATTTAAATGAATTTGAGCACATGAAGTCAGAAGGGTTACATATTGAGCCTATTTTTGTTTTCCTGTGTGACAAGTGTAACAAATTCCAGGGGAACTGTTGCCAAATAAAGGTGACCGCTTCCAAAAAAAGGCGCACGTTGTGATTACAGGTTGTCTGTAGATTACAGGAGCTCAGAAAAAAAAAGGGATAAATGCTGGTTTTCTCTGTGATGTAAACCGACAGAACAGCTACTTTAATTTTGTTCCAGGTGTGATTTTGTGGGCCGAACTGTATCTGTCGCTGGTCGCGTCACCACCGGGTTCCGGTGCGCTCTGCTCATGGAAACGTTCAACCGCGGTTCTGCAGCTTCTTCCAAACCTCACGAGCTTTTTTTTTTTTTTTTTTTTTTTTTTTTTTTTCACAATGATTTCCTCCTGCCTCAATGATCCGTCTGTCCCCGCGTGCGTGTGCCAGGGTCGGCATGTTAATGTGAAACGTGCCAGCGATCCTCGCGCCCCGGTGCGCAGCGCTCCGCTCCAGCTTTTATACCTTTACATGTCTGTTACCGCGCTGTACATGTTTTAAAATCAATGTTATAATAAATATCTTATTAATAAGAAAGTGACATACCTGAGCATAGTAGCAAAAGGCATATAAGTGTAGAAACCTGCAAAGAAAGAAAAGGCGCATTTAGTTACTGGATTCATGGACGCGACAGAAGCGTGAACGGTTCTGGTTCGGACTCACAGGCAGCTCAGTCTGGACCGGATGGTTCTCATGGTGGATGGAGCTGAAAACACGACCCCGTAAAAAACACTCAGTTCTTCGTTTGGGGTCGCAAAAGTTCAGTTAAGATCAAAAGAGCTTCAAGTGAAAAAAGATTGTTCCAGTAAAGATCAGAGCAGCTGACGTCCGCGCGGCGGAAACGTTTTAAAGTCAGTTACCGGCATGGTCCAACTCCAGCCCGAGTCAGAATATTTCTGATCATCAGAACCAGTTAAAAGTCTAAGTGCACTTGCACAAACTGAGATGTGTGAAGTTCTGCTGTTTCCTCCTCCAGGTTATAATCCTCTCCGCTGCGGCCTTCAGGTGAGTGCGCGTCCGCTGATGAGCGCGATCTGACGGTGTGGTCCCGGTCCCGGTCCCGGTCCCGGTGCTGCTGCTGCTGCTGCTGCTGCGTCTCTGGGCTGATGAAGGACTGAGCGCGTGTTCGGTCCTCTCCCATCCCGCTCCGCTCCAGTCCGCTTCTGCTCCGCGCGCACACACCCTCGGTTAAAATGGCAGGCCGGTCTGCTAAGAACAAGCCCCCTTTTTCTGCAGAACAAAAGCGGACAATCACCCCCCCCCCCCCACCCCCCCAATCCCACCACCCCGATTTCAAACATCTTTTACCTGAGGAGCTGTCCGGTTTTGGTTGGGGGAGGGGGGGGGGGTATCCCTCTAGTACTAAATGATCCTCTCATCTCTACTCCATTAAGTCTCTTAACTCCATGACCTTCCTCCCCAGTCTCCCCCAGTCTCCCCAGTCCCTCCAGTCTCAGACTCATTTTTCCATTCAGGATGCGCCCAGTGAAGCTGGTTCTGTTCAGCTGGTTCCGTTCAGCTGGATCTGTTCAGCTGGATCTGTTCAGCTGGTTCTGTTCAGCCGGTTCTGTTCAGCTGGTTCTGTTCAGCCGGATCCGTTCAGCTGGTTCTGTTCAGCTGGATCTGTTCAGCTGGTTCTGTTCAGCTGGTTCTGTTCAGCTGGTTCCGTTCAGCTGGTTCTGTTCAGCTGGTTCTGTTCAGCTGGATCTGTTCAGCTGGTTCTGTTCAGCTGGATCTGTTCAGCTTTGTGTATTGACAAAGCAAAGTGTGAGACATTAAAAGGATTACAGGTGATTAGCGTTTTTAAAACACTCCTCCTGTCATCTGATAAGAAAGTGGCCTCATCTTGAAGGTTTAACTCAGCAGCTTACAGGTTTTATTTTTGTGAAAGACAGACTACAAAGAAAGAGTGGAGCATCTATTCATTGAGACAAATTAGATTTAACTGACTTTCATGTCATTGTGAATTATTTTAAACAATCCTGCATTTTGTTTTAACATAACAAGCCACGACCTTTAATCAGGGTTTTATCCTCCAAGAGCATTATGGGTAAGTTGATTTCAGCAGGAAAAAGACACCGAAACTCAGTGGAATTGATCAATACCGGCTCATTGATGATGATATTAGGATGGAGATGCCTCTATATGAACCCGTATACGTTGAGTTACTACTTTAATTCTTTAGATTTATATCTGACCCCTAAATAAGGCGAGACTCGTCTTAGTCTAAAGAGATAAATATAAAGAAGTTTCTGACTCTTGTTCAGACACAAACACACGTTTTGTTTTTCCTTCGGGTAACTTTAGGCCATAATGTTCATGTTTGCTGTGATAATCTTGGACAAAAAAGGACATTTGGAGCATCCAAAGACTTCCAGTCTCCCAGGACCAGTAAAGATGAGTGAACCCTCCGGACCAGAACCACCAGAACCACCAGGGGGCGCTGCTGAGATGATAACAGGTCTGTTGTTATAGGAGCCATGGTGACATTAATATTATACAATATTATACAGCATTTACTTCATCTGAAATCTGCAGCATTACATGTTGTCAGATGGTTGTCAGTGTGTGTGTGTGTGTGTGTGTGTGAGAGAGAGAGAGAGAGAGAGAGAGAGAGAGAGAGAGAGAGATGTAATCTTCATAATTCCTGATGACTGTAATTAGTGTTGGTGTTAAATTAATTAGTGTTGGTGTTAAATAAATAGATGTAATGAAACTTACTCTGTATATGTGACGAGTGGCAGGTAGCTACCCTTCTGTAACCCTAACCCCCCCCCCCCCCCCCCTAACCCCAGGAGCTCTGCATCCATCAGTAATTCTGCAGGGGGGGGGGGGGGGGGGTGTTAGCACCCCTCCCCCTCTGCTCCCTCTGTCATCTATGTTCCTTCACTTATGACCTCAGCTCCACCACAGTGAAAGTCATATTTTTACACAGAAACTATAACATTCTCACAACTTTAATATGTTTAAAAGACCATTTAAGCAACAGCCATTAAATTCAATTTTAAGATTCTCAGTGTGTTAAACCACCAGTGTTTTACACTTGATCAACTAACATTTTATATGCATTAGAGCAGCATTATTCATTTTTTTTTGTGACAGTAGTGAGTGTTTGCAGTAATATTATACTACATCATAAATCAGTTTGAAACTGGTTTAATTTTACATTACTTTTCCCTTTTCATTGAACTACCTACCTCAAACCTAACTCTTTCTTTCCATCATTTGCCTTCCTACCGCTACTCTTCCCGCCATCTCAAAAAGCTAACGTGAAATATACTTTCAGGATACTTTCAAATGAACAAGACTTTCTGACTTGTGTAGTACCTCATCCCAGCGTTGTTCAACTTAAAGACTTTTCTACATGCCATGTGGAATAGTTTATATCATGTCACTTCAACATTTCATTGAAAGAAATTCCTATTAAATTATTTTAAAAATTGCTAACTCCATGCAAAAAAATGAAGTGAAATGCTTATTTGAAGAGGTCATTTCCAGGCATCTACTGAAAAGCTGTACATAAACTACAGTCATGGAAAAAATTATTAGACCACCATTTTTTCTTCACTTTCTTGTTCATTTTAATACCCTGGTACCACTAAACGTCATCATGTGACTAAAACAGACAGAAAAGAAAACACTGAATGCATAAAAGCAGTGTTTTTGGCAGTACAACGCCATAGCTATTGATGTAAAAACTTAAGTGATTTAGGTTATAATCAAGAAAACCATGGAAAATGGTAAGATATCAGCTCTTAAATAAAACTCTTATGAGCAATCTTTGTGGTTATCGTTATGTTTGTCCAAACAAATGTACCTTTAGTTGTACCAGGCATTAAAATGAACAAGAAACTGAAGAAAACAAGGGTGGTCTAATAATTTTTTCCATGACTGTAAGTATAAAGCTTTCCCTTTGGTTGCTTTGGGATCAATGAAGATGTATGATCCACATGATTGGTATATATGATTGGTTATTGGTATATTAATTTTGGATCAGATTAACCTATCTCTACAATTAGGATATGTGCCACAGGTTTTTAAAGTTGCAGTCATTAAACCTTTGCTCAAGAAACCATCCCTTGACCCGGACATCTTGGCAAACTATAAACCAATATCCAACCTTCCATTTATCGCTAAATTCTGGAAAAAAATAGTTGCTAGCCAGTTAGGAGAACACCTGCATAGAAATGATCTATTTGAGGTCTTTCAGTCAGGGTCTAGAACTCATCATAGCACAGAAACTGCGCTGATTAGAGTCTCCAACGACCTCCTCATGGCCTCAGACAATGGATTAGTTTCTGTCCTTGGTTCTGCTGGACCTCAGTGCTGCTTTTGATACCGTTGATCACGGCCTTTTGCTGCATAGATTAGAGCACACTGTTGGAATTAAAGGGACAGCATTAGGCTGGTTTAAGTCATACTTATCTGACAGGTTCCAGTTCGTCCATGTTAGTGACGTTTCTTCTACACGGACTAGGGTCTGCTATGGCGTCCCACAGGGTTCAGTTCTGGGACCAATCCTTTTCACTTTATACATGCTGCCCTTGGGAAAAATTATCCAGAGCCATGGCATAAACTTTCATTGCTACGCTGATGATACGCAGCTGTACTTATCTATGAAACCAGAGGAAACAAAACCTTTGGCTAAACTTCAAGGGTGTCTTAATGACATTAAGTCCTGGATGTCCTCTAACTTTTTGCTTTTAAACTCGGATAAAACAGAGGTTATTGTCTTTGGTCCAAAACACCTGAGGAATGGATTGACTGGATTTATGCTGGCTTCCAGCACAGTTGTGAAAAACCTTGAGTCATTTTTGATCAGGATATGTCATTTAAGCAGCATATTAATCAGGTTTGCAAGACTGCCTTTTTTCATCTCCGAAATATTGCCAAGATTAGGAGCATCCTCTCCCAGGGTGATGCTGAAAAATTAGTCCACCCATTAGTCATTTTTAGTCTGGATTATTGTAATGTGTTGTTAGCAGGATGTCCGAAAAGCTCGCTAAATAGCCTTCAATTGATCCAGAACGCAGCAGCGAGGGTGCTGACAGGAATCCGCAAGCGAGATCACATCTCTCCCGTGTTAGCCTCCCTCCATTGGCTTCCCGTGAAATTTAGAATTGAGTTTTAAAAAATTCTGCTTCTCGCATATAAGGCCCTTAATGGCCTAGCTCCTCGCTATTTACAAGACTTGATAGCATGTTATGCTCCTAATAGAGCTCTCCGCTCTCAGAGTGCAGGATTACTCGTCGTTCCTAGAATATCTAAAAGTAGGTTTGGAGGACGGGCCTTCTGCTACCAGACACCTTTTTTATGGAACCAGCTACCAGTTTGGGTTAAGGAGGCTGACACCACCTCCATCTTTAAAACTAAACTGAAAACATTTCTGTTCAGTAAAGCCTACAGTTAGTCTAAACTACAGTGTGTAGATGCTAATAGTTATAGCTACAGTTAGTCTAATCTATAGTGTGTAGGGGCTAATAGTTATAACTATAGTTGTAGTAGCTCAGACTTGAGTAGCTCGTCTTAATCACAGCTTCGTCATAGCTATGCTGCTATAGGCCTACGCTGCAGGGGGACACCAGCATGATCTGCTGAGTGGTGTCTCCACTGCTCTTCTCCTTTTTCTTCCCTTTCTTCCTCCCTTCCTCCTCCTCCAGCTCAGCTCATTTATAATTATTTGGGAGCACCCTGCTACTGAAACTGTGCTCCATTTTCTTTGCTTTCCTGTGTTTGTTGTCCTGTTTCTGCCCCCTTTTCTCTTTGTGTATTTGCAGGCCAGAGTTTCCTGGGTTTCATGCTGACTTGCAGATCCATCCTCTGTCCATCCCGGGGTTCTCCTCCACTTGTGTTTGTGGTGCCGACTGGCGTGGTGATCGGCGACCTGGTCCTCTGGCCATCTCATCCCAGTGCTGCTGCCTCCATCTGTTTATGTTTATGTTTATATGGCCATTATATTTAGTCATTTCTGTGCTCTCCTCTCTCTGTCCTCCATCCTCTCTCTGTCCTCCATCCTCTCTCTGTCCTCCATCCTCTCTCTCTCTCTCTCCCCTCTTTTCTTTCTCTACCCAGCTGGTCTTCATCAGGAAGGTCCCCCCATATGATCCAGGTCCTGGTCCAGGTTTCTTCCTCTTAAAGTGGAGTTTTTTCTTGCCACTGTTTGGCTTAAAGTTTTTTTTTCTCCCTCTGTGGGAGTTTTTTTTTACCTGCCATTATCATTGATTGGATTTAATATTATAATTTTAGTTAATGATATTTGCTCGGGGGTCATGCTCTGGGTCTCTGTAAAGCGCCTAGAGACAATTGTCATTGTAACAGACGCTATACAAATAAAATTGAATTGAATTGAATTGAATTGATTGATTTGGCGCAAGTTTTTATGCCAAATGCTCTTTAGGATTTTAACCTGGATTTCCCACATGGCAGTCGTGAACCAAACACAAAATGTAAGGAAATTTGCATTTGGTTGATTATTTCACTGTTGTCAACAATGCTTTCTGGTGATAAATCTTAGAGCATTTGGAAAGTCTGATTATTTCCCTTTTAAATGGTGCCACGTTTGTAAAAAGCATGTATTTGTGTTGTGAGCAGCAGAGCTGAGTATGTCAGTCGCAGCCATGAAATATCTGCCAAATTCTTTATGCCAATGCCAGACAGCTGCACCAATTAGTGAATTCCTCATCAGATAAAATTATATAAAGCAATAAAGCTGATCGATAAGATGGCTGAATGTCATTTGGTGTTGTTTGTTTTATAGCTAACCATTGACTCTGGCATTGACAATAACAGCTATTCCATTTCTGTCATAATTTTAGCTTCTTGCATCGCATTATATTGACTTCTGAGGTGTGAAAGAAAAAAAAACTAACAGGTCATGGACATATTTTAAAGAGAATATGTTTTATTGTACTTGTGTGTTCTATTAATTGTACTAAGAGACCATCGTGACTGGCTGTGGTTGGTCTGTAAGGGTTTGAAGACAAAACTTAGCTTAGATTAGCTGTGCTAACTGTCATTTCACGTAGCCACCAAAACATTTGACATGGCAGGTTCTACTGCTATGGCAGATGACCTTAGCCTCACAGATAGCCACTGTGAGGCTAAGGTCTAGCAGTACTTATTTCATTTTACTCAATGTCTAACAGCACTTATTTAGTTCCAGGTAATATTCCAGTATAGCGACGCTTGAAATTAGGATGTCTGAACAAGACTGAAATAAAGTAATATGAATAATTATCCTGGGTTAGCAGAAGCTAAATTAGCCAAGCTAAAACAGCTAGCTGGTGGGCGTGTTCCAGCCAACGGTGCTGGTTCTGCTCTTTGCAAAATATATAATTATATATACTTTCTCACTGTACTGTATATATATCAAATCAAATCAAATCAAACTTTATTTATATAGCACTTTTCATACATATAAAATGAAATACAATGTGCTTTACAGAATCAAATAAAACATAAAACAGGAACACAACAAAGAAAGACCCGTCCCTCTCACGCACCTTACAGCACAAAGTAAAAAGTTAAGTAAAAAGTACTGGATCGTAGACTTCTCCCCTTCTTAATTTCAACAGACTATGAAACGATAGTAATTTCAGACCACAGCCCTGTAATCTTAACTCTCAGTTTCCCAGACGTAGTTACCTCCCAGGCCACTATGGCAGCTAATACAAGACTTTTGGCAGATGATGAATTTGTGCAGTTCATCAACACACAAATTGATTTTTTTCTTCTTGAAACAAACAGTTCGCCGGATATTAGTTACACCCTCCTATGGGAGTCGTTTAAGGCCTTTATAAGGGGGCAAATAATTTCCTACAATGCAAGTCGCTCTAAAAGAAAAGAAAATGGAAGCGTTAGTGTCAGACATTAGTGACAGACTGAAATCAATTGATCAGGGTCAATCAGCCTCACCATTTGCAGATCTTTTGAGGGAAAGATCATTACTTCAGGCTGAACATGACCTGTTGATGAATGAAAG
Organism: Hirundichthys speculiger; assembly: GCA_018398805.1. Lineage (NCBI taxonomy): Eukaryota > Metazoa > Chordata > Actinopteri > Beloniformes > Exocoetidae > Hirundichthys > Hirundichthys speculiger. Next base: position 186,966 of record JAGFBZ010002342.1, read on the forward strand.
GGCCATAGATACGCATTTGAAATCACAACGGCAATACTTTGAGCACGGAGAAAGGGCCAGTAAGATGTTAGGTCACCAGTTGAAACAACTAGCTGTAGCAGATTACATATCAGCGGTTAAGAATAAGGACGATAACATAGTCACAGATCAACTGGGAATTTACAATGTAATGTGTCTTCCAGGTGAAGGATAATGTCCCTGAGGTTATTATTGCTTTGTATCCTCATAAAGCATTCGACAGAATCGAGCACAAGTATTTTCTTTTGGCCCTAAAAATTTTGGATTTGGGTGGATGTGCTGCAGTTAGGACCAACAACAACATGTCAACATTTTTCTCCTTATTTGGAGGAACTAGACAGGGATGTCCCCTTATCCCCTCTACTCTTCGATGTTGCCATTGAACCTTTGGCTGTTTCGCTGAGATGCAACAACACTTTGGGAGGAATTAAGCAGAGGAGGACATATACACAAACTTTCCTTATATGCTGATGACCTCCTCCTAGTTTTTTGTCCGATCCCACGAACGCCATCCCAAGTGCTCTGAAAACCATAACAGATTTTGGATTGATTTCAGGATACAAAATAAACATGGCAAAGAGCCTAATCTTCCCAGTGCCCATTTCTTCTCCTCAAGGTGTGTTTGTGAAGCATGTACAGCTGTGTTTTGGGGTCCTCTGTAGATCTCTTAACCCTATGTGCATACTGGTGTATCTTGAATGAAAGGGGTTAGAGATGATTTAAAGTGCCAAGTCTTTCAAAGCCACTTGGAGACTACTGGTGTTAAGAGCCACTGACCAGCTTTTATTGACGGAGATCTTGTGTGTCTGCTTGGCCACAGGGATGATAGTGATGGATTTCAGGCAGGCTAGCACAGTGATGAGTGCTAGAGAAAGGTTGAAGATGTCTGTAAATACTCCAGAGAGCTGGTGAGCACAGTCCCGTAGCACCTGCCAGGTATCTCATGCGGGCCAGCAGATTTTCTGGTATTAACAGGTTCTCAGGGCTCACTTAACCCCTTCTAGCTGGAAAGTAAGTGGCTGGTAGTGGTGGTACTTTCATTAGAGTTTCTTAAATTGGGAACAAAAGTGGTTAAGCTCTTCTGCCAATCATGTGTAAGCAGCTGTCGGAAGGTCTCTGTTGCTCTTGAAATATGTGAATTGCTGTATTAATTGCTGCCACATATGTGCTGTATTTTTGGAGATGAAATGCTACTCAATCTTATCCTTGCAGGCCATTTTTGCTGATTTAATGCCCCACTTAAGGTTGCATCTAGCAATGCTGTACAATTCTTTGTTGCCAGATTTGTCCCGCTCCTTCAGAAGAGGCCGTACCTCTTTAGCCATGCATAGTTTCCTGTTAGGGAGGACATGGATGTTCTTGCTGATGTTGCCAATCCACACAGCATCCCATTGCTAGCATGCTCACAATAAAAGAACCTTAGTACATGCATGTTTAGCAGAGTAATACTGCCTTAGTGGTTTAGAATCTGCCCTTTGCCAACAAGTATGCCATGCTAGCATGACATACTTGAGTGATGGTGCATTCTCTGAAGTTTAACCATATTCTCTCCCTTTAATTCGGTCTTCTCAATGATTCTTAGTTGCTTTTCTCTGTCTCTCTCTCTCGTCTCTCTCTCTCTCGCTCTCTCTCTCTCTCACACACACAAGGAAAACAATAAAAACCACCACCAACAACAATATAGGATTGGATATATCTGCATTTATCTTAAAAAAGATGAAACTTACAGCATCAAAGATTGAATTTGGGTAAAAAGCTACACAGATATGCATTATATTTATTAAGTTTAATACCTAATATTGACAGAAAAAAGGTTGCAATGTTTATTCTTAACTGAACCTAATTTATAATGTTGTGTGCATAATTGCATAAAAGTTCAGATAAAATTAGCGTTAAAGGGATTGATTGAAAAATACTTGCATTAAAAAATGTATTATCCTAGCTTTTCAGATTTTTGGGGTTGAAATGATCAATTATTGGATTTTAAACTGAAAAATTGCAAATGTAGCAGCATGGCATGACTTTGACATTAGGATGATCACACATGGGAACCTCAAGTGACTGCAGTCTTTGCATTCCTGAGAGGAAGACCACCAAATGGGTCTGATACTGAGTGAGGAAGCATGTGTGATGTCTCTGACACACACACATGCACACACACACACCTTGTCTATATTACATTGTAGGGACACGAGATGTGGACTCCAATCTGGGGACCCCCCTTTCTGAAGGTTCTACGGCTCTGAAAAAAATCAAGCAGTAGGGGAGCCAGCAGACAGACACTTATGTCACTTTAAATTGTCAATCAGACAAAGTAAAATCTCTCACCTGACCAGGGACAGTTTCCTGGGGACTTGTCTGGTTTTTGGTAACTAATGGGGTCCCCAAATACACACGTCTGATTTTTCTATCTTCCTAAGGACCATTTTAACACACTGTCAGGTTTCACTTACTTTGTGGAGTCTGCAGTCACAGACAATATTTTTTAACTGCTTGACAGCACCGCGATCAAATAAACCTAGTGTTGACAGTATCACAGCTTTGGTCTGCATTACCACAGGTAAACAAGTCATGACAGTCAGAACCTTTATTGCAAAAGGAGAGGTGTAGCCATTATAATATCAAGGAAAATTACGTTTGAAAAGCTTTCAGAAACATCGGACAAACAGGGAAGGTATATATTGATTAAAGGGAGATTAGAGGGAGAGTTGGTCACAATTCTTAATATATATGCCCCTCCAGGCTCAGAGTGGTTATTTTATAGGGAAATGTTTGATTTGATGGTATCACAGGGGGAAGGCATTCTAATATGTGGAGGTGATTTTAATCTCAGATTAAACCCACGACTCGACTGCTCAACCAATGGGACACAGAAATCTGTAGTTGGTAAAAAATTCACGAGATTGATGGCAGAGTTGGGAATAATCGATGTATGGAGAGAACTAAATCCAACAGGAAAAGAGTACACATATTTTTCATCTACTCATTTTTCATCTATTCCATTTACAAGCCTAGTCACAAGAGTAGAAGTTGTTAAGATGAATATTCTTCCAAGGTTATTGTACATATTTAAACTTTACCAGTAGAAGTCGCAGACAAGAGTTTATAGATTGGGATAGATTCATCTCAAGGTATAATTGGCAAGGGAAAAAACCACGAGTAAGATTTAGAACTTTACTGCTACCTAGAGATAAAGGGGGATTAGCCCTGCCCTGTTTTAAAAGCTATTATCGGGCTGCACAACAAATAATTCTGTGGAATTTATGCAATCCCACCTACAGGGCGAGATGGAAAGATATTGAATGCCTTATATCATCCACCATTCCAATACAGGCCATAATAAATGATAAAAAAACTTAGAAAACATCTGAAAGAGGAGCTAAATCCATGGCTTGGGTTATCTCTTAACATATGGTTTGAGATTATATCAAAGAATAATCTGACAGAGCAGAGCAGGACATGACGATGGATTGCACACGATTCAGACTTTGCACCAAATACAGCAGATATGAGGTTCGGTAGATGGGGCAGGGACCAACAATATTTTGGGAAATTTTAAAAAAAGAATTTGATTAAAAGCTTTCAGGACCTAAAAAATCAATATGGATTAGACAATCAGGATTTGTACAGATATCTACAGATGAGACACTATATGGAGCAAATTATAAAACGGTTCAATTTAGATGAGATAAAGTTGTTTATCTCAGTATATGAATCAGATCAAGGCAAGAAATTAATCTCAAAATTCTATAAAGAACAGAAAACTCTAAAAGGAGACAATACGACATATATAAAAGAAAATTGGGAAAAAGAGGCTGAAAGTCTGATATCAGAGGAGGAATGGGAACAGATCAGTGAACAGCAATGGAGAACAACATGCTCAACTTCATGGAGAGAATATGGTTGGAAAATATAGTGAGATACTTTATTATACCAGCACAACAGAAATCTCAAGATACGAGATGTTGGAGACTATGTGGAGAAAATAAAGCCAGTCATTTTCATATTTTTTGGGAATGCCCCTCTATTATACCTTACTGGCAGGATTTACAGAAATGCATGAAGAAAATCTTGAAAATTTCCATTTACTTTAATGAATATGTACTTGGGAAAAGGGAACCAAGAAATAACAAATTTGAGGGACAAATATATACTTAGAACAATGTTAGTGGCAAGTAAAAAAGCCGTCACCAGAAAGTGGCTTAAAACAGAGTCACCTAAAAGGGAAGATTGGATAGATGTGATGCATAACATTTACATGATGGAAAAGTTGACTTTCTCACTTAGATTAGAATTGGACAAATTTAAGAATTTCTGGAAACAATTAGTTGAATTCATGTCACCATTAAGAGCAGACTTTATCTAAATAGTAATATATGTTATTCCCTTGGTTCTTGCTACAAAATCTTAATTGGTCATTGTTCATTTAAAAAAAAAAGTTTAAGTAAAGATATGTAAAAAAGAGATCGAAACAGGACTAATGTCTGAGAAAGTGGGAAAGATGGATAAGATACAATGTGTTTGTGTGATTATCATTCAGTTGTAATGCTCACAGTTTGTTTATCTCTTTTCTCATATTCTACTCTTGTGTAAAGAGATTCGAGTGACAGCAAGGTTTAATTTGGTATTCTGTTTCATTTATTTACTTTTTTTTTTTCTTCTTCTTCTTCTTTCTTTTGGGTCCTTAATGGCCTTTGTATCACTTATGGAAATTCAGATGCATTAGGTTAGGCAACAATTGTGGGACAGAGGGTGAGATGAGAGAAATTGTGATATTTATGTTAATGTATGGACATCTGTGAAATCTTAATAAAAAGAGAATTTCAAAAAAGAAAAAGTTAAAAACCTATTCTTTTATTTGTTGGTTTTTCCATGGTGATTGTGACAATGACTATTACAGTTTATAGCAAGCAGCTCCTTACTACACTGCCTGGCTAAAATAAAAAAGTCGCCACCAAAGAAAATGTCATACACTCAAAATTTTGTTGGACCGCCTTTAGCTTTGATTACAGAACGCATTCGCCATGTTTGATAAGCTTCTGCAATGTCACAAGATTTATTTCCATCCAGTGATGCATTAATTTTTCACCAAGATCTTGCATTGATGATGGTAGAGTCTTAAGGCTCCACAGCTGTTCAGTCCCAATCCCTGGAGTTCCCTTAGCATTGTGGGAGTGGAAATGCTCTTACTTTCACTATTAAACAGCCCTGAGTTCTGCTGTTGTTTTTCTTCGATTTGATCTCATCAAACGTTTAAGTGATCGCCGATCATTGAGGATTTCTTTTCCAGCTACATTTCCTCCTCGAAGATAATGGCTCCCCACTATCCTTCCAGTTTTGAATAATGTGTTGGACGGTTCTTAACCCAATTTTGTTCCTTTCTGCCTCTCCTTAGATGTTTTCTCTGCTTGATGCTACCAGTGATTTGACCTTCTCAAACAGACTAACATCTTTTCCACGACCACGGGATGTGTCTTTCACATGGTTGTTTAGGAAATGAGAAGCAACTCATTGAACCAGTTGGGGTTAAATAACTTGTTTCCAGCTGAAAGATAATAACCCATGCAGTAATTATCCAATAGGAGGCTCATACCTATTCGTTTAGTTAAATCCATGTGCCGACTTCTCTTTTTTGGCCAGGCAGTGTACATTACTGCTAATGATTAATATATTCTTACATATAGTTATCAAATACACATAGAGGCATGACAATTTGCTTGATTAAATGTTTTTTGTAGAGTTTTAAACAGTCAAGCATGACAGCTGAACTGTACCATGATGGACGCTCCCAACAAGAAGGATTTTCAATCACTTATGCAACAGAGCGTTTTATTATTTCCACTGACTTGCTTGCTGCTGGTAGATGCAACGAAGATTAGCGTACACACAGTCGCTTACATATACGCTGCTAGGTTTATGCTCACTCACACATATAGGTCATGAAATGCAATGAAGTCCTGCTTTTCCATAATGATTGTTTATTAGAGATTTAGTTACGTAGACGTGTTTAATAGAAAGTTATGTTTTAGATGATGGATGGTAAAGTTTATGGCTTGAGGCAGAAGGTTGTTCGTTTATGTATGTACCAGATGTTTTAGGTTTTAAGGCGGGAACGAAAGAGAAGATACTGGAATCATTAAGACAGTGTAATTGCAGTTATTTACTGAGAAGGAATTGATCCATCATTTAGCTCAATCAAATCAAGGTTGAAAAAAGATAAAAATCTAATCAATAATATTAATAATTAATGGTAAAAATAATTCACAAATAAGCATTTAATCAATAATTCTAATCGACCATGAAAATTCATTAAATGAAATATTGACAGATCATGTAAACTTAAATCACAAACAAATGTTTTTACAATTCTTAACAATGTTTTTTGCAGAGGAGGATAAAGGTGAATGGGACCACCCTGGGGGGGGTCTGAGTCTCAGTCTGGATACTGATCCATAAGTTGTACTCCAATCACAACCTGGACCACCTGCGGACTCACAACTCATCTCCTTTCCCCACAAGCAGAGGATCGGTGGTCGTCTCTGGTTGTGTCGACCCGACAGATCAAGAATGATTCTGTCAGACCAAACAGCCTCTGGAGAGGTTCTGGTTCTACCAGGTCCTTCCTCCACCACCACCGACCGAGTGAACAGCCTTTGGGTTCCCTCACTGCCATCTGTGGTTGTTTAGACCAGTGGTTCTGAACTGGTCCGGCTTCAGGACCCACCATCACCCTTAATGACCAGCCGCGACCCAAATCAAGGAAAATGTCCAACTTCTCAAATGTATTGAATGAAAAGATCGTGCAGTTTGAATCAGAGATAATAGAATAGAATATCACAGAATGCCAACACAAAAAAAATAAGTTTATTCGTGAACCAAAACGGCAAAAACCAAAATAGCAAAACTAAAATGACTTCAAGAGGGAAATATTACCTTTGATGTTCAATTAGCTGCATTTTAATTAAATCCAAAACACTTCACTTCAGTAACTTCAGCTTTTTTTTTAACAGACTCAACATGAACAAACATGAAATACAACAGTGCAACCCCTGAGCAGTAGTTTTAAAAATAACTCAAATATGTAGCATTTGCTGAGTTCCCACTTCCTGAATATATAACAATTTCCTATTAAAACTATCTAGTCACTTATTTAAGCATTAATCATAAAGCTGACATAACAATCAGAACATTTCAGTAACAGCCATTTTTAAGACTCAACAGTGCTTTTATGCACAAACATGAAATAAAACAGAACAACCACTGAGCAGTAGTTTCAAAAAGAACTCAAAATATATAGTTTTATCTGAATAACCATCACTGACCTTTGTCTTCAAGATAAGAAAATCCATATCTCATATATTCTTGGTTGTATCTGTGTTTCACCTGCTCAACATATGGAAACAAACTCTGCAGGTCTTCTTCTATGGTGTTAACTGGCGGGTGTCAACTCAGATTACAGGACATTATCGCCATCTACTGTTAAGGAGGATGAATGATGCTTTTTTTTTTTTTTTTTTTTTTTTTTTTAACATTTCCTTCCCCAGGCAAAGGCCCACGACCCACTGAAAACGGGTCTGTGACCCACTTTTGGGTCGCGACCCACCACTTGAGAACCACTGGTTTAGATGACCAGGGAGCAGTGGTTCGGCCCGTGATGAGGCTGTCTGGGACTGAGCGGGTGTGGGGGGGGGGCTTTCACCTGCCACCATAATAAATGCTCTGTTTCTGAACCGAAGATTTCTCTGGTCAGTTCTTGAGCTTCCAACAGAAGAACTGGGCTGACAGAGCTCGGGTGTTAAAGCTAACTCCACTCTGGTCTCATCTGTTCATAGAACGTTGTTCCAGAAGTCTTGTAATTTGTTGAGATGCACTTTTGTAACCCTCTGTAATGCTTCAATGCTCTAACTGGAAGAATGGCAGTTGTCTTGAATGTTTTGTGCTTGTGCGTCACCTGTCTCACTGTTTATGAATAGTTTTGCAACCTTTTCCACATATGTGTGCAATAATAACAAACATGTTTCATGTTTATGATTTCCTGGTTTACAATCTTAGACTTGTTCAGCCTCAAAGATAGATAGATAGATAGATAGATAGATAGATAGATAGATAGATAGATAGATAGATAGATAGATAGATAGATAGATAGATAGATAGATAGATAGATAGATAGATAGATAGATTCTTTATTGTCTGTCTTGGGTAAAAACAGAAATTCATCTTTAAAAACAGCTCAATGAAGCATTAAAACATAATTAAGAACCACAGTCAAATGCTTTTATGTTGTGACTGGGGGACATAAAACTAGTTATTTTTTCTATGTTTTGATCTCTATATTTTTCTATATTTTTCTTGTCTGTTGCAGTGAAGAGAGGATCTACTGGTTTCAAAAGCACCAAACTAAAAAGCAGTCCCAGAAACCTTCTTTAAGGTCAGATTAATTATTTGGTGTAATCAATTTGAAATTACAGCGATGGACTGGCGTAGCCCTGCCTTTGGTCTGAAGTGAGCTGGTACAGGCTCCAGCAGATCCACGTGACCCTGCAGAGGATTAAACGGCTATAGATGATGGATGGATGGATGAAATTTGAAATTAAGAGGCCTGTTAAATATTGGCAGATGAAAAAAAAAAGTCTTCAAAACATCAGATAAAATTGATCACATACAGTAAAGATCTGTTTATAAAAAAGGAGATTAAACCATCTTTGACTTGTGAAAATGTATGTTTTCTGTTTTTGTGCAATTCTGTAACAGAAAATACAAAAAAAAACAGATAAAAGAAAGAAAAGACAAGAAAGTAAATACAATAACCTAAATGGAAAGATTTCACATGAAACAACACAATAATGCTCAAAATGTTGTTTAAGAAGGGATGTAAAGTAAAATAGTATATTAATAAATGAAAGAAACCCTGATTTTAATCTTTAGGATGTGAATATATAATATATAATATATATAACATTACATATAAAGCTATAGCAAAATATCAAAAACATAAATTAATTGCCAAGTACATGGCATTTATAGGTTTCTCACCCTTTTGCCTTCGTACTCAGGAATCTGAAACAGATCGAGTGTCTGGATAGTCGAGCGCCGCTTTGACTGTTAAATGACGCCATGTTCAGTTTATGTCTCTATGTGCTCGGGGGGGGGGGGGGGGGGGGGGGGGATGTGTCAGTTGATACATTTGCTGTGAGACAAGGTGGTTCTCTGACAGGAGCTGTCACAGGAATAGCAGGGGATCCTTATCAATCAACCCATCCCCCAGCTGCCAATCAAACGCCTCGACCACAGCAGCCAGGGCTCTGTTATCTACACAGCTGCCCCCCCCCCCCGCGGAGAATGATGTAAATGACTCAGGAGAGTACGCAAAACCATCCATAGGTTCAGCTTAGGGCTTCTTTCTTTCTTGTGTGTATTATTGATATAGATATATATATATAAATATATATATATAAAACAAGCCACCTGCTTAAACCACTGACCTTCCCGGTGGCTTGTTGCTGGGCAATATTAAAGTTGTTATAAAATTTTATCTAAGAGTTGACAGCTTTAATTAGTAGACCAAAGTAAACATCTCAACTGTATTTCTTTTTTCTCTTCAAGCTTTTAGTTTACTTTTTTTAACTTTGCGATGCACTTACAGTTTCATCATATGATCAGATAGAGTACCACAATTTTGAAATATTAGACTTATTAGAATTAAGTGGCTTTGGACAACACAGTTTTCAGCACGGGCAAATCTAGTGATTGGTAGTCTAGAAGTTCTAGAACTATTATACCTTAATAGTAAAAAAATTAAATTAACATGACTGATCAGTGATCACACTCTACATCATGTAATCACTTGGTCTCCCAATGACTCTGTTTTGTCTCTAAACCACATTTTGTCAAGACTCCATAACTGCGAAGTGAGATAAAGCACAAACCACATGCAGAATAGGAATTGCTATTTAAAAATGGACCCAGTGAAGAAACTAGTTAGTTATTTGTACAATGACTTGTCTTCCACCAACACTGCTTTTCCTTTCACGCCTCGCTCTCTCATTTGCTGCTGCACTTGGTGACAATTACATATTTTTTTAACTTTTCTTTATTCATATGTGTCTTATAGCCTGTCATATTAAATCCCAATTTCAATTGAATGAGTTTAAAGGGAGCTGGAATAATCTCTAGCAGATCCTAATGACGCCGTACAGGAATAAATGGGTATCAATAATGAAAGGATGGATGGATGGATGGAGACGTTAATAATGCATTATTATTCTGAGAGAAACAAATTTTAAGAGATCAAAATATGCATAAAATGGTCTTAGAAAATACTTGTAACGACGACTAATGAAATGAGAGATGTGGTGATACTTTTTAAAAATACGGTAATAGACAGTCACACGCATCACAACTGTCAAGTAGTGATGGTGTGTGGAGGGGTTGTGGGTGTGGGGGGGGGTGGGGGGGCGCTCGTGGCCTTTGTTGAGGAGTGGTAGAATGAATATGTAAAGAAGAGCTGCTAAATAGAGAGCTAAAAGCCCCCCCGCTGAGGCAGCTCTGGGCTGGCCTGCAGCCACACAGCAACACATCGGTCCTTTCAGCCAGAGACAACCAGCACTCAATCAAAGCTCCGCCAGGGAAATAGTAGTTAACAGATCAATCACCTGCAGGATGAAACCAGCAGAAGAGTAATCCATCTACAGTAGAGGCTCTATGCTAATGTGTGTGTTCCTCCCGACACAGAGGAACACACACATTAGAAAAATTGGAAAATGGGCCAGATTTGTTGATTGAGTAGCCTTGTAGCTTGTAGCTCTTAGCATCCAGCTCGTACCTGGAGGAACTCTCCTTCTGTTCCCAGACTGTTTTACCACCTCTGTTACTACTCCTCTGTTAGCTGTTTCATTCTGATGTGTTTGGATTTACTTGTTTCATCCTTTTGAGTGATGAACTCCAGTCAGATCCCATTAAAGCTCAGTTGCTTCTGTAACTCTGTAAATTCAGTTGGGTTGAGAAGCAACATGATGTCACACGGTGTTGAGTCACCATCACACAGCTAAAAATAACACTAGCTCAATCAACATGAGCCATAACTAGTTAATTAACAACTTCAGGTTCTTATTGGTTACTCCAGCCAAATATTATATATTATATATTATAATATATATATTGTCACAGATCCTTGCTGTCCAAGCTGCTAAAATTTATCCTCGTCAGTAACAACTCTAATTGATTCTATCTTGAATGTGTTATTAGGATAAAAAGACACTGGCTGTGGTTACATGATGTTTTTTAATTCGGAATTAATAATTAGGAATTAAATAATTATGAATTAAACTATTTTCCTTCGAGTTTACATGGAAATAGTAATTCCGAATTAAGGTTTACATGGAAAACACGTTAGTTCGGCTTTATCCAACTCCGCTTTAGGTCTGGGGGTTGGGAAGGGTTCTGATTGGATGGGGGGGGGACGTCTTTACATCTACCGGAAGAAAACAAACTTAGCTAACTCGGTTAGCAACAACATTCCACTTATTTTTGACCTGGGTGGCGTCTCTATCTGTGAAACCTCCTTCATTTAACCTGGCCGCTTTGAAAAGCTCACAATTTTTATGTTTCCTGCCATCTGTTCTTTTGATTATTTCCAGTTCAAGCTATTTATTAAATAAATCGTCTCTGCTCTTGAACACCGTTTACTGCGTGCTGCCATTTTAAAACTTTGTTTTGAAAACAAGCCCAGCGCGGAATATAAGCGTCATGGCGACAGACGGGCAAGAGAACTAGCATGCGCAGAAAGACGGGAATTAATTTAAACAGGAATGAGTGTAAACATGACCGCGGAATTACTTAATGCGGAATTAAAATGGGAATAAACCAGCCACTTACTTCGGAATTAAGTTTAATTCGGAATTGACATTTTCATATGGAATTAAGTGTTTACATGGTAACTTTTATTCGGCTTTAACTTTAATTCTGAATTAAAGAGGAATTAAACTTCCCATGTAAACGCACCCACTGTTAGGCTGGTTGATATAATGTAAATGGTTACATAGATGATTTCTGTGCTTGAACAAATACTATTTGTATATATCTCCATAAAGTAATATTAGGCAGGATAATATAATTTCCAGTGATACTTATTTCATGTGATACTTATCTATATGTATCCGTGAAGGCAGATGAAATCAATCAGTCAGCTTCACCTAATATGTAAGACTTAAAAGCCTAGATTCTAATCACTAAACACAGATAAGTCTTAGTTTGTTGTCTTTGGAAGTAAACAATACCTCGTGATAAAGTAACTGACCTGCAACATGGTGGCAGCTTGTATAACTGTGAAGAACGTGGGAGGAACTTTCTAAAACTCAAACATTCAGACAACAGCTCTTTGCTCTACTGCAGACTTACATGGTTCCTGCTTTAAGAACAGCGCCCCCTCTGGAGGAACCAGTTCCCACTTTGTGTTTGGGATGCATTCACTCTCTCTGTCTCTACGACGACACTTTAAACCGTCAGTTTTTCATAAAGCATATACTTCAGGCAGGATCAATGGACCATAAGCGGTCCCATTAGTTGTGGGCGTGGCTTCCTGTAACTCATGACAACCGTTCCTGAGTCTAATTCTGCTTGAGGTGTCTTTCATTTAAAGCGTTTTTATTTTTGTCCACTGTTACTGTTGCTCGTGACACGAAGTTGAAACACAGTGAAGGGTTGGCGCTAACTATTGACTTCCTCGGCTACGTATTTTTGAGAATTGGCATTACATGAATACGATTATGATAAAGTCAATTTTCAGGTCTTTTTATTAAATATCGATTTTAACTAATTTCAGTTCGTTGGGATGTAACTGGAAGATAACTAAATTGAATTAGATTTATATTAACTAGATGTATTTTGAACTTCTTCCTTTCTTTACAGCGCTGTGAAAACAGTTTCATTGTGATCTGATCGTTCTCAAGCAAAATCAAATCAAATACATTTAATTGATTTGAAGAAAGGCGACTTGGTGGTTAGCGCTGTTAGCTAACA
>JAGFBZ010002342.1:202500-255000 GCA_018398805.1 Hirundichthys speculiger
CAGATCCATAGATTCTTTAAAACTGGAGTTCATGAAGAATGAAAGATTGATCCAGAAAGATGGATCCTGAATGTTCTGACCGTTTTGTTGAAGGTGAGATTTGTTGTTTCTGTGACTCTTGAGTTAATGTTTCTCAAATCAAATCAGGAAAGATTACAATTAACAGATATAAATACCAGCCTACTTAATACTGTATTTATTTAAGAACTGATCAGAGTTGTTTTTTTTATTAAATGACGTGACCATTATTTGTTTCATTCAGTTAAAACTCCGAACTGAGAGTTTTGTTTTTTAATGAAAGAGGTGACCAATATTTTAAAGTAAATACATCTTATTCAGAAACCTGATAGAGATTAGTAACTGTAATATTACCAAGACTACCATAGATGGACTCATTTTTCCTGATTTTATGGATGATAGTGACTCTTTAGGCTCGGACAAGTTCAGGCTAAATGAAACACTGATGAAACATTTTGGGGGAATTTAGAAACAACTGGCATGATCAGATGGTGAAATTAATTTAAACGAACCTTTATTCCACTCATGACTGTCCTGGAGACCAAATGTGACCCAAACCCCTCACCTACCTGAACACAAACGGATCTTTAGCTCCTCCAAAGTTAACGCAATGACAGGTCACGTAAGTCCTTCAGATCATGTATATATATCATTTTCGATCGTTTCCCTGTACGTCCACTTTTTTCCTTTTGTCTTGTGATGCGGTTTGAGTTTCGTTCTCAGATGATTCTCATCTATTTCTGGGACTAATTTTAATAACTTGTGAAAACACGACTGGACTAAACTGAAAGAAGAACTGACCTGGTACCGGGTCCAAATACCTGGACGTGTGACGTCATTGAATTCTGTTTATTGTAATATTTATTCAGTGTTTATTTATTTGTTTATGATGTCACTTCACAACACTAGTAATCTCAAAGCTCCTGACAAAGAAAGATGACAGTTAAGTCCTTGTTGTATTGATATTTTAAAGTACACCACAGTTTACTTTCAAGAACACCAATTCTCAGCTAAAAACATTTACATTTATTCAAAACACCCCCTAAAGAGTAAATGCCTCTGAGTTTCAGTCGATGTAAAATTGTAGTGTGAACACACCCTTGGAAATTTTATAAATTATACATTATTCTTTTGCAAATAATGAAGAAAATCTGCCCAGAGCTTTTGTTTATTACTAATAAAATTCCAATTTTCTGAGACTTAAAGGGTTTCAGTATGTAGATTTTCTGAGGTGTTCTGGTGTAACCGGTGTGGATGTTTAAAATTTAAGTAAATTCTTTTATTTTACCTCCCTTGATGAACCTTATTTGCAACTTTGTCATCATTAATTTTTTTTTAATCCTAAATATAACAACATTATTTTCTCAACTGTTAAATCTAATATTATTTCTCAGAGCCAGCTTTTTTATTACGGTTACAGATGTTTGCGTCCTCCTCTTGTGTTACTCTTTTTTATTACAGTTACAGATGTTTGCGTCCTCCTCTTGTGTTACTCTTTTTTATTACGGTTACAGATGTTTGCGTCGTCCTCTCGTGTTACTCTTTTTTATCACAGGTTACAGATGTTTGCGTCGTCCTCTTGTGTTACACTTTTTTATTACGGTTACAGATGTTTGCGTCCTCCTCTTGTGTTACTCTTTTTTATTACGGTTACAGATGTTTGCGTCCTCCTCTTGTGTTACACTTTTTTATCACAGGTTACAGATGTTTGCGTCCTCCTCTTGTGTTACACTTTTTTATCACAGGTTACAGATGTTTGCGTCCTCCTCTTGTGTTACTCTTTTTTATTACAGATTACAGATGTTTGCGTCCTCCTCTTGTGTTACACTTTTTTATCACAGGTTACAGATGTTTGCATCCTCCTCTTGTGTTACACTTTTTTATTACAGGTTACAGATGTTTGCGTCCTCCTCTCGTGTTACTCTTTTTTATTACGGTTACAGATGTTTGCGTCCTCCTCTTGTGTTACACTTTTTTCTTACAGGTTACAGATGTTTGCGTCCTCCTCTCGTGTTACTCTTTTTTATTACGGTTACAGATGTTTGCGTCCTCCTCGTGTGTAACACTTTTTTATCACAGGTTACAGATGTTTGCGTCCTCCTCTTGTGTTACACTTTTTTCTTACAGGTTACAGATGTTTGCGTCCTCCTCTTGTGTTACTCTTTTTTATTACGGTTACAGATGTTTGCGTCCTCCTCTTGTGTTACACTTTTTTCTTACAGGTTACAGATGTTTGCGTCCTCCTCTTGTGTTACACTTTTTTCTTACAGGTTACAGATGTTTGCGTCCTCCTCTTGTGTTACACTTTTTTATTACGGTTACAGATGTTTGCGTCGTCCTCTTGTGTTACACTTTTTTATAACAGGTTACAGATGTTTGCGTCCTCCTCTTGTGTTACTCTTTTTTATTACGGTTACAGATGTTTGCGTCGTCCTCTTGTGTTACACTTTTTTATTACAGGTTACAGATGTTTGCGTCCTCCTCTCGTGTTACACTTTTTTATTACAGGTTACAGATGTTTGCGTCCTCCTCTTGTGTTACACTTTTTTATTACGGTTACAGATGTTTGCGTCCTCCTCTTGTGTTACACTTTTTTATTACGGTTACAGATGTTTGCGCCCTCCTCTTGTGTTACATTTTTTTATAACAGGTTACAGATGTTTGCGTCCTCCTCTTGTGTTACACTTTTTTATAACAGGTTACAGATGTTTGCGTCCTCCTCTTGTGTTACACTTTTTTATAACAGGTTACAGATGTTTGCGTCCTCCTCTTGTGTTACACTTTTTTCTTACAGGTTACAGATGTTTGCGTCCTCCTCTTGTGTTACACTTTTTTATAACAGGTTACAGATGTTTGCGTCCTCCTCTTGTGTTACACTTTTTTCTTACAGGTTACAGATGTTTGCGTCTTCCTCTTGTGTTACACTTTTTTATTACAGGTTACAGATGTTTGCGTCCTCCTCTTGTGTTACACTTTTTTATTACAGGTTACAGATGTTTGCGTCCTCCTCTTGTGTTACACTTTTTTATTACGGTTACAGATGTTTGCGTCCTCCTCTTGTGTTACACTTTTTTATCACAGGTTACAGATGTTTGCGTCCTCCTCTTGTGTTACACTTTTTTATTACAGGTTTCAGATGTTTGCGTCCTCCTCTTGTGTTACACTTTTTTATTACGGTTACAGATGTTTGCGTCCTCCTCTTGTGTTACACTTTTTTATTACAGGTTACAGATGTTTGCGTCCTCCTCTTGTGTTACACTTTTTTTATTACGGTTACAGATGTTTGCGTCCTCCTCTTGTGTTACTCTTTTTTATTACGGTTACAGATGTTTGCATCCTCCTCTTGTGTTACACTTTTTTATTACAGGTTACAGATGTTTGCGTCCTCCTCTTGTGTTACACTTTTTTATCACAGATTACAGATGTTTGCGTCCTCCTCTTGTGTTACACTTTTTTATAACAGGTTACAGATGTTTGCGTCGTCCTCTTGTGTTACACTTTTTTATCACAGATTACAGATGTTTGCGTCCTCCTCTTGTGTTACACTTTTTTATTACGGTTACAGATGTTTGCGTCCTCCTCTTGTGTTACTCTTTTTTATTACGGTTACAGATGTTTGCGTCCTCCTCTTGTGTTACACTTTTTTTATTACGGTTACAGATGTTTGCGTCCTCCTCTTGTGTTACACTTTTTTATTACGGTTACAGATGTTTGCGTCCTCCTCTTGTGTTACTCTTTTTTATTACGGTTACAGATGTTTGCGTCGTCCTCTCGTGTTACACTTTTTTCTTACAGGTTACAGATGTTTGCGTCCTCCTCTTGTGTTACACTTTTTTATTACGGTTACAGATGTTTGCGTCCTCCTCTTGTGTTACACTTTTTTATTACGGTTACAGATGTTTGCGTCCTCCTCTTGTGTTACACTTTTTTATTACGGTTACAGATGTTTGCGTCCTCCTCTTGTGTTACTCTTTTTTATTACAGGTTACAGATGTTTGCGTCCTCCTCTTGTGTTACACTTTTTTATTACAGTTACAGATGTTTGCGTCCTCCTCTTGTGTTACACTTTTTTATTACAGGTTACAGATGTTTGCGTCCTCCTCTTGTGTTACACTTTTTTATTACGGTTACAGATGTTTGCGTCCTCCTCTTGTGTTACTCTTTTTTATTACGGTTACAGATGTTTGCGTCCTCCTCTTGTGTTACACTTTTTTATTACAGGTTACAGATGTTTGCGTCCTCCTCTTGTGTTACACTTTTTTATTACGGTTACAGATGTTTGCGTCCTCCTCTTGTGTTACACTTTTTTATTACGGTTACAGATGTTTGCGTCCTCCTCTTGTGTTACTCTTTTTTATTACGGTTACAGATGTTTGCGTCCTCCTCTTGTGTTACACTTTTTTATTACGGTTACAGATGTTTGCGTCCTCCTCTTGTGTTACAATTTTTATTACGGTTACAGATGTTTGCGTCCTCCTCTCATGTTACACTTTTTTATCACAGGTTACAGATGTTTGCGTCGTCCTCTCGTGTTACTCTTTTTTATCACAGATTACAGATGTTTGCGTCGTCCTCTCGTGTTACACTTTTTTATCACAGGTTACAGATGTTTGCGTCGTCCTCTTGTGTTACACTTTTTTATTACAGGTTACAGATGTTTGCGTCCTCCTCTTGTGTTACTCTTTTTTATTACAGGTTACAGATGTTTGCGTCCTCCTCTTGTGTTACTCTTTTTTATTACGGTTACAGATGTTTGCGTCCTCCTCTTGTGTTACTCTTTTTTATTACAGGTTACAGATGTTTGCGTCCTCCTCTTGTGTTACTCTTTTTTATTACGGTTACAGATGTTTGCGTCCTCCTCTTGTGTTACTCTTTTTTATTACGGTTACAGATGTTTGCGTCCTCCTCTTGTGTTACACTTTTTTATCACAGGTTACAGATGTTTGCGTCCTCCTCTTGTGTTACTCTTTTTTATTACGGTTACAGATGTTTGCGTCCTCCTCTCGTGTTACACTTTTTTCTTACAGGTTACAGATGTTTGCGTCCTCCTCTTGTGTTACTCTTTTTTATTACGGTTACAGATGTTTGCGTCCTCCTCTTGTGTTACTCTTTTTTATTACGGTTACAGATGTTTGCGTCCTCCTCTTGTGTTACACTTTTTTCTTACAGGTTACAGATGTTTGCGTCCTCCTCTTGTGTTACACTTTTTTATCACAGGTTACAGATGTTTGCGTCCTCCTCTTGTGTTACTCTTTTTTATTACGGTTACAGATGTTTGCGTCCTCCTCTCGTGTTACACTTTTTTCTTACAGGTTACAGATGTTTGCGTCCTCCTCTTGTGTTACTCTTTTTTATTACGGTTACAGATGTTTGCGTCCTCCTCTTGTGTTACTCTTTTTTCTTACAGGTTACAGATGTTTGCGTCCTCCTCTTGTGTTACACTTTTTTATCACAGGTTACAGATGTTTGCGTCCTCCTCTTGTGTTACTCTTTTTTATCACAGGTTACAGATGTTTGCGTCGTCCTCTCGTGTTACTCTTTTTTATTACGGTTACAGATGTTTGCGTCCTCCTCTCGTGTTACTCTTTTTTATTACAGGTTACAGATGTTTGCGTCCTCCTCTTGTGTTAGTCTTTTTTATTACAGTTACAGATGTTTGCGTCCTCCTCTCGTGTTACACTTTTTTATTACAGGTTACAGATGTTTGCGTCCTCCTCTTGTGTTACACTTTTTTATTACGGTTACAGATGTTTGCGTCCTCCTCTTGTGTTACTCTTTTTTATTACGGTTACAGATGTTTGCGTCCTCCTCTCGTGTTACACTTTTTTCTTACAGGTTACAGATGTTTGCGTCCTCCTCTTGTGTTACTCTTTTTTATTACGGTTACAGATGTTTGCGTCCTCCTCTTGTGTTACACTTTTTTATCACAGGTTACAGATGTTTGCGTCCTCCTCTCGTGTTACACTTTTTTCTTACAGGTTACAGATGTTTGTGTCCTCCTCTTGTGTTACTCTTTTTTATTACGGTTACAGATGTTTGCGTCGTCCTCTCGTGTTACTCTTTTTTATTACGGTTACAGATGTTTGTGTCCTCCTCTTGTGTTACACTTTTTTATTACGGTTACAGATGTTTGCGTCCTCCTCTTGTGTTACTCTTTTTTATTACAGGTTACAGATGTTTGCGTCCTCCTCTTGTGTTACACTTTTTTATTACGGTTACAGATGTTTGCGTCCTCCTCTTGTGTTACACTTTTTTATTACAGGTTACAGATGTTTGCGTCCTCCTCTTGTGTTACTCTTTTTTATTACAGTTACAGATGTTTGCGTCCTCCTCTTGTGTTACACTTTTTTATTACAGGTTACAGATGTTTGCGTCCTCCTCTTGTGTTACTCTTTTTTATCACAGGTTACAGATGTTTGCCTCCTCCTCTTGTGTTACACTTTTTTATTACGGTTACAGATGTTTGCGTCCTCCTCTTGTGTTACTCTTTTTTATTACGGTTACAGATGTTTGCGTCCTCCTCTTGTGTTACACTTTTTTCTTACAGGTTACAGATGTTTGCGTCCTCCTCTTGTGTTACTCTTTTTTATTACGGTTACAGATGTTTGCGTCCTCCTCTTGTGTTACTCTTTTTTATTACGGTTACAGATGTTTGCGTCCTCCTCTTGTGTTACACTTTTTTATTACGGTTACAGATGTTTGCGTCCTCCTCTTGTGTTACACTTTTTTCTTACAGGTTACAGATGTTTGCGTCCTCCTCTTGTGTTACACTTTTTTCTTACAGGTTACAGATGTTTGCGTCCTCCTCTTGTGTTACACTTTTTTATCAAAGGTTACAGATGTTTGCGTCCTCCTCTTGTGTTACACTTTTTTATTACAGGTTACAGATGTTTGCGTCATCCTCTTGTGTTACACTTTTTTATTATGGTTACAGATGTTTGCGTCGTCCTCTCGTGTTACTCTTCTTTATTACGGTTACAGATGTTTGCGTCCTCCTCTTGTGTTACACTTTTTTATCAAAGGTTACAGATGTTTGCGTCCTCCTCTTGTGTTACACTTTTTTATTACAGGTTACAGATGTTTGCGTCATCCTCTTGTGTTACACTTTTTTATTATGGTTACAGATGTTTGCGTCGTCCTCTCGTGTTACTCTTCTTTATTACGGTTACAGATGTTTGTGTCCTCCTCTTGTGTTACACTTTTTTATTACGGTTACAGATGTTTGCGTCCTCCTCTTGTGTTACTCTTTTTTATTACAGGTTACAGATGTTTGCGTCCTCCTCTTGTGTTACACTTTTTTATTACGGTTACAGATGTTTGCGTCCTCCTCTTGTGTTACACTTTTTTATTACAGGTTACAGATGTTTGCGTCCTCCTCTTGTGTTACTCTTTTTTATTACAGTTACAGATGTTTGCGTCCTCCTCTTGTGTTACACTTTTTTATTACAGGTTACAGATGTTTGCGTCCTCCTCTTGTGTTACTCTTTTTTATCACAGGTTACAGATGTTTGCCTCCTCCTCTTGTGTTACACTTTTTTATTACGGTTACAGATGTTTGCGTCCTCCTCTTGTGTTACTCTTTTTTATTACGGTTACAGATGTTTGCGTCCTCCTCTTGTGTTACACTTTTTTCTTACAGGTTACAGATGTTTGCGTCCTCCTCTTGTGTTACTCTTTTTTATTACGGTTACAGATGTTTGCGTCCTCCTCTTGTGTTACTCTTTTTTATTACGGTTACAGATGTTTGCGTCCTCCTCTTGTGTTACACTTTTTTATTACAGGTTACAGATGTTTGCGTCCTCCTCTTGTGTTACACTTTTTTATTACGGTTACAGATGTTTGCGTCCTCCTCTTGTGTTACACTTTTTTATTACAGGTTACAGATGTTTGCGTCCTCCTCTTGTGTTACACTTTTTTATTACAGGTTACAGATGTTTGCGTCCTCCTCTTGTGTTACTCTTTTTTATCACAGGTTACAGATGTTTGCGTCCTCCTCTTGTGTTACTTTTTTTATTACAGGTTACAGATGTTTGCGTCCTCCTCTTGTGTTACACTTTTTTATTACGGTTACAGATGTTTGCGTCCTCCTCTTGTGTTACTCTTTTTTATTACGGTTACAGATGTTTGCGTCCTCCTCTTGTGTTACACTTTTTTCTTACAGGTTACAGATGTTTGCGTCCTCCTCTTGTGTTACTCTTTTTTATTACGGTTACAGATGTTTGCGTCCTCCTCTTGTGTTACTCTTTTTTATTACGGTTACAGATGTTTGCGTCCTCCTCTTGTGTTACACTTTTTTATTACGGTTACAGATGTTTGCGTCCTCCTCTTGTGTTACACTTTTTTCTTACAGGTTACAGATGTTTGCGTCCTCCTCTTGTGTTACACTTTTTTCTTACAGGTTACAGATGTTTGCGTCCTCCTCTTGTGTTACACTTTTTTATCAAAGGTTACAGATGTTTGCGTCCTCCTCTTGTGTTACACTTTTTTATTACAGGTTACAGATGTTTGCGTCATCCTCTTGTGTTACACTTTTTTATTATGGTTACAGATGTTTGCGTCGTCCTCTCGTGTTACTCTTCTTTATTACGGTTACAGATGTTTGCGTCCTCCTCTTGTGTTACTCTTTTTTATTACAGGCTGCAGGGTTGGAAGGGATTTCACGAAGCAACACAGGAACAGACTCGGAGGTTTGTGACAGACTTGTGGGCTCAGAGGTGACCTCGGTCAACCTCACAGATCTTCCGGGCCGGTCCAGAATGTAGCCGCCACCAAAATCACAGGTTACAACTGGTCAGTGTGTGTTGACCTCCATGTGGACCGAGCTGCACCCACCGAGGCTGGACACACCTCCGTCCACAAGTCCAACGACTATAAAGAGACAGACGTTGACGTTCTGTCCGTCCTCCAGAATTACTGAAAAACCTTAATGTCCACGCTGGTTCAGAACCAGGTTCTGATCTGGTTCATGACGTCTACTTAAGAAACTATATTAATGTTACATTCTGCTTGAACACTAATGTATTATTGTGTAGTTTTGTTGAACTGAATTGCTGTTTTTTATTGATTTTTTTTCAGTACTGGATTATATACAGACTATGTTTTACATTATGGTTTTACTTTTCCATATAGTTTTGCAGAATACTAAATGCAACATACTTCTGAGGTTGTAAATACCTGTAGAGTCCTGACAGCTTACAGGGAGGAGTTTTAAACGTTTTTCTTAAATCTCTCCAATGACTGATGAGTATGTAAGACTCCCAATGTTATTTTATATGTTTTATTTTATTTGTTTTTGCTAATTTGAAGTACGGGCCTTATAATTTCTTGATTTTCAAAACCACAGGTCAAACAAAAGTTAGTTTAGTATCAGTGACTTGTACTGTTTACGTCTCAGAGGTTTACTGACCGAGCTGAAAACTGGTTACTGGGAATACTGGGAGGATCAGTGGTCTTTCTGGTGTTTGTGTGAGTTTTACCGTTATTTGAGTTTAAACATATCAAAACGTGCCAGACTGAATGAAAATATGATGGACACGAAAAGCTGAACTTTTGAGTTCATAGAAACGTTGCTTTGTTTACATTGTTTATGTTTTGGGACATAGTGTCTGCAAGAAAAACAAAAAATGAAATGAAAAAAAAAAACAATTATATATATAATAGACAGTAATTTTGCTGTCCCTCTCTCATTGACGTATGGAGTAAAGACAATATGTCGTTAAAGGGGTGAAACTTTTTAATCATTTGTGTAATGATATTTGGAAATGTCAGGGGGATAAGAGAGTTCTCAAACTTTGTTTTACCTTCAGGATAAATGCCGTACAGGTGGATGTGAATTGTGGAATGATAGCTGATTTTCATGATGTGTGGAGGGTGACTCTTTAAAAGATCTGACACACAAAAACTGTTGAGCGAGTAGCTTAAACGTGCCTTTCAAGTTAGCTAACCACCCAATGAAAACGCTAGTCACCTCTCAGAAACCCATAGAGCCGATTGTATCTTAACATCCTGGCTCAGGTTAAAGCTCAGCCAACCATTACAGCATCTGGAGAAGCTGCCATTGTTGTGCTTTGCGTATTAGTGACTGTAAAAAGCCTCCTCAGAGCCAATAGACCCACTGTGGGAGCCCAGGGACCAAACACTGGGCCACAACTGGGAAACTGGTGCATTGTTATTCATGGAGGCAGACACTCAAGTCTCCCTTTTGAGTCCTGATGGGGGATCCACCATTACAGGTAGTTGTGAACTGTTGCTGCTTGTTGAGATGAGGGCCTGTGATGAATGAATGAATTGCTCAAGGGCACAATGACTTCAAATAGGTTTCAAGGTAAACTCCCTTTGTACAAAAGAAGGGAACAGGCACTTCACTTCACAGACACCGACGGTCTCCTTGTGTATTGAGCTGCGTATTGGTGATTTGTTGTTTCTAGTTTCTGGGAGTTGTAAACAGACACACTGATGACATGTCTGTGGCATGTTTCCCAGTAAAAAGAAAGAGAATAGATTAGATTAGATTAGGTTAGATGTACTTTATTCAAGGGGGATGTTATGTGACTCTGCAAAGCAAAAATGTTGTGCTACTACATGGAAACCCAGACTGACAGTTTGGACCCGCTAACAGTCCAACTGAACTGAAGATGAAAACTAACTGACAACCCTTTAATGCTTCACTGGTGACCTCTAGTGGCAGATCATATTAAATGCTCTGCAGTAGGAAACTATAATAGATACTATAGTTGTCAGGTGAAGTGTATTTACACCTACAGTTCTGAGATTTTACACACCAAAATGATAATCTGGCCCTAAATAAGTGTTAAAGTTATGTAAGCACAACCTAAGGTTTAATGAGAACACATGGAACACTGTTGGTGTTTCCACAGGAAAAGACAATCATTTATATCCAGGAAGTTGATCAAATACACTTAAAACAGCTGCTTAGTTGTTTAGTTGTTCATTTTTCTACATTAAGAAAACATTCAGGTGGAAAAGATTCAGGCCAATCCCCCCAAAAATGAATGTACTGGTAAATTCTCCTAAAGATCAATGTACAATGTTCAAGTAGGTGAAGAAAATAAAATAAACTAGCTATACCCCATCTTAAAAATATTACTTATTTAGGAGGCTTATGTTGCACAGACAACACTAATATGGAGATGTTTGGTCATAATTATGATCCGCACCATGTTTTGTGAAAACAAATACAGTTTATACCTGAGTGAACCAAACATGAGGGCATCTCTCCAAAACTGTAAAAGACAAACAGGAAATAAGACAAAATTTCTCCAAAATGATGTGACGATCAAATAATAACTAAAAAACTTCAAGGTACTGATTTGAAAGGCAATGTTTTGAAAGACTGTTTAATCAATGGGTAAATATACTTTTTCACCCACTGCATCTGCATTTTGATGTTTGTTCAATAAATAATAGTATATGTCATGTGTAGTTGTTCATTTGAGATTGGTGTTTTCATTTTAATACTAGATAAAACCATATTTGAATGTTTATCCCACAACTGGTTAACTGATTATGTGATCAACTTTAAATAAACAACAACAACAACAACAACAACAACAACAATAACAATAATAATAATAATAATAACTAGAAAAGCGCAGACCGCCAAGTGTAACAATTCTCCCATACAGCGATTTACAGATTGCGATAAAATCTGCGTTGTGGATCAGATCCGGATCAGCCTTTGAAATCTGATAGAGGTTCCCATTGTCCATCTCTGATTCAAATTTACTGAGTTTTGGGCAATAATTAACGGAGATATTGAGAAACAAAATTTTCAGCCCCATTGACCGCAATGTTATCAAAAATTTGAAAGTGATCCAGAATCCAGGATTTCTTCCGGATCAGAACCAAAATGAAACCAGTTCTTCCTTTTCACATTTCTGACAACTCCTGAAAATCTCATCAAAATCCATCCAGAACTTTTTGAGTTATCTTGAACGAAGACAGACAGACAGAAAACATAATAATATTAATAATCAATGGAGCAATCAGCAGAAACCAGTTGAGCTCTGGAAACACTTCCAGTGCTTATAAATAATGTTCACTGACATCAAACATCTTCAGGTTATCTTCCAGCTATGTTGGTGCCCCAGGTGAGATAAAGGTCGATACATTATCCCTACCTTGCCTAACCTAGTTGATATATTGTTTTCATTCAGTAAACATTCAAAACAGGATCAGAGTTATTAATAAATTAAATGAGGTGATCAACATTTGAACGTAAAAGGATCTTATTCTGAAAGATAGAGATTGGTTAAACTACCATAAACAGACGTCACTAATTTCTCCTGATATTATGGATGATGGTGACTCTGAGTATTTAGGTCTCAGCTGAATGTATTGATTAAACATTTCGGGGGGAATATAGGAACAATCTAAATGCTCAGATCGTGAAATTAATTTAAACAAACCTGCAGCCACAACATGTCCCGGTAATATTAACTGTAAGCCTCCAAAGACTTCGGTTTTTCATGACAAAATATAATTGTAAATGTTGGGGTACAACACCCTGGTTAAATCCTTTGGATCTGAGTAACAATCCCTTTTAGTCGTCTGTACCAGCCGATACCTGGAGGCGGCGCCCAACTATAGACTGACTGAATGACTGAGTGATGAGCAGCAGGTGTGCACGTTGGCAGGTAAAAAGTTAAAGGGCCCAGCCACACCCAGAAAACACAGGGAGCGGGAAAGAGAGCCAGACTGGCAGCGTGCTGGGCGCCGTAAAGTTAGCTTCGTTTTCGACATTCGCTCGTTTTTTATTTGAACTTTAATAGTGTTGTGAAAACGACGCCGATTTCATCCAGGTTGTTATCATTTTGTAGATATAAGTATGCCAGACATTTAACCATCAACCCTCCAGGCTCAGTGAGAGGAGCCAGGGGCTGCTTTGTTGACCGCAGTAATTTGCTGACGGTCCCTAAGCTCCGCAGCAGCAGCAGCTACTCAGTAGGGATGGAAATTGATAAGATTTTTCCGATTCCGATTCCATTATCGATACTGTTTAATGATTCGATTCTTTATTGATTCTCTTATCGATTCTAATTTGGGGAAAAAGGAGAACAAACAGTTTTATTAGCATCAATTTTTTTTACTTAGAAGTCACGACCTTACAAACTCAACAGCGTATGTAACTGTGTAAAAACACAAGAATGTGGAACATTTTACTAACAGATTTTTCCTAATAAAAATTTTAAAAATCTCCCTTTTAAAAGGATATATGAGCTCACTAAGCACTCAAAAATAATAATAAGGAAAGATAAATAGTATCAAATACAACAGAACAGTTCATAGTACAAATACTGCAACTGTGGATAGTGACAGAAAGAATGAGATCGTGGATACAAGCGGCTGAAATGAGTTTTATCCGTAGAGAATGTGTATATATACACTCACCAGCCACTTTATTAGCTACACCTGTCCAACTGCTCATTAACACACATTTCTAATCAGCCAATCACATGGCAGCAAGGCAAGTTTATTCGTAGAGCACAATTCCTACACAAGGCAATTCAAAGTGCTTTACAGATGCATAAAAACACAAGAAGACGAATAGAATCATTCCATACAAGCATAAAACTCGATGCATTTAGGCGTGTAAACATGGTCAAGACGATCTGCTGCAGGTTCAAACCAGCATCAGAACGGGAAGAAAGGTGATTAAAGTGACTTTGAACGTGTCGTGGTTGTTGGTCTGAGTGTTTCAGAAACTGCTGATCTACTGGGATTTCACACAGTCATCTCTAGGGTTAATAGAGAACGGCCTGAAAAAGTGAAAATATTCAGTTCTGTGGGCATAAATACCTTGTTGGTACCAGAGGTCAGAGGTCAGAGGTCAGAGGAGAATGGTCAGACTGGTTGGAGCTGATAGAAAGGCAACTGTAACTCAAATAACCACTGGTTACACTCCGAGGTCTGCAGAAGAGCATCTCTGAACCCACAACAGGTCGAACATTGAGGCGGATGTTCTACAGCAGCAGAAGACCACACCTGGTGTCGCTCCTGTCAGCTAACAACAGGAAACTGAGGCTACAGTTCACACAGGTTCACCAGAACTGGACAATAGAAGATGAGTCTGGATTTCTGCTGCGACATTCAGATGGTCAGAATCTGGCATCAACAACATGAAAGGATGGATCCATCCTGGTATCAACGGTTCAGACTGGTGGTGGTGTAACGGTGTGGGAGGATATCTTCCTGGAACAGTTTGGGTCCATTAGTACCAACTGATCATCGTGTCAACGCCATAACCCACCTGAGTATTGTTGCTGACCAGCTCCATCCCTTTATGACCACAGTGGACCATCTTCTGATGGATACTTCCAGCAGGTTAACGCGTCATGTCATAAAGCGGGAATCATCTCAGACTGGTTTCTGGAACAATGAGTTTACTGGACTCAGATGTCCTCCACAGTCTCCAGATCTCAGTCCAGTAGATCACCTTCGGGATGTGGTGGAACAGGTGATTCCCATCATGGATGTACAGCTGACAAACCTGCAGCACCTGTGTGATGCTAACATGATGCTAACATGATGCTAACATGATGCTAACATGTTAATATGGACCAAACTCTCTGAGGAATGTTTCCAGAACCTTGTTGAATCTATGACATGAAGGATTAAAGCAGTTCTGAAGGCAAAAGGGGGTCCAACCCGGTACTAGTAGGGTGGACCTGATAAAGTGGCAGATGAGTGTGTGTATATATATATATATATATGTGTGTGTGTGTATGTTTGTGTGTATTTTAAATAAAATAAATAAATGCATTTATGATATATTTACCTTTTTACATTGTTTTGAGGTGTTAGGAAAACAGTTGTGATGGTTACACATCACGTTAACGAATTTTACAGGCTGTGTGTGCGTCTGTGTGTGTCTGTGTGTGTGTGTGTGTGGGGTGGTGGTGGTGGTGGGGGGGGGGGGGGGGGGGTTGTCTGTGTTGCAGCAGAGTGTTAAGACTGAAGATCGAGCTCATAAACGCAGCTTGTAGCAGAGAAGTGTTACATTCATCAGCTATCTGTCAAAGAATTTACTTTACATTTACTGTTGCTCTTAACTGCTGCCTGTCTTGGTCAGCGGACTATTGAAGAAGAGATTTTAAATTTAAAGAAGTTTTTTCTTCCTGGTTATGATTGCTCACGTGCGAACACAAGCCTCCTCCTTCATTCAGGAACTGGTATCATGAGAACACAGTTTGTGTATCATAGGTGGGACGTGATGATGTCATCAATGATGCAACGAGTTAGTTTCACCCCAAACTATACGTTATAACGGAATACACCATCAATGAATTACACTACGATCAAAACTCAGTGGAGTCATAATTATTATTCAGTGATCATACGTAATTAGATTGTTATCCTTGAAAGTTTTATTATTTTCATATTATAGTTTGAACATTTGTGTTTTTTTAGGCAATATATTGACTCATGAATTTTAGTGCACATGTAACCTGCATTTTTAGTGGGATAAATCAAAGATACATTATGCAAACAACATTTCTACATACTTTTTTAAAGCATTGGAAGCACACTTTTCATTGCGGAGGACTAACTTAATAGATATTAAATCTAACGTTGGATCATATGGAGCGATAGGAGTGCCACATTAATAAATAAATAAATAAATAAATAAATGTGGAAATAAAAAGAGAAATAAATCAATAAATAAATAAATGTGGAAATATATAGAGAAATAAATAAATAAATAAATAAATATATGGAAATATAAAAGGAAATAAATAAATAAATGTGGAAATATAAAGGGAAATAAATAAATGTGGAAATATAAAGAGAAATAAATAAATGAAAAAGAAAATCATCTTTAATTTTCGTATTTCATTTGCTTTTCCTTTTTGGCACTCCTGTGACACAAGGATAAAGCAATGACAAAACGCTTGGTGGACTGAGCTGTCAATCAAATGGCTCTGGGCGGGGCTTCCTGTCCAGGATGGATAGTCGTTCCTTGATCACTGGATTTCTACATATCTATGAGTTAGCGCCCATACCGCCAGGCAGTATGAAATACAATGATCAGGGAATGATATTTATTAATGTGGCACTCCTATCGCTCCATAGGATCAGAGCCATAGAGTCAAAGGTAATTACTGCGTTCTATTTTCATTTTTTTTTTTTTTTTTTTTCTCTTGGTAAAAATCAGTATCAGTAATCATAGGACTAGTAACCAGTAGGCTGATGTTTTATGGCAGTTACTGTACTGCCGATTGTATTGTTAATTAAGTCCCTTTTGAAAGATGAATTAGGCAGCGCAGTTATCAAGCGTCAACATAAATGTGGCTGTTGAAATGTTGTTAAAGTAGGTTAATGAAGGTGGTTGCAAGAACAGCAGTACTGATGGATCTACGACTTTCTTCAGTTGAAATGTTTACTGATGACTGAAATCCGTTAGTACTTATTTAATCAAAGAAAAGTTGTGGCCCTGTGTTGTTTAATTTAATGACTTTTATATAAGCAGTGCACTAAAAAAAAATTTATGGAAATCTTAGGGACAGTACACTTTTGTTTTAGTAGAAAAAAAAAGTATTTCTACTATTTGGTATACCATTTTTGAGTATATCAAAGTGCTACATGTGTATGAAATATACTTATATTTGTGATATTTGTGTTTTACACTTCAAACAAAAAATGGTGTATGCTACAAAACACTTCAGATACTTGTTTAAACCCCAAAAGGGTTCAATCAATTCATTGATTAAGTTAGCTTATAAAGTACATTATATGCATGTCAAAAATTTTTTATTTAAATTATTTTTATTTTTTTTACAAGGGATGGTTCAAGGGAATTGGAATGTACATCCAAAGTAGTGAAGACATTTCTGAGAACACAGACGCTCGGTGTAGAGATGGGGAAACAATACTCAAGAATTAAATTACTTAAATCATAGTATCACTATAATACTTTATTTTAGTAGTTCAAAGTTCACAGCTCAGAACAACGTACTTGCATATGATTCCATAATTCATAAAAAATCGATAGATAAAATGGACATGTATGAACCGCTGGTAGTGGTATTTTATTGGATCAGTTGACCATTAAAGAGTAACTTTACAAACTTTAATAGATAATTTTCTACTACAAAAGACAAAATACTGAAGAATGCATGTTTAAATTCTGCCATCTTCAACAAAGCAAGCTTGGCTAATAGGCTCTTGCCGATTGTGCTAGCATAATTTTTGGCATAATCTGAGGAATTGAGCATAATTTTTGCCCTTTTTCCAAAAGTAGCACTAGCACTAGCATAATCTGTATATTTTCTTGTCTTAATAGCACAATTTTAGAATAATTCAAGAAAACGAAGATCTCAGCTGTATTTGTTTTGATTTGTTTTGAAACCCAGCGCGTGCGCTGCTAGCACACGCACAGTTCGTTGTTTACTCAAAATTTGCATACTTTACCATGGTAACTGGAGGCCATTTGAGTGCAAAACCTTGCGCAAACTGTGTCACGCTCTGCTACACGCGATGGTTAGCAAGCTATTTGCGGATAGTTATCCACCACACTATCCAGGCTTTGTGAAACCTATTTTTGTTAGCTGGATAACTATCCGCTGGATAGCAGATTTATCCGCCGTATAGGCCTAACCACCGGATAAAGTTACCCAGGTTTTGAACAACCGGGCCCAGAACGTCAGGCCAGGGTTAATAAAATACATTTTCAAACTTGTCTTGTAAGTTGTGAAGTTTGTGCACAGAATAATTTTTTTTAAAAGTAGCATAATTTTGAAAAGTGAGCATAATTTGGGCATAATTTGGGCAAAAAAACGAGCACTGCCACTAGCATAATATGCCACTTTTACTAGCACAATCGGCAAATGCCTATTGGCTAACTTCACTCTACACCTAGAAATCTATGTAATGTTTAGTCTCAATATTAAAATGTTGATAGGTGGGATTTATAAGTGCAGCTATCAGCTAGACACAATGTGTCTTTTAGCTAGCTCTGTACAGAAATTATGAAAACAAATCTTTTTCATTCAAGCACCATAGAAACCATATACACCCACCCAAACCCTGACATGTCTAAGCTGTGTGTTAAGAAATGTTAAGAGCGCTGATGAAAATATGCATTTCTAAACCCTGAAGTTGAAAGTACATTGCACAAAACTGTTCGCTGCATTGTGGATTCTATTTTCACATTTTTCACCATCCTTCAAAATTATTTGGTAGAGAACCTTAAGGCGTTTGATAGAATAATATACATGACAGAGGAAATGGAAAATACCAAAACAGCACACTTCTACTGCTGATTAAGCAATGCTTTGAACCTGAGTTTAACTTAAATAGAAAGTTCAGCTTCACCCAATTTGAGCCCACTGAATTCAGGTAAGGTGTTGTTCGCCGTACTTTGGGGAAATATTCAATGGCATCCTGTTCTCAGTAATAAAAAAATAAAATAAAATTATGGTAATATCATTCAAGGAACAGAAGAGGAGCTGTCAAATTCCAGCGAAGTATGTTCCATACCACCATAGCCGTTCATCTTCTTCAGCTTGAGCTGGTCAACGTGGATGAGACCCTGGGTCTCCAGGACGGCCTCCTTCTTAGAGAACATCTGGCTGATCTCCATGAAGGTCTTATTCTTGGTCTCAGGGATCACAACATAGACGTAGATGGCCACAGAAACACAAACGGCGGCAAAAGCCAAGTAGCAGTAGGACCCAGCAGACATCTGATGGTCGGACACAGATGGGAAGACAACATTTAGAGAAGATAGAAAAGAACGTAGAAATATGAGTATGAAGTTTTATATTTATATTATAATATAATATAATATAATATAATATAATATAATATAATATAATATAATATAATATATTATATTATATTATATAATTAAGCAAAATTAATGACAATGTAAAAAATGTAAATGAAAGGGGGTAGGGATTTCATAAATTTAAGCTTCCCTCTAATCCTTTTTTTGAACATAAAAAAATCTCAACATTCATAAACATACAAAATGTCAGGCTATATTCATTAAAGTTTTTTTTTTTTTTCCTGATAAATCTGTTTGATATATCATTGTATAATTATTCATATTATTATGAATAGGAGTGTATAGCTCATAAAAGTTCAAAAGATAAATAAATAAAGCAATAAATAATAAAGTTAGGGTCTATAAAACAAACATCACAAATGTTCACTCAAAGTCACAAACAAGATGTAAGTATGTGTGTATACAATGTATGTAGCTGTTACCTGGTCCTCTTAAAGATCAAATAAAATGGGCTTCCTAATTACTGTACATTTACTCCAAACATCTCTCTTTCAAGAGTTTAGTCTGTGCTTTAATGTAAGGGAGGTGACACTAAATAATGACTTTCGCTTGTAAGGTAATTTGGTTTTGAACAGTATGGTTTTATTTTGTGTACCTAGTAGATAATAGGTACCCATTGGCACACCTACAATGTGAATAAAGGAGTCGGCATAATGAGTAGTGGCTTTAGAGGGGGAGGAAGGTTGCATTAGCGGTTAGCGGAGGTTCCTAAACCCGCAATTTGCGGGTAGTGGTTAGCGGGTAGCAGCTAGCGGGAAGTGTACGATCGGGGCTGTAATCTCTCCTGCTGATTCCTGTCAGCACTTGTCCTGCTACATTTTAGCTGGAGGCTATTCAACGAATGATTTTAACATCTTGCCAATAATTCATTTACAATAATCTAGTCTAGAAGTGACAAATGAATGGAGTAGTTTTTCAGCATCACCCTCTACATGGGAGAGGATGCTCCTAATCTTGGCAATATTATGGAGGTGAAAAAAGGCTGTTTTACACACCTGAATAATATCCTGATCAAAAATATTTCTGAGGTTTCTCACACTGGAGGTCAACATAAAATCAGTTAATCTTTTCCTAAGCTGTTTGGGAATAAAAAACAATAACCTCATTTTTTTTTTTTTTTTTTCAGAATCTAAAAGCAAAACGTTTGTGGACATACAGGTCTTAAGGTTCTGGTCCCTGAAATTTGAAATATAGGTTCATTTTTGTCTGGCGTCATGGGTAAATACAGCTGTGTGTCATCAGCATAGCATTAAAAATGGGGTTAGGGTTAGGGCTCTGGATAAAATATCATTTAGAGCCATGGCATACATGGCTCTGGATTATATTTCCCAAGGGCAGCATGTATTGAGTGAAAAGGATCGGTCCTAGCACTGAACCCTGTGGGACATCACAGCAGACCCTCATCTGTCCAGAAGAAGTCATTATCATGAACAAACTGGAACCTCTCAAATAAATATGATTTAAACCAGCCTGGTGCTGTCCCTTTAACCCCAATAATGTGCTCTTATCTGTGCATTAAAATGCTATAATCAGTGGTATGAAAAGCAGCACTGAGGTCCAGCAGAAATAGGGCCCGATCTTCCGCCAAACCTCCTAAAGCCACTATTAAGGGATAGCGGGTAGCGGAAGGGGCGTTCCCCCGCAAAGAACGCAATCTTCCACCTCCCTAAACCCGTGATCTTACCTGCGCTAACCGCTATATTATGCATGGGAGTGGTTAGGGCGATCCACCTGTTAAACCAATCAGTGCATCAGTAGCCATAATAAGTAGCCGCGTAAAACAGTGCGTCCAGATGGCATAAATGTGCCAAAAGACAAAAGACTTGCCCATTGCCACACCTACAATGTGAGTTAGGGAGTCGGCATAGCGCATAGCGGCTTTAGGGAAGCGGAAGATTGCATAAGCGGTTAGCGGAGGTTCCTAAACCCGCAATTTGTGGGTAGCGGCTAGCGGCTAAAGGGAGGTGTATGATCGGGACCCTAGAGTGGACACTAATTGGCTGAGGCCATGAGGAGGTTGTTGGTGACTCTAACAGTGCTGTTTCTGTACTGTAATGTATTCTGAACACTGATTTAAAAACTTAAAATAATTTTGTGTTCCTGCATGGTTGGAACAAAACCCTGCAGCCACACGGCCCTTTCATGGATCCGTTTGACTGGTCTAAACTATAATGTGTAGGGGCTATTAGTTATAGCTATAGTTATAGGAGCTAAGATTAGAGTAGCTCATCTTAATCACAGGTTCGTCATAGCTATGCTGCTATAGGCCTACGCTGCAGGGGGACGCCAACATGATCTGCTGAGCGATGTCTCCGGAAAAAGAAGGCTAATTTTTTAAAGGAAAAGGGGGAGGATTGATACAAATTCTATATTGAGGCCTCATCACATAAAGATTACCAGAACAAAGATGCAGGATAGCATGACATATCACTTTCACCTGTAGGAAGGGGAAGACAAAGCCCACAGTGAAGTTGGACAGCCAGTTGAGTGACCCTCCAATGATGTAGGCAGCCGGGCGATGGGATTGTTTAAACAGTTCTGCTGTGATCAAGAAGGGAACCCCAGCTGTAACAGAAACAGAGCAAAATATAAAAACATCACCACTAATACGTCAGTTACATTGGTTGTTGTTTCACCGAGTTCAGTCGTAAAGTCACAACAATGACTAACAGGTGCACTTCAATTCCAGGTTTCTCCTTGTGGGATTTGCAAAGAAAAGCCAAAACCTGTCACATTTTATAGGAGTGCTCCAAAAACTCATCATATTACTACCACATTTCTAATGTTGCAACTTCACTGCATGTATAAAAACAGATCAGAGACGAAGGCTGGTTACCAAAGCAGATTCGCATCGATATGTATATTATATTGACTCAAAGATGAGTTTGTTACGCAATCTGATAAACGGCAGATAAAGACCACCTACACCAAACAAACATTCAGCTGCCTGTCAGACTGAGAGGATGGTGAAATGAAATGAAAAATACTTTATTAATCCCAGAAGGGAAATTCAGCTTTGTAGTAGTAAGAGATTTTTTTTTTTCAACAATAAATAAATGACAGCAATAATAATATTGAATTAATAATAGTAGGATGTCTTGTTTCGGAGGCTGATGGCAGGAATGATCTTCTGGATCTTTCCGTTCCATTACTCAGTTAAAAGCTCTGGAAATCACCAGAGAATTGAAAACATTTAGGTGTGCACTAAAAAGATACTCACCAATTTTATACTGAATGAATGCATTCAATCTAAAATGGATTATTTTCCAACATCATGCTTCAAGGCAGTAATTAGGAAAAAGCGAAAGAGATCGATTGTAGGATTATATTTTTGCATTTTGCACAAAATAGAGCAAGAAACAATAATACAGACTAACTGATGATCAGATGATGATAATGATCAATTCATTATGCTACCCATCTTTATTGTGCTTTATTGTATTGTGCTGTTATAGCGTGTATGCTAGTGTGGGTCATTCGGTGCCACCTAGTGGCCTGTTTGAGTACTGGCACATCAGGAGAGACGGGACTATCCATAGTCAACCATTTATACAGATTTTTTTTTTCATTTGATGTTTGTCTTTGCATTTTACAATTATTTTGTGATTAAAGCTAATTTTTATTCATATTTGGGTTTTTGATATGCATGTCATTTTTTACATTTTTTACAGTTACAATCTTGTTTATCACAGAGCCTCAGTTAAAATGTGAGATGTAACACATAATGTGTTTCCCCCTGAAGTTTCACAAACAATTCTTCCATCATTAAACCTGTGACCAACATAAAAATAATTTTCAGATCTGTGATGGAGGATTGATGACACTTGCTGTCAGTGCTTAGTCACGAGTCATAAGGAGAGGACAGTCCAAAGACAAGACAGCCTTTTATGGATGAAACGTCAGTCTTGTTCGATTGTGGAATCACAATCCAATCATCTGCAGCTTGAACACAAGATAACTTTAGACACTGTATTGAAAAGTTTAAAACATCATGGAGACTGAGAGCAAAACAAGGTCCTGTTCATCATCACTCAAGTTAATCTGCCAATGCTTCTGCAGCGGTAGCTATGGCTAAAAAAAGGTGCTAGAGCACGTCAGAAGTATGCAGAGACGGAAAGGAAATTGGAATAAGTTCAGTTTGAGGCTTCAGTAGAGAAACTGGCCATCGATTAATAAATTGTAGCAGCTGAGGCAACGGCGGAGATACTAGAGGCTCCAACCACAGCCAGGGAGAGCTCCAGGTCATATCAACTCCCCTCGATACCTGCTACGTAAAAAAGGATTACGTGGAGGAGATGGTGCTGCTAGCCAGGCTGAAGGCCAGCGCTGGTACCGACCCAGTTCCTCTCCTTGGATAACAAGATGGACCTGCTTCGATTGAAGTGCTTTGTCTTACGGAAACCTGGCTGAACGACAACAACACCCAGCTGGCTTCTCTTCCGGATTATGCGTCTACATGAACAAACGTTGGTGCACAAACTGGTGAACAGCCACTGCTCTGAGGCAATATTAATGACTGTCAAGTGTCGGCCACCTTATCTGCCTCGTGAGTTTACGACAGTGTTTGTTACGACTGTTTACACTGAAGGAGCCTCACGTCAACATCAGCTCGCTACAAGCACCCAGAGGTGTTTTACGTGGTTTCTGGGGCCAAAGTTCTACCAGGATGTCACCGACGCAGGGAAATAACACGCTGGACCGTGTTTACACCAACATACAACACCCCCCCCCACCTGGGCCTCCCCGACCAGGACCTAGGGATAAACATCGGATGTCCTCGGCTACATCAGCAGTTGTCCAGAGGATGTCACCATCACCAAGACAGTCACATGCTACCAGAACCAGAAACCCGGCTGATCCGGAGGTCCAGTCTTTAAAGCCAGGGATGCTACGTTCAGGTCCGGTGATGAACGGGCCCTCGGAGCAGCTAGGAGACAGCTGATTGCAGGGGTAAAGAGGGCTAAGGCTAATATAATATTACTTATATTACTTAGTTTAAATCTGCATTTTTATAATAATAATAATAAATCTTTATTGTCCACCGGGGTGGAAATTCGTCTTTGGCTCACCAGGTACTTACAGACAAGACATTGTGGGGTACAATACAGCAGTGAAGATCACATCGTAAAAACGATAAAATATAAAACTGCACTAAAAGGATATATACCAACATTAAAAAAAATAAAAAATAAAAAAATAAATAAATAGAAAAAAAAATAATAAAAAACCTGTTTCATAATCGCCATCATCATCATCACCACCATCACTGTCATTGCAGTTGGTTATTCTTTCAAATTAAGAATATTCACTGCTCTGGGGACAAAAGACTTCTTATAAATATTTTTTGCTTGCCAGAGGAACTCTGTAGCGCCTACCAGAGTTCAAAGGCACGAACTCTCTGGATGAGGATGGGAACCATCAGCTGCGATGCTCAGGGCTTTCCTCCTTACCTTCTCCTTGAACAATAGGCACAAGGCCTTTTGGGGCTTGCCAATGATTTTGCTAGCCATTGACACAATCGTAGACAATTTGTTCAAGAGTTTACAGTTTAGGTGACCAAACCAGGCAGAAAGGTGAAATGTGAAGACACTCTCAATCATGGTTTTATACACAAGTTCTCAGACCTGCTGACTAACACTGAAGCTGTTCAGCTTCCTGAGTAAATAGAGTCTTTTATCTTGTTATTTTTGAATACTTTAGGTTGTTTATCCTATTTTATATTTCTATTCTATTTTATATTATTACTGGGCTTGCTCCGGAACCAGGGTGACTTATTTAATTTTTTCCATGTTTAACATGTGTTAAAATGACAATAAATGATCCTTGAATCCTTGAATCCAACTTGAAAAAAATTGTTTCACACACAGACTCTTACAATCCTATGACATGGCCATCCTTCTTCTTTATCAGAGTTGCAGAGTTCAACAGTCGGCTCAAATGTTTTGGAGTAGATGGCGTAAACATCTACTCCATGAAAGTATCGTGCTCCTTAAAGATCAGGAGGAATTAACGGCTGCTTGGGATCGTCACTTAAGTCTTACCAAGCAAGGACAAACATTGGTGGTCCCAGTTACTCAAATGTGAATTTTGTCATTCCTGTAGCCTGCTTAACCATTAATATCTATTAGTTTTGGTCTGTTAGACAAAAGTAGGACTTTAAACATTTGACATTTGAAGTTCAAATGTAGGAAAGATTGGTCTTTGCTAGTCAAATCTACTGTATGTATGTCATAAGAAATTTAAATTGATAAACCAAACAAATAGATTAAAAAAAAAAGATTTTTTTTGGTGCAGTTACAGCATACATGGTACACTGTGTGAACTTTAATAAAGTGGGATATAAATGGACATAAATTAAATTTCATGAATATAATCGGATTTCAAACTTACAACTTGAACCTAAACTAGTTCTGTTTAGTGACACTTCTTTTAACTGTGCAGTTATTTGTACTAGGAATCCTTTTTTTTTTTCATCACAAAATTTTACCGAGGTGTTTGACTTACATAATTTTATGGCATTTTAATGAAAAATGTTGAACAACTTGCCTGGTCCGATACAAAAGCCAGCGATGATTCCAACCACACAGCAGACGCTGACGTAGCGCATGACTGAAAACTGAGTCTATGGACAAAAGAAGAGGGTTTATTGAATTGAATTGAATTGAAAATACTTTATTAATCCCTTGCGGGAAATTCTTTCGTTGCAGTGCTCCATCCTATAAAAACAACAATATTCTACATATAAAATAAGTAAATTAACACTTTAAATACTATACCTTACCAAGAATTAAAGATATAAGAATAACAAATTAGACAAAATAACTCTGGCCCACATGTGCAAGCCCAATGTACAAAAAATTACAAAAAATTACAAATTTACAATTTACAAATTAGGGATTTCAAAATACCCTGTCTAATAGTAAAAGAAAAAGAAAAGTAACCTAGTGTAAATGGACAGATATATACAGTGAGATAATCCAGAGATAATTTATGTTTATGTTGGAAAACAAGTTCTTCATCACTTATCTTTTATGTTTCCAAACTCTCCTCACACCCCAGCTCATTGCTAAGTGAAAATTAAATGCTAACTCTCTCATTGAACATCTGAAAAAAACTATTTTTTTTTTTTTTTGCTCTGCCTTTGTTTCTACTTCTGCTGCAATTTCTCATTTCAAAATGTGGAAGAAAAAGAAAATATAGTAATTTCTGAAAGTTGGCCTGAGTCTGCGTTATTTCACTTAGTGTTTACTGTAAGAGCAGGAACTTTTTGATTGACTTCAGTTCACTGCAAAGTTACAAATAAAATATGGATATTTACAGTAACAGTACACTTCAGTACTGAAGTATTTTAGTTCACCTGGACAAAAAGAAAAAGACCATCTCTTAGTTGTAATATTGCTGTCACTATTTACTATAGTGACATTAGGTAGATACTGAGCCAAAAATCAAGTTCATCTTTAGTTAAAAGTTTGCAGAATAGCCACCACTATGGAAAGTGAGCATTTAATGGAAACTATGCTTTTACAAAACTTATAACCCCCCCCCCCCTTTACACAAACTGGCGTGCAAAACTGTACCTACTTGTAAAAGGAGAGCTAATGTAATTCCAGCGCAGCAGACGCCCATCACTGCAAACCCAACAATCATGAGAGGCCTCCTTCCCAGTTTCTCAATGGTGAAACACTGGAGGAGACGTAGAACCGATTTTAGATACTTTTAAAGAACATATACTATAGCAAGGTTATGTGTATGATAAAATATTTACAGATACATTATCAGTGCATGCCTCTTATTGTGTGTTTACCCCAATGAGTCCAGCAATGATCTCTATAACCCCAGTTCCTGCTGTGGTGTACTGGATCTCCAGAGCTGGAATACCTGCATTCTCAAAGATGTCATTGGTGTAAAACCAGATCTGTGATGAAAAAAATAAATATGAAAACACAAGTCAAAAGACATTTCCTGCCTGAGTTCAATACTTTCTTGACTGTAAAACCTTGTCTTGATCTACAATATATTGATGCCATAATAATGCAGAGGATTCTGGGGCCTCACTTGTGCACCAGCAACTCAACAGCAATTTATAGCAACCAAAGTCAAAATAACCACATGCAACAATTTGTCATTTACTTTACCAGGAGCCGATGTAAAGATGCTGCAATATAGAAATATACAGTCATGTGAAAAAATGATTAGACCACCCTTGTTTTCTTCAGTTTCTTGTTCATTTTAATGCCTGCTACAACTAAAGGTACATTTGTTTGGACAAACATAACGATAACCACAAAGATTGCTCATAAGAGTTTTATTTAAGAGCTGATATCTTACCATTTTCCATGGTTTTCTTGATTATAACCTAAATCACTTAAGTTTTTACATCAATAGCTATGGCGTTGTACTGCCAAAAACACTGCTTTTATGCATTCAGTGTTTTCTTTTCTGTCTGTTTTAGTCACATGATGACGTTTAGTGGTACCAGGTATTAAAATGAACAAGAAAGTGAAGAAAAAATGGTGGTCTAATCATTTTTTCCATGACTGTATATTATATGTGTGGTCCTTTGGATCAACTGAAAACATTAATTAATTAATTAATTAATATCCTTTATGTAACCATTGAGATTAAAATCTCTCACCAGGTCCCAAGCAGCAACATTTCACCACGGCGTTATTCTAGTGTAACGTAAATACGGTTGATAGGCATCGGAAAAATGACAAAATAACATTGTCCTTAATGGAGGAGCAGCGAGAATGTCCGACCTAGCAACAGTAACTAGGGAGGGGGCGGTGCTCACCGAAAGGTCAACTGGGCTAACACATCCATGAGACATGTAGCAGGCATTAAATTTGAAATGAGCTCATTTAGAGGATTAAAGTGTAAAACTTCCGAGTTTAAACATTTGTTTTGTTATCTATGTTATGTTGTGAATGGAACAATTGGCTTGTGTGATTGGAAAGTATTTTAGTTTTAATTTAATTCTGATTTTAAAAATGTCCCAACCTTTATAGAATTCATACAGGGCTCTAGAATATAGACATTGCTGGGTTTACTTAGAGTACTTACAGCATCGATACCAGAGAGTTGCATCCCAATGTTGATGACCACCACGGTCAACACCTGCCAGCGGACGCTGTCGTCCAGCAACACGCTCCAGACTGACAGCGTTTCCACTGACGACAGTGAACGCTGTTCCTCCTGCATCTCTTCAATCTCAGCCTGGATGTTACACTTTGCTCTGTACCATTTCAGAGCTGAAAGACAAGGGAGAAAACTGTATGACATCAGGGTTGGACATGATACCTGAAGGTATACTATCTTTCAGTTCCCATGTATAATAATCAGGACCATCCGTACATTCATTAACTTATCTTTCAAATGAGAACCATGGTCTCAAATTTGGAGGACCTGATTTCTCATCTCTCCACTCCAGCAAAGGCTGAAGATCGTGACTCAATGGAGCTAACAGCACCACATCATTTGCAAAATTTGCAGATATCCATCTATCTCTAAAATCAAGAAATATGTACCATCCCATGCAGTAATATTTTGCTAAGAAAACCATCTCTTGATCCAGATATTTTAGCAAATTATAGACTTTCTATTTATAGCTAAAATTCTGGACAAAGCATTTGCGAGCCAGCTCGGTGACCACCTGCATAGAAATTATCTATTTGTTTTTCAGTCGGGGTTCACAATTCATAATAGCACAGAAACAGCAGTGGTTAGAGTCATCAACAAGCTCCTCATGGTCTCAGATGACGGATTAGTGTCTAAACTGGTTCTGCTGGACCTGGTTGCTGCCTTTGATACCACTGGTGACAACCAGGTTAGACCACATTATTGGAATTAAAAGGACAGCACTAGGCTAGTTTAAATCATATTTATCTGACAGTTTCCAGGTTTGTTCATGTTAATTATGTTTCTTTTGCACAGATGAGGGTCTGCTATGGCGTCCCACAAGGTTCAGTACTGGGACCAATCCTTTTCCCTTTATACCTGTACATGCTGCCCTTTGGAAAAAATATCCAGAGCCACTGCATAAATTTCTATTGATACACTGATGATATGCAGCTGTACTTATCCATGAAAGCAGAAGAAATGGAGCCGTTAGCCAAACTTTCAAGTATGTCTTAAGGACATAAAGACCTGGATGTCTTCTAACTTTTGTTTTTAAATTCGTATTGTATTTGGTCCCAAACACCTTAGGAACGGATTTGCTGATTTTATGTTGCCCTCCAACACAAATGTGAAAAACCTCTGAATAATTTTGATCAGGATATATTGTTTAAGCAGCATATTCAGAGGTGGTTTTTGACACGGGCGAACCGGGCAGCCACCTGGGGCGGTTATTTATTCAGGACAGATGGAGGACGGCACGAACACTGAAAAGAAAAAAAAATAAAAAGATATCCGGTTTTCTATAATCTATCATGTCGCTGTGTGGGGAATTGGCTAACTGGCCCCAGCATGTAGGCGCACCTACTTCCTGATAAGGTGCCGTGCACGGACCGTGGCACGCACGCTGCGTGAAAAGAGGGAGGGGCAGCAGGGGACAGCTCACCTGGGTCTCCATATGGGAGACTCAGGTGGGGGGTGGGGGGGGGGGGGGTCAGTCACACCTCAACTTTCTTCCTAATAACGCTCCTCTCATTCATCATATTAATAGATTCCTAGACGTTTTTCTGAATGGTATAAAATGGCTAATAAAAATACCTAATTAAAAAAACTATTTTGTCTTGTCTTCCTGTCCATGACCAGAGTTTTGGGGGATCATGGGAAATCTAGTTTATCGATTGTCAAGTGCCAAATAAACTCAGAGATGGACAGAAAAAGGTCAAAGCCATCAGGGGCCGTTGTTGGTGGTAAAAACTGATGTTTGTTAGTCTTCTTATATGATGCAAAACAATAATTAACAAACACAATATTTAATTTTACCATAAGACTGTGTAACAAAACTGTTACAAGTTCAGTTATTATAATTAGCCAATAAAACTTTCATATCTGTAGTTTCAAAGACAAACATTTCCCGTTCGACAAATCATTTAACCAGTCATAGCCAGACACAGATTAATAGTGTCTAATGATATTTAGTTTATTTAAAAATGCTATTCATTAATGTTTTGT
This sequence comes from Hirundichthys speculiger, assembly GCA_018398805.1. Lineage (NCBI taxonomy): Eukaryota > Metazoa > Chordata > Actinopteri > Beloniformes > Exocoetidae > Hirundichthys > Hirundichthys speculiger. Next base: position 232,451 of record JAGFBZ010002342.1, read on the forward strand.
ATCAGCGTTATTTTGTAGCCTGCAGTCTTTTAATGTCAGTTCAAAAATATTTTTGGAGAATCCTCTGCCACTGGTCAGATGAGCCAACCGCCCCCCCACCCCCCCACCCCCCCCACCAGACAGGACAGAGCTGGAACAGTCAGAGAGGGGGCGCCATAGGGGGCGCCATAGGGGGCCCCATAGGGGGGCGCCATAGGGGGGCGCCATAGAGCCACAGAGGAGCAGCCATCTACCTCATCAGCTACACTTCTGGAATAGTCTTCCAGGATGAGCGGCCATCTTTGTCTTCAGCTGCTCCTACGTCTCCACAGGTATCTCCACAGAGGCCTTTACTTCCCCCCCCCAGCATGAGCCAATTTCAATTTTCAATTTCAATAAGCTTTATTGGCAAGACTGTCGATCAACAATATTGCCAAAGCCATAACAGATTTACAAATCAGGTATGAAAATAAAGTCAGTGATACAAGTATCTCTCTCTCTCTCTCTCTCTCTCTCTCTCTCTCTCTCCATTTGTGTTGAGGGGGTATGCCTCGACTACAAGACAACTGGATAACTAGTTTAATGTAATTTTAATCGTTCTGATATTTTCTTAGTCGGTAATGACTGATGTTCCACTGCTACGTATTTCCAGTAATGATCCCATTTGATCCCATTATGAACGATCACCTTAAGGACCAGCAGGTCGGACCAGCTACCTGGGTCGTCATGTGTAGATCGAGCTGATTGATTTGTTGAGCAGCAACATCATATCTGCTACTTGCAAAGTTTTTTTTCAATAATTCTGGACTTTTCCCCAGATATAAGCCACATAGAACAGTTGTCAGTGGTCATTAGACTGGGAGAAGCTCCATATCAGGGAACATTTTATGGGACTTTTGGAGGCAGGGGAGTCCACAGGTGAGCACTTGGCCTCCATGATCCTGGTGAAACTCAAGAAGTTGGATTCCTTTTGAAGACTGCAGAGGACAGTCATGTGACAACAGGGTAAACATGAGAGGCAAAGATAAGGGAGTTCAAGCAAGGCTCTTAGAAAATAATCCCAAAGCTCTGTTTGTCCCAGGTGGGGCACCTACGTGGAATTTAGTTCTATGTCACGCTGCTATGTTGGCGCTACGAGCTACTTTGGCATCCTGCAAAAGCTTTATACATTGTTTTTAGTCTCCACCCAAAGATGGGCCATACTGAAGAATCATGTGAGCGTCACCTTAAAGATGTGGACAGAAACAATCGAGTTAATCGAGCTAAGAGACCAAAGACTCTGCTACGAAGGCAGCTGTTCGGTATCACGTGCTATCTGCAGTACAGCATGTCACCAAACTCCTGCAATCTCTAAATATCTATGTGGACCTACTTGTGAGTCTTTTGATGAAGAATGATCAAGGTCTGCAGAGCTGCAGGGCGAGTGGCTTTGTGATCACACAGATATTTGTGAAGAAATGAATGTGGAGGCTGTTGTGAAACAAAAACGGCTGACGTCCACAAAGCACCACTTGTTATATGAATCACAAGATGTGTCTTTCAGTGATCCACTTAGGAAGCTGGAGATTGAATTTTTCAGTGCTGTCGTTGATGCAGCCACGTCAGCCATCAAGGAGAGGTGTCTTACATTGGAAAACGTGGGAAACAAATTTGGGGTTTTGACAGATTTCTCAGGTCTTGCAGATAAACACACTGCACTCTGATCTGGATAGTAGAGAACTTGTGCAGGAAATCAAGAACTTCCCTGCTCTAACAACAAAAACAACATGAGCTTCTTTGAGCTTATGGAGACACCATTCAGCAGATCATGTTGGCGTCCCCCTGCAGCGTAGGCCTATAGCAGCATAGCTATGACGAAGCTGTGATTAAGACGAGCTACTCTATTTTTTAGCTCCTATAACTAATAGCCCTAACACATTATTGTTAAGACCAAAGTCCCGATCGTACACTCCCCGCTACCCGCTACCCACTAACCGCTAATGCAATCTTCCACTCCCTAAAGCTGCTACCCGTTATGCAGACTCCCTTACTCACTTTGTAGGTGTGGCAATGGGCGTGTCCTTTTCCCTTTTCCGGTATCCGGTTTCCGGTAAACTCGGTATCTTGCGATCACGGGTTGCGGGTAGCGGGTGCTTTGACCACCCGCTACCTGCTACCCGCATGTCGGCGCGTACAAGAGCGCGTCCAAATGGCATCAATGTGCGTCCACCTGGTCACATGTGGACGTGCACAAACGACTCTACCTCTTGAATTAACTCTTGTATAAAAGTGTGATTTGGCCTCAGTTGAACCCCTGAGAAAATAGCAGATTGTCAAAAACGGCTTCCTCACCAGTTAAACCACAGACGACCAGAGCGTGTTTACTGGGAGGACACCAACTCTCTGGGACTTCCAGGTTGCCGATAGGAATTGTCTGTGTAAAAATATTTTTATGTAAATATCAGGGGGAGGAAGGAAGAGAAGGAAGCAGAGTCCCAGACGAGCTGCTCCGATCTGGATGAAAAGACGCTCCATAGCGGGTTGCGGGTAGCGGTTAGCGGGTAGCGGGTTGCAGGTAGCGCAACCTGCTCTTAAAGGCAATGGCTACAGACGCACTGATTGGTTCAACAGGTGAACGCCCTAACCACTCCCATGCATAATATAGCAGGTAGCGCAGGTGGGATAGCGGGTTTAGGAAGGTGGAAGATTGCGTTATTTGCGGGGGAACGCTCCTCCCGCTACCTGCTATCCCTTAATCTTTAGGGATAATCTTCTTCAGGAGATCTGGCAGAAGTGTAGGCTTTACTAAACAGAAACGTTCTTAATTTATTTTTGAAGATGGAGGTGTAAGCCTTCTTACCCCAAATTGGTTGCTGGTTCCATAATCAAAGATGCAAATATAAAAGTAATGCGATCTTTTGCCGGTACAACTTTCTCTTTGAAGTGACAGTTCCAACAAGACGAACCTGTAATCGTGGCGTGGATGTTGTGCTTCTCAATCAGCAAGTACCTTGGGCTCTCTGGAAACCATGGCAACAGCATCAACTGGATGAAAGTAGGTATCACCACCACTGAAAGAAAGAGTGGCCAGTGTTCCTCCTGTAACGATGATAACAGTGTTATAATTCTGCTCATTCCACTGATGGGTATAAAAACAAAAGAAATATCGCAGGGGAATGTTTCAGTTCAGTTCAATTCAATTTAATAAAAGGAATATGTATGTTGATATATGAACTGAACTCATTCAGTTTAGAAACAAGCTCAGCATCCTCCTCTCCTGCCCCCTGCTGAGCGGGGGGGGGGGGGGGGGGGGTGTCTGCTTTTCTGTCACATATAAACTGTCTCATCTCAAATTTGAGCAACACAAACGCAGTTTTTAGGAGGACCAGGATTAAGTCAAACATCATTTTCACCATGGCAGAAGAAGTGAAGGTGGTGGAGGAGGATATATACCTTATTGGTTAAGAATAAAACAGACTTGTACACATATGCCCTAAAACACTATTTTTAATCTGACACGTATTCCTGGGGTTCTTGGTCTATTGTCCTTTAATCTGTAATTGTGAGTAAAGTCTTATATTATCAGCTGCTTTGATATTTTCTGTCAGCGTCCTCTTTGTTTTGCTATTGTCTATCTATGTCTATTGTCTATCGTCAGATTTGTAGTTGTGATGTTTTAAAGTTTGTGCAATGTTTTTTTTTTATGTTATGGGACTACGGATGGAAATTAGCACTTCTGCTACAATCCGGCATGTTTACATACTTGTATGTTTATTAATGTGCACTGTCCCATCCAAATAAACAAATAAATAAATATTGTTCACCTGGACAACAGACTGGACTGGAGAAATAACATTCATGCTCTTTATAAGAAGGAACAAAGCAGACTTTACTTCTTGAGGACGCTTAGGTCCTTCAGTATTTACAGCAGGGTGTATTTCTTTTATAAGTATGTTGTGGAGAGTGTAATCCTATCTGGAGTCACCTGTTATAGTAGCAGCATCAGAGCCAGAGACTAAAAGAAACTAAACAAACTGATAAAGAAGGCTGGCTATTTCAGTTCTGGACTTGTTGAGCCCCTGGAGCTGACTGTCCAAAGGAGGATACTTGATAAAGTATTTTCAAGTGTGACACAGGTCACACTTGAAAATGAGATCATGATCTTAATGTGTCTTACCTGTATAAATAATGGTTAAATAAAAATAAAATGAAAAACATCATGGACAACCCTGAACATCCTCTTCACAACAGTGATTTAGAAATAGACTGTCCTCAGTCACAGACCACTACAGGAGATCTTATCTGCCCACAGCAGTGACCTTTGACAAGGAATCTTTGGAGAGACAATTATTTTCACCTTCTGGAATTAATTGTTTTTGAATTGAATTGAAAAGTATGTATACCAGACATGAAATTTCACATTCATTTAATTTTTTTGTATATCTGAGTTGTTGTTGATGCGCACACGCAAACACACACACACAAAAAAGTAAACAACATAATGTCAAGGTCATATTTTCTATTAATATTATTATTATATTATCTATTATATTTTAAGTACAGAGCCTGTAAAACAGCATTGTTCCCAACTGTAGGTCAAAATATTACTGGAACCAATTACAAACAGAACAAGCTTGTTATATGCAAGGCTGTGCATTTTTGAGTCTTCCCAACTTATTTTATGTATTTTTTCATTTTTTAGCTTATTGTAAATGACAGACTGAAATAGATTAAAAGTCCTTTGCACAAAAATGTGCACATTGAAATCGACTGAAATCACTATTTATTATTCCTGCTCTAATAAAAGTATAAAACATCTTCTAATTTCTTCTAGTCACCAATGCCACGTGCTCTGCATCATGCATCAAATAAGCTACGCTGAAAAAGAAAGTTTCACACTCAGGCAAAAATCATTTATGAAACAGCAAAGGGTGGATTTCGTCTACTTAATTAATATCAATGCTTTTACTTCTGCTGAAATGTTCTTATATGCATTTACCTTTTGTCTTGCAATTACAAGCCTCTGCCAGATGTGGGTGCTGTAGCAACTTAAGGGTCCCTTACTTTCAGAGACTTTGGCTAAAACCATGACAGGACAAAGTGGCCTGAATTCTAGGAATTACTTTTAGCATAATAATAATATAATACAGCCTTTTGGTACATGAACAGAGAAAATTATATTTAAATTTTGAGGTTCCGATGTTGCAGTTCTCCATGACCAGGTTGTGTTTATTACCTTTCCCAGAAGCTCATGGAGGCCAAGGATCTGGGCAGCAAAGACTCCGGTGCCAATAAAGATACTTGGAACAAGACCCAGGAATCCTCTCAGATTCTTAGGTGCTATCTCCCCCAGGTACATTGGGACTACGCTTAGAGAGATACCTGTAAGAACAAGAGCAGAATATCTTCTTAACCCTGTATGCTAAAAAATAAAATAAAAATGGAGAAACATCACAAAATAATTCAAATAAAAAGGCTTAAAATTAACTAATGGCTGCCAATGACTCAATGGCAATGAGTTAATTTATTATGAGTATTTTATATCTATGACAAGCATCATAGTTAGCATCATAGTTAGCATCATACTTCCTCTTAGCCTTGTGCTGCCTGGTGGACATTTCGTCCTCTAACAACAAGCTCAGCTACCTTTAATCACTGTTCCCAAGATTCATGAAACTTTTTAATATACTCCAGAGTATTAAGTGTTTTTTGTTTCTGTAATAATAAATATATAAATAAATAAACAAATATATAGCATCTGGACAAAATGGATAGCACCTGTAATCAGGGGTGGAGATCTCAGGTAGTTATGAATACCTGTTCTCTGAGTTACTGTCTGCTATTCAGCCAATCACCAAGCAGCTAAATAATCTTTTATTTCAGCCGCCCGGCTTTCAGAGCAACAAACAATCAGCCTCTTTTATTTCCAGAACCCCAAATGTTGTTTTTCTGGAGATCTAACCAGCTGCAGCGCTTCTATGATACGTTATCCTGAATTAGCATTCACACATATGAAACCAAACATACTATACTGAAAACCTTACAGGTCAAATCTTACACACATACAAGTCAAATTTTACACTCATACATACGGTTACATTATGTTTTTTAATTTGGAATTCATTATTCTGAATTAAACTATTTTCCTTCAAGTCCGACATCCTCTTTGCAACATTACACACCGACTCAATATTAACTTTAGTGACCTCCAACTAGCGTAGCCGGTGTCATTAGTGCCGACATGTAGCTTGGAGCTATTTGATGTAAGAAACTAAACCCCTGCAGGGAAGAATTGTGATAAACCGTAGACCGCTGTCCCAAGGTAACAGTCATACAGTTATAGATCGATTTTTAAAAATGGTTCTTTTCCTCCCATTATCCAAACTTCCATCCACAAAATAAACTGCTACCGTCGCCACTCAGCACGTTTTCAAGATTTATGTCATTACAGATGACGTGTTTGACGAAGCTCCACATTTCACCTCCAGGTTCTGGTCTTAGTTCTGCTTCGGGTCCACTTCAATTTGTCCTCAGGATCCCACCAACAGTCAAAGATACAGACTGAACGACTCAACCAGCAGCTGGAAACATCTGCATCCTCTGCAACCATCTGACCTTCCACGTCTCCAAACTCAAATCAGGTAAAATGATTTTATTCTGATGTTATTTTTTCCCCTTTCTGTTCGTCAGGCATTGAATTGAATTTAATTAAATTTTAACGTACTCCTGAATATTTGATGTTTCTGAGATTCCACAATAAACATGCAAAAACATTTCAGGAAATAGTGGGTTTTAATAGTGTTGTTAATGTGTTCCTTATGCAAGGATTCGCTCCCACTGAGATAACAGATTAGTGAGGCAGATGTGTTGGCAGATGTGTTGCTCACACTGCAATTTAATTTCCCTTTGGGGATCAACAAAGTATTATGAATAAATGTAATTCCATTTCACTCATTTTGGTCTTCTTTGCAGCATTTTGGAAAACGCTCTGTTTAATATGAGGGTGGCTTTGTACAAAGGGGTAGAATCATGTTAAATAATAGTTAATAACTGAATTCATAGTTATTTTTATACACGGAGAAATAACATATTTTTAAACTGAATTGAATTGAGCTGAACTGGAAAAGAGCATTTCCTGAATTGGGAGAAAATGTGCCATGTGAATATCTTCCATTAAAACAAAACTGTGTGTGTGCATGTGTGTGTGTGCGTGCGCGCATGTGTGTGTGTGTGTGTGTGTGTGCGTGCGTGCTTGTATACCAGAGTGAATCCCGGTGATGAAGCGGCCAACGATGACCATCTCAGGTGAGCCACAGGTGCGACTGAAGCCCATCAGTGTGCCGGCGATAAACACCAGAACAGTCGTGTTCACCACTGTGCCCTTCCTGAAAACGCAGACATGGAAATAAAGCATTATTATTAATTCTGAATATAATGTTAAAAGCTCGTGACCTTTATGAAACACAAAACTGCAGTTTATACGTTCAGTTTTTTTTTTTCCAACCTAATAAAGTGGAATTAAATGGATTTTTGTTTCAGGAGGTTTCGCTCATTTGATCAACACCACATTGATAAATCAATCTGATTGAGGTCTAAACGTTGACCGGGTGATTTAAACCCTCTCCTCATGTTTTGCTTTAGTCCAGTTCTTGATGTGAACCTCCTCCATCCAGCCTCAGTTCTACAGAAGTCTGACAACATTTGCTTGGAGGTGGTTCAGTATCTTGAAGAAAACCTGGACAGCCTTTTTACTTCTTTCTCTTCATGACTTCATGATCAGACATTTATGTGGCTCATAGATGTTTTTTTTGTCTGTTTGTAACCAGTTTTTACACTCAGTTAAAAACTTTATTTCACGTGACCTAATGTCTAGTGTGGTTAAACCATTAAAACTAATGTTGTACCCATCAGATTTTTTTTTTCTCTGAAAAAGGTTCTACGACTTTCTGTAATTCAAAATCTGTTCAGACTGTACACAATGGGTGCGTTTACATGGGAAGTTTAATTCCTCTTTAATTCAGAATTAAAGTTAAAGCCGAATAAAAGTTACCATGTAAACACTTAATTCCATATGAAAATGTCAATTCCGAATTAACTTAATTCCGAAGTAAGTGGCTGGTTTATTCCCATTTTAATTCCGCATTAAATAATTCCGCGGTCATGTAAACACTCATTCCTGTTTAAATTAATTCCCGTCTTTCTGCGCATGCTAGTTCTCTTGCCCGTCTGTCGCGATGACGCTTATATTCCGGCAGCACGCAGTAAACGGTGTTCAAGAGCAGAGACGATTTATTTAATAAATAGCTTGGAGGAACTGGAAATAATTAAAAGAACAGATGGCAGGAAACATAAAAATTGTGAGCTTTTCAAAGTTGTAGCGGCCAGGTTAAATGAAGGAGGTTTCACAGATAGAGACGCCACCCAGGTCAAAAATAAGTGGAATGTTGTTGCTAACCGAGTTAGCTAAGTTTGTTTTCTTCCGGTAGATGTAAAGACGTCCGCCCCCCCCATCCAATCAGAACCCTTCCCAACCCCCAGACCTAAAGCGGAGTTGGATAAAGCCGAACAAACGTGTTTTCCATGTAAACCTTAATTCGGAATTACTATTTCCATGTAAACTCGAAGGAAAATAGTTTAATTCGGAATTATTTAATTCCTAATTTTAATTCCGAATTAAAAAACATCATGTAACCGCAGCCAATGACTTTCACACGTGAGAATTTTGTCACCATATAAATGAACACCATATAAATAAATCGGTTACCTGCCAAAGCGAGTGACCAGCACGCCGACGACAAGCGAACCCAGAAGGCCTCCGATAGCAAAGACGGAGACGGTGAGCGAGTACATGAGGGTCAACGTGTCCCTGCTGAGTCCAGTCCCGTTACGTCTCACCACCGTCTGGTTGTAGAAGTCCTTTATGTACTGAAAGAGATAGTTAAAATAGGACTGCTTGAGATTTCAAACTACTTTTTTTAAAGCATACTTAGTACCGCTACTCTTGACATCTCATCATTCTAGATTCAAGACGAAAATAAACTGTGCCTTCAAATTGTAATAACTTAAATGTACATCACACACATAAGCAAGTTTTGAGAACCGATATATAATTTTGGGAAAGTCTGTATGTTCATATTAATTATGAACCTGATAGAATTTTAAATGGTCAGGAAAATTATACCAATTGACAGTTAACATTATGCAAATATTAAGCTGGCATAGATGATGAATGGATAGACAGTTAACTGTTGTAAAGTATTGAGTCTTGACTTCCTTTACCAAAAAGTAGTATAGTCAAGTATCCTATAAGTATACTCAAATGTGTTAATAATGATTAAGAGTCATTAACAGATTTGTGCAGACCTGGATGACCAGCTGAAGGTGATCCGTTCATCAGAACCAGGTGTTCTGAAGCAGGTAAACATCTAAGATGGCAGGACCGAGTTTGGACGCCTCTTATTATATATGATTGTGTCTGTCCTTCATTATTCATGCTGTTTTTTTTTTCTTCTGAATTTTGGTTAAAAAAGGACTTTTGTTGGACTCTCCTGCGTTTGGGTCCAAACCCTACAAAACCTAACAATTCAGTCCCAGTACAACTGGAGTAAGACTTTGATTTGCATTAATTCAGATTCATTCAGGGGGACAGTTGGGTCACAGTTGGGTCACAGGTTCTCCTCAGAACTTCCCAGGGCTGGAATGGACCTGTTTGGTGTTCTCTGGATCCCATATTTGCTATTTTCAGATGATGTGGACCTGCTAAAATCATCAAGCTGTGATCTCCTGAGACAGCAGGGATGAGAACGAGCGCCTCCAAATCTGACGTTGTTCTCAGTCTTCATAAGTGGAGAAGTTTAAATATTGTTTATGAGTTTGGAGAAGAATGAAGACTGAAATGCAAATCAGTGAATCATCATAATACAAGTGTAAACTAAAACATGTGGTGAGTTCAGTTGTTTTAGTCCTCGACATGTACAGCAAATATATATGGACAGTAATGCATTTGGGTGGGAGGGGGGGGCTCTTCTATATCTATATGTATCAATACAATACATATGATCAAGACCTTAATTAGAAACTATTACTTTTTATTGCAGTTTTTGATGATGATGAAAGCCATGATTTTATTTTTTTCAAAATTCTTTTTTTTAAAGTTATTTTGAAAATGCCATTTTTTTGAAAATTCTTTTTTTAAAGGTTATTTTTCAAATCTCTTTTTTCCTTACATATATATAAAAAAGAACTGAAACCAAATGTGTGCAATCATCAGCGCATTTATTCTCCAACAACATTTAAAGTGAACTTTGACATCAGATGTTATAAAGCACCTGGTTTATTCCTCTCTAATTGGAGAAGAAACTCTTGTCTTTAGGCGTCATGTGAGAAATACTGGATTCACGAGACAAATAAAACGTTTCTCTCTCTTCAATGTGACATGTTCAGCTTGTGTAAGAGGATTTTTTTCTTTTTTTTTTTGCCTTAACGTCCTAATTATTTAATCATAAGATGGCACATGATGGGTCATCATCAGGCTGCACGAGGAACACACGTGCACTTCACCGGCAGCTTTCATGCATGTGATTTATTTTAAAGTTCAAATACTGATTTTAAGAACAAAAGGGAACTCTTTTTTTTTTTTTTTATTATAAGGTCTAACCTGAGTTGGATTTTTATTGGTATTCTGGTGAAAAATGTATTTCACCAAATATTGAAAGAATTATTTAATCTAAAAGCTGTTGAATTAAGGAGCTTTTCTCTGTTCCTGTATTTATATACAGTTAGTTACCTCAGTAATGACAATGGGTGCGTTTACATGGGAAGTTTAATTCCTCTTTAATTCAGAATTAAAGTTAAAGCCGAATAAAAGTTACCATGTAAACACTTAATTCCGTATGAAAATGTCAATTCTGAATTAAACTTAATTCTGAAGTAAGTGGTTGGTTTATTCTGATTTTAATTCCGAATTAAGTAATTCCGCGGTCATGTTTACACTCATTCCTGTTTAAATTAATTCCCGTCTTTCTGCGCATGCTAGTTCTCTTGCCCGTCTGTCGTGATGACGCTTATATTCCGCGCTGGGCTTGTTTTCAAGATGGCAGCACGCAGTAAACGGTGTTCAAGAGCAGAGACGATTTATTTAATAAATAGCTTGGAGGAACTGGAAATAATTAAAAGAACAGATGGCAGGAAACATAAAAATTGTGAGCTTTTCAAAGCGGCCAGGTTAAATGAAGGAGGTTTCACAGATAGAGATGCCACCCAGGTCAAAAATAAGTGGAATGTTGTTGCTAACCGAGTTAGCTAAGTTTGTTTTCTTCCGGTAGATGTAAAGATGTCCGCCCCCCCATCCAATCAGAACCCTTCCCAACCCCCAGACCTAAAGCAGAGATGGATAAAACCGAACAAACGTGTTTTCCATGTAAACCTTAATTCGGAATTACTATTTCCATGTAAACTCGAAGGAAAATAGTTTAATTCGGAATTATTTAATTCCTAATTTTAATTCCAAATTAAAAAACATCATGTAACCGCAGCCAGTGTTCATTTGAGGTCTTATTTGCCAAATTTCAAAAATGTTTCTTTTCTCATTAAATGTAAAACCTTAGAATTCACGGAGGATACTGTGTTTTTTAGGTCTGATTTATAATTCATTCTGTGATTTTCTTTTTTCAATAAGTGGAGCAATAAATACAGATATGGTTGTCATTTATGAAGATAAATAACTTTTAAATTCAGGCCCTTCTTTCGGAAAAACAGTAAGGTTTGATTGTGCCCATTATAGGTCAAAGTCAACATTTCACTCCAGGAAATGTAAGAAATAACTTTTACCACGACGTTACTGGGACACATTAACAACTTTGTTTCAGTTAATAGATCATAAAGAACATATCAGATGCCTTAACTGAGACATTTTGCCCTTTCATCAATAATTATGAAGTTGTATATCTTTACTGTGACGGCAGCAATACATCAGAAAACGCTGGAAAGATAACTGGCGCAAGTAAAAAATGAATGTAGGAGAGTTTGATAGCTGATTAGATTAACTGGCGACAGTAACATGACGGGATATAAAAAGAGCATTTAATTAAGACCGAGGTTCAACTGTAGTTCACTGGTGGTTATTTTATCTTCCATTTCTTAACAATGGTTGCTCTTTTCCTTTTTCACAGACGTGTAACAAGCCTCCTGAGGGAAGTTACTGCCAAAACATATCAAGGAAGGTATATAAATTACGTGTCTGTGAAATAGGAAAAAAAGCAACCATTGCAACAAATTGTGTCTAAACATTGTGGGAAAAACATCAGAAAAATGTTCCTCTACATAAAATTGCAAAGATTTTGAAGAGAATCTACAACGCATGACATCATCAAAAAGTTCAGCGAATCAAGCGCGTCTGTGTGCAAAGGACAAAACTGGAGGTCAAAACCTGATCAGGTGTCGCTGGATTAAAAACACGAGTCTCTTCTGGAAATCATGGACCCAGAAAAACTGTAGAACCTGATACGAACACGATCTAGAAATACCACCGTCTTCTCCGGGTCAAAATTAATCTGAACGGTCAGATGAATCTAAGTTATTTTTAGAAACCATAGATGTGGTGTCCTGCAGACTAAAGGTGAGAGAAACCACACAGGTGTCATCAGCGGACAGGTGAGGCTGCATTAGCGTCTACGGTGAGCAAATATAAATGTCTCAGTTTCAACATCTGATATGTTTTATATTCTGTGGTCTATTGGGAATAAAATATGGGTTTATTAGATTTTCAAATCATTTTCTTGGAAATGGGGCTGAATACGCACTTTGATGGCTGCAACACGTCTTAAAAAAGTCAAACTTAGTTTGATGCAGTTTTGTTGTTGAGTTTCGGACCCTTTTATGACAGAACTACGCTTCAATACAAAGAGGGAATTATCTGCTGTAACATTTATATTAGAGACCCAAAACCCGTATATACTATTATAAAAAATAATAATAGCACCTTCATCAATGCCCTCACTGCATTTATAAATGAGTCTCAACGTTTCCACTTGGAAATCTTATGTTTGTTTGTTTTCTATGATGTGACGGGTTCCTGCCCAACTCTTCCTTGTTGAAATTATCTCTCGTTACCTTTGCCTTCGATATCTCTGCTATCTTCGCTTCCACGTTCTGTAGGTGCTTTATAATTCAATCTAAACTATGCATTGGCTAACGTTATAACACTTCTAAAATTTTAATTACTTTAATAAACATCCAGGCCTTGCTAGTGTCCTACTTGGTGACTGGTCAAACTACTAATTGATTTCAGGTTGCACAGTAGGCACGCTTTTACATTTATTAAATCACAACCCACGCGCATTTCTTTCTTTTCTTTTTTTTTTTAACAAGCTATATGATTAAATCATGCTCACTCTTAAGGCAGCCTGTTCAAATTTGAGGTATGGTTTATTTTTGTTTTCAGATTTAAACAGCATTTGCTGGTGTTCAGTAAAGTGTTTCATGATTTGGAACAAACCGCCACAGATGACATCACAGTTGGGTCCGCCTCCTTTTTCTGAATGAATCATCTTTGTTAAGACAGGTGGGCTTATCTTAAAGTAAGGATGGGAGAATGCACTTAAATAGAAAACACTTAAGCAGGGCCCCGTAAATATCGACCTACGTGCCGACAGGAGAATCTGGCCCCATGTGAAATATTTAACTATAAAATCATGGAGGAATAAAATCAAAATGTTTCCTTAATTATTTTAGTGAATCTGTGAACCCTTGTTGTCTTTATTTAATTATTTAAATACTTTACTGCTGTGTTTTCCTGGTCCATCCCATGGTTACCGTGGTTACAGCAAACTGTGCCAACTATTGATTCATGCTCATTCAGTAAGTTTAACACAGTTACAGATCAATTTTACGTCAACACAAGGAATTCTGCACATCAGACTTATTTAACTGAAATTGTTCTGTACCACCTAGTTAATATAATGAATATATTTTAGGACCTTTTTAGGACATGTGCGTGTATTTGTGTCTTACAGCAGCAGGAGAGTTGACCACAGCGAGGTTGTAGCCGTAAAGCATGGAACTCCCAAATGACGTGAGGAACGCCACCGCTAGCAGAGAGCCAGTCAGCTGCTGCAAACAGAAGATGAAACTGTTAGGAAGTTGACAATGTTTGTGTAACATTCAGAACATTTTGGACAGATAATTCCTTTTTCTAATTCTGACAAATCGCTCTTTGAAAACTTTTATTGTTGGCACTAATGTTTCTCCATAACAAGTGTTGGGCAAGTTCACGTTCTACATGAACTAGTTCAGTTCATTGTTCACAGAAATTAAAACAAACTAGTTCAGTTCACCATTTCAAAAAATGAACTAAATAGTTCATTTTTAATTATTTTTTTCGTATTCCTTTTTAATGTTGCTGTGAGCAATTATTTGTCAAAATGATTACCACTGCCCATATACTACACCACCACTAACAGCAATTATTTTATCCTTTTTATCCATCAAAAACTATTGGTCCAATTCTGAATCTTTATCCAATCAGGGTTCACATTAGCATTAGCATTAGCATTAAAGGGACAGTCCATGTAAAACTGTTATTTCTGTTTCAGTTTCTCTCTACAGCAGCTGTTCCCAAACTACAGAACACCAAGGACCAATTAGAAATGTGAAAAATATCCATCCAAACCTTTAATCACAATATTATCAATCTGATATTAATGTGAGGGGTCAACAAATAAGGTGACACTTGTCATATTAAGTTAAGATGACAGTAGAATAACTTAACTGGTTTATTTTATCACTTCCTAATGTCTTTTAATAATGTCACGAATATTTTACATTAATTCAAAACATATTTAAAAAAAGATCGAGAATTTAATACATATTTGTTTAATTTTAATGACCTCTCACGGCCCACCTGCAGTACCACGACGGCCCACCAGGGGGCCGCGGCCCACACTTTGGGAATCACTGATCTACAGTATGTTAAAAATAAGAGGAAAAACTTGCTGCCAAATGGTCTTTATTATCAGACAAAAACAGGTCCTTAAGGTGCAAATGTTTTTAACCCCATTTTAATATTTCAAGCTCACACATTTGCCCTTTACTTCTAAAATGCTCTGATAGAATTGCTCACATTCCTAACTGCTACTAAATGAAAGGATCTGGCCGACTGCCAACTGCAGCTCTGAATACTTTCCCCCACAGTACAACCAGTTTATGATACAGAACCAGTCCTGTTAAGTCTAAATGTGAAATCATTAAAGAAGCCTATATGGAAAGAAATATCAGAATAAAACTATAGAGCAGTGGAACAGTAATGGCATATAGTTTAAAGTCATACTAACAGAAATGTAAACATTTCACATTTGACTTGTTGGTCAAGAATAGAAAATTGCATCTCTAAATTAAAACAGCAGCGACTAAATTTACATTATTATTTAGTATGTGGGTATTACATTCATCATATTTACATACACAGTTCTGTAACATACATGTTAAAGTTCCAGTAGTTTAAAAAGTAAAAAGGTTTAGGATCAGTATGTGACTTTTTTACAGATAGATAAAATGTTTTAACTGGATCTCTGAAGAGTCAAGGATGACTATTGTTATTAGGTTACACATTTGGGCATAATAAACATATACCATTCAGGCATCTTGGAATTACTCAAAAATAATTGAATATCATTTCACCTATTTTTAAAAAGTGAGACATTATGTGTTTATTCAGTATTATCAGCATAACAGTATTCACTATCATTAAATTTCTCATCAAATTTTATCACTGGCATAACTCATAATTGAGTTAAAACATAAAACATAATTGATTTTGTCCCAGTTACAATGCTTTAATCACACAACAAAGTCTTAAACAACTCAGACTGTATGTCTAAAACGAAAGGGGGGGGTCACTAAAATAATGACCTTGGCCTTGACTTACCGACGTGACCTTCCCTGGCGACGGAATTAAAACCTCTTCAGCCATTTAAACCTCTGTGAGCCAATCCCAAGTAGAAAAGAAGAAGATATGTGTCTACAGTGCAGAGGATATCATGTCTGTAGTAACAGGCGTGGTTACACCAGCTCCAGAGACACCGAGACGTCTTTGGGACGGTTCATGTGTCCTCGTCCTCGTCCTCGTCCTCCCTGAGTAGCAGCCTGTTAGCTCCCAGTAACAAGCATCATCACATGATGGGAAGCAGCGTGACAGACTGGGAGAAAAGCACGCTGAAACCAATTAAATTTAACTGAATTCACATTGAAGGAGGCAGAAGAGAGGAGGGAAGATGGGAGGAAAAGGAAGAATAGAACGGAGAGAAAAAAAGAGGAAATGAAGCAGAAAGCTGGTGAAAACTAAAAAGAGAGGAGAAGTAGAACAGAGGGAAGAGTGAAAGAGGGAGTGGTGGAGGACAGAGAGGAGAAAGAGAAACAAAAACTGAGAAATTAGCGTCAGGTTTAGTACAAATATTTGAAGAAAAGTCAGAAACAAGAAGTAGAAGGTCAGAAGGACTGGTGATATAATCAGGAACAGTGTAGAGGAGATTAGGACGGGGGGGGGGGGGGGGGGGGGGGGGGAAACTTTAACATACAAATGAATAGAGTCTTATAGATGTTTGTAAGAAAAAAAAGCATCAAAATATCAGACAAAATGCACCTGAAAGTCTGAGAACGTGAACTTGAATCAGAAGCATCATGTGCTCGTAGTTTTGTTTTCATTTTAAAAGAATCAAAGTTCTGTCTGCTGTTACTGATCAGCACCTGCCTGGAATTACAGTCGTTAATCTCATGACTTTACCGCTGCTGCTAAACCATGAAAGCCTGGTTCTGTTCAGAAAATTCCACAGTTTGGGACCAACGTTTTCTTTATTACACCCAGTTATTGTTGTAAATTTTACCAACTGGCCTGTAACCGCAGTACTGCACGCCACAAGCCACAACATCGAGGTAATTAGGTTTATAATTAGGCCTTATTTCTAAAGGCCTGTTTCTAAAAAGAGCCTTTCGCTACATAAGAGTTGGGTCGGGTCTTTGGTTCCAGTTGTAACATTTGTGACGCGCTACAAGTTATTGGTAACAGATACCAATAACTTGCATTTTGGTGAATTTATTAAATGATGTTGGTCTTTTAATAAATTCACCAAAATGCATGGATTCCAACAACACAAGCTATAACAGCGCAGCGAAGATGAATATGTACATACATACAATGAATGAAGTTTTATATCTAGTTATTCTACTTATTCTGAGTATGTTTGGCAGTTTTTAAAGTTTTTAATGCAAAAGGTCATACAAGACACTAATTCAAGTTTCATTTCCAAATTTTTTTGTCATCCACTGTAAAAGAACTATAGTTTGTGGCATTTATGAAATTATAGAAGAACAAACAGAAAACTGTTAACATTTTATTTCTGTTTTTACCTGTTATAAAGGTAAATCTCCAACTCAGATAAAAACTGAATATTGGCAATATCAGCTTGTTGACATGGAAGTAAATATGTGGTAAAAAAGCAGTGGTGCGTTTCTTTTTTCCTTGAGTGTATATATATATATATTGTAAGTGACAGTAAATTGTTTGGACCGCCATCTGGTGATCAGTCTGTGCTGGTGTTCTGGGTTTGTCTTTTAAATGATGTTGCTTCCACTATTTACAAGTTGAATATGAATGAATTGTTGAATTTTAATAGTGATTGCTAATTTTAATGCATAATAAATGTTTTTATTTTTTTTATTTACTGTATTTATGGTCATGGCATTTGAAGCCTGAATGTGAAATATGTGCTTCGAATGCTTACACTAATCCTTTTTTCTTTTCTGTATTTCCTTGTTATAGTTTTCACGGTGCTGAGACAAGAAATAAAATTAAAGCACCCGTATGAATCTCTCCGCTTCATTCATTGTTACCAAGGGTCCGCTACAGTGAAAACTCGCCCATCACATTCGAGCCATCTTCCTTCGTCATCGGATGTCAGCAGCCAACGCAGCCTACATCTTTGCAAACAGGCAAGACCAATAAAGGGACAATATTCAACCTCCAAAGGTACAGCCGAAAATGCAGTGAGAGACACTGGGCTGAAATAATAAAGAAACAGAAATGGAGTAATACACCACATGTTGCCTTGGAGTTAAATGTTAAGAAATAAGTTTGAAGTTATTAAAGGTTTCAAGGGTTTAAAAGTTTTAAATGTCTGGTAAAGGCTACAGCATGGTTTTCTATCCTTGAGAGATATATTTATAATGTCTCTTTAAATGAAAAGATTGAAGGGGTAAAGTAGTATAACCTTTATGTTCATAGCATTTATGTGTGTTCATTTTGGCGACTGTTTTATGACATTACGACATTTTAATGTAAAACTTTGTGAGTGTGTTAAGGCATCATTTTGTGAACTAAAAGAACCATAGCCCAGAAAACTTGGAACAGATCTTTTAAAGTAAACAAGCAACCAAATGTCATTCAAATCACAAGGGGGTGGATAATATTAAGGGCCAACCCTCAAGGGCCAGCTCCCGTGAAAAGACATTTAACAGACAAGGGGCCGGGAGCTACGGGAAGAGAAGGCTAAACAACATGAGAAAGCCTTCAGTAAGGCATATGACTCCTGGAAGCAAACAGCAAGGGACTCCAGAACAAAATTGAAGGCATTCTGTGCACTGGATGACCTTGACAGTATTCAACAGAATGTAAAATCCAAATATGACACAGTGTGTGAACTCTATGAGCCCATAAGACGTAATTGCACTTCCACCCCGGAAATTACTAAGAAAATGGATGCCTGTGCCTCCCTCACAGTTGAGATTTGTGACCTTGTGCGTAAAAGAAAGGAAAATATCGAAGAGGTGTTTAATGATGAACTGGAGAAAGAGAGGGTGAGGGCAATACTGGATAAAAAGAATCATGGCTCTATTTTTGGACACACCAACACAGAGACAGTCACTTCAGAGACGTCTTCAACCCATTCTTCCTTTTCGCTCCACGGTTTCTAGCAAACGAGTCGATGCTGAGGCAGAACTTGCAGTAAAAATGGAGCAAGCAAAGGCAACACAGAAAATCCAGGCTCAACAAGCAAGAATGTGCAAACTGGAAAGTGAATGGAAATTGAGTGAAGCAAAAATGTTGGCCGAACTAAAACAGAAGGAAGCTGAAATGCACCTAAGGCGGGAAGAGGAGAAGTTGAGGTTAAAACAACTAGAAGCAGAAAATGAGGTAGAAGTAGCAGCAGCCCGTGTGAGAGTTTTATAAAATCTTTGAAAGCAGTGTGAAGAATCATGAAGAAGAGAATGAGCCTGCTGAGACTCTCTCTGTTCCCCCAAGGATGGAATCCAGAGATTCACTAAACCCAAAGGCTGTGCCATTCCAGCCTCAGCCCCCCCCCCTGAAATAACAAGCCAAGATGCAGTCAGCCTAGCTCAAGCTATTGCGAGCTCCTTAAGTATAAGCCGGCTGTCCCCCCCTGAACCAACAACATTTTCTGGTGACCCCTTAAAATTTATTGATTGGAAGATCTCCTTCATGGCCCTCATTGATAAGAAGCCCCTCCCAGCTTGTGAAAAGATGCTCTACCTTAAACACTATCTTGCAGGAGAAGCACACACAAAGCTGTGGAGGGATTCTTTTACAGGAACTCTGAAGACGCCTATCAGAGTGCTTGGGCATTGTTGCAGGAAAGATATGGAAATCCATTTATCGTCCAAAGGGCTTTTCGAGACAAACTTATGAAATGGCCCAAGATTAGTGGAAGTGACCCTTTTGCCCTCAGAGAATTTGCAGACTTCTTGAAAGGCTGTGCTGAGGCTATCCCCCATGTTAAAGGGTTAGCCATCTTAAATGACTGTGAGGAAAATCACAAATTACTTAAGAAATTACCTGATTGGATTGTGCACCCAATGGAGTAGAATTGTCATAGATGAGCTAGATGCATCTGGCGACTACCCAAGCTTTTTACGTTTTACAGATTTTATACAAAGGGAAGCCAGGATCGCATGCAATCCCATTGCCTCCCCATTTCTGTTAAATCCCAAAGCTGTGGACGATAGATTACCCAAAGAGCTAATACTCTTAATACAATAAACAAGTACTCAGTTCAACAACTCCTCTGCTGGGATGCATGGAGCAGCCTCTTTCAAGCCAAAGGTACCTTGCCCAGTTTGTAAGGATGAAATGAAATGCATGGCATAGCTAAGTGCCCTACCTACCTTTGCAGAAAATTCTATTGAAGACAAAAGGACATTCATTCGAGAAAACCAACTTTGCTTTGGCTGTTTGTGTAAAGGACATGTCTCAAAGGATTGTAAAAGGCGTCATACGTGCAACACATGTGGCCGGCGTCACCCAACCTGCCTGCATGAAGAGAGGGAAAATGCGTCTGTGGCAGCATTGGAGCAAAATCCTACTCTTACAGAAGATGGTGTAAGTCAGGAAGTTTACAATGTATTGTCCCATGCTGTGACTCAAAGTTCTTCCTCTACCTCTAACATTGTACCAGTATTTTTGTCATCAGTGGAAGAGCCACATAAAGAGATACTTACCTATGCTTTACTCGATACACAGAGTGACTCAACCTTTATTTTGGAAGATTTGCTCAAAGAGCTTAATGTGAAAGCGCCATCTGTGCAATTAAAGTTGAGCACAATGATGGCTGCCAACACTATCGTAGCAAGCAAGATTGCACATGGCCTGCAAATCAGGGGAATTCACTCTGAAACCCATGTCCAGCTATGGAAGGCCTATTCTAGGGACTTTATCCCAATGGACAGATCTCATGTCCCAACTAACGAGACAGCGCTGCAGTGGCCGCACTTAAGACACCTGGCTGACAAACTATCACCGCTGCTAGACTGCGAAGTGGGACTGTTGATTGGATATGATTGTCCTTCAGCGCTAGCACCTCTGGAGGTCATAAGAGGTGATAAAAATGAACCTTTTGCACAAAGAACCGAGCTTGGGTGGAGCATAACAGGATCATCTAATCCCCATCTTGATAGACTGGGAAATCAGAGCTTCACACACAGAGTTGCAGTGAAGGAAATGCCAGCACCATCAGCTGCTGATGTTCTTAGAATCCTTGAGTCAGATTTCAATGAAAGGAGTCATGAAGATAAATATGTGTCACAAGATGACGTTCACTTCATCCAATTCCTTAGTGACAACATAAGGCAGAGAGAAGATGGACATTATGAGCTCCCTCTCCCTTTCAAGAGTAGTACTCTGCCCTCATTACCAAATAATAAAAAGCTGGCTATTGTTCGTCTGCAACATCTGAAGAGGAAATTAAAGGCCAATAAACAGTATTACGACCACTATAAGGCCTTCATGGAGGAAATTATCAAAAGAGGAGGCAGCCTCCCTAGTTCCAGTCCTCTTTTCCGCCTTGACCCTATTGAGGATAAGGGCCTACTTCGGATTGGTGGGAGGCTAAAGCAATCATCCCTCAGCAGAGAACTAAAACACCCAGTCATCCTTCCAAAAAACTCTCATGTTACTAGGCTCATTTTGTCTCATTATCATGACAGAATTTGTCATCAAGGCCGAAGCCAAACTCAAATGGAGCTCAGAGCCAATGGGTTTTGGCTCATTGGTGGGAGTAAATCTGTCGCCAAGCTTATATACAACTGTGTGAGGTGTAGGAAGCTACGACACCCAGTAGAGGAGCAGCGAATGGCGGAACTCCCAAGGGAACAAGTCGAGGTGTCAGCTCCATTTACATACTGTGGCATGGATGTGTTTGGCCCGTTCATCATCAAGAGAGCACGCAAGGAATATAAAAGGTATGGGTTGATCCTAACTTGTCTCTCTTCTCGAGCTGTTCACATTGAAATGCTCGAGGATCTGTCAACAGACACATTTATCAGTGCTTTGAGGTGTTTCATTAGCCTTAGAGGAGCTGTTCGTCAACTCCATTGTGATCGTGGCACAAACTTTGTGGGAGCCAGAAATGAGCTCAGAGAAGCACTCAGGCAGTGTGATACCAATCAACTTGAAGTTTACCTGGCTGATAAACAATGCGAGTTCATCTTCAACGCCCCCCTGCAGCGAGTCATGCCGATGGCATCTGGGAACGCCAAATCCGGACTGTGCGAAATGTGTTGAATGCCACACTCTCTCGCTGTCCGGGTAGGCTTGATGATGCTTCACTTCGAACTTTGTTCTATGAAGCTATGGCCATTGTTAACAGCCGTCCACTAAGCATAGATGGAATCAATGACCCTACATCATTAGAGCCTCTTACACCTAAACATCTTATTCTGATGAAGCCCAAAGTCGCTCTCCCGCCTCCTGGGAAATTTGTAAAAGAAGATATGTATGCAACAAAACGGTGGCGACGAGTGCAATATTTGATCGGACAGTTCTGGAGTCGTTGGAAGAGGGAATACCTCTTGAATATTTCTACACGGCAGAAGCGGCATGTGTCTCGGCGCAACCTTAAAGTGAATGACGTTGTCATCATCAAGGACGACTTTCTTGATGGTGGTTGAAACCATTCAAGGAAGTGATGACCTAGTTCGTAAGGTCAAAGTACAAGTTGGAGATCGGAAATCGTCAGGAAAACCTTCAATCATTGAAAGACCCATCCAGAAGTTGGTGCTCCTGTTAGAGACTGAGTGATTTGGTGGTT